>CM019066.1:39315286-39738059 GCA_009667805.1 Leptobrachium leishanense | reverse complement strand
GATTGGGATGTCTTCTGCATTCACAAAACCTCCACCACTGCTCTCTTCCACAATACCACAAAAGGGTTACTGTGTGAAGACACTTGCTACCACCAATGGCACAATATTTGGGTGCACTGACGCCTGTACCATATTCATATCATTTTAATATTGGACTGCAGGGTCTAACCGTGCACTCTTCCACAATGCCACAGAAGGGTTATGGTGTGAAGGCAATTGCTGCCACCAAAGGCACAATATTTGGGTGCACTGACACTGACGCCTATATTACCAGATTTATATCATTTTAATTTTTTGGACTGCAGGGTCCAACGCTGCACTCTTCCACAATACCACAGAGGGGTTAAGGTGTGCTGACACTAAAGTCCCAATTTTAAAGCACCTAAGTTTCACCATAATTTAGCCAAAAAATCACTAAACTTGTTCTGCGTGTCCTAAAATGTCTCCTTTTTTAATACAGACTGCCACCCCAAGCAGTTGTTTATGAATAGATTAAAGGAAAACCGTTTACCGTCATTTGAAATGTCTTTTTTTTTGTTTTAAATGTTTCTATACATCCTACAAATCCACCACTTCACGGGCAGGTTATGGGGACCTCCTAGGCACGATATTTGAAGGAATTTTTCGTTTTTATTTTTAACCCTTATTTCATGGAAAACTCACTGTTCCTTTAAAAATGTTTTTTTTAAACTTGTTTTCCTTGTTTCCTGTCCCCCAGGGCACTACCCGGACCCCCATACACCTTTTATGGCAAATATATTGTATATATGCCCTCTTGCAGGGCACGCTAAAATTTGAACTTTCGAGTCCCATTGACTTGCATTGAGTTCGGTTCGTGTTCGCGTTCGAACTCGAACTTTTGAAATTGTTCGAGTTCGAATGCGAACCGAACACGGGGGTGTTCGGTTCATCCCTACCAGAGAGCAAGCAGCTTGCCAAATACCGGCGAAATGCCTGCACATACGGTGCCTGTTCGTTGCCTTTTCGAGGGCAGTGAAATCCCCATAGAGAAGCAATGCTTCGTCTATTCAGAGAACAAAAACCAGCAGTGAGAAGTTGCCGAATTTCCCTGCTGTTCAGTGTTTTCATTCGATAGGTTTATTCAGGCGAATCCCATAGGCTTCAATGTTAAAAATATTCCCATTTTAATTCAACATCTAATAAACCGATGATTATAATATTCTGCAGTAAAAGTCTATTTATAGATTTTTAGGATCTTTTAGTAATTTCTTTTGATTTTTAAGCAAAAAAGTTTTCTTTTTTTTAAATCGGTTTTTCTTTTTTCCTGTAACAGCCCTTTTTATTATCATTCATTGGATCTTATATGTAAATTTCAGGCATTTTCGTTCTGTAGTTTCTTTGCAAACAGCGTTTCACTTTTCAAACATTCAAGCGTACTGGGTTTTTTTCCACTCCATTCGTCTGCGGTGTTGGGTTTTTCCAGCGGCTGCTCTGCGCTATGATCGGTGGCTGCTCGGGTTTCTCCGGCGTGTTCGACGGGTTAATCCAGAGGTTTTTATAGGTTTCGGTGTGCGTTCGCCGGGTCTTGCAGTGAGTGTTCGTCGGGTTTGCGGCGGGTTTTCCCTGCACTACGACGTCCCTGTGGTGCTTGCTGAATATACCGCAGGGTCGCCGAAATGGGATCGCCAAATCGCACTGATTTGTAGAGAACGAAAAGTCACCGACCGTGCAGTGACTTTTCAATTCTCTTTGAATAACCCTGTGTATCTCCACGATCTATATGGTTATAAAGCAGTGCTTTTCCTGTACTTTATTTTTCTGCATGCACTTTTTACCACCAGATGGCGCTACATTTTATGTTCGTATTTGTTTAATTTGCACGGATTGAACATCAATCACACCCTCACTGTGGAAACACTGCCGTTTTGATTTACAGTATCATCTGACATCGGTCACTGAGAAATTGGTGCTCTCTCGTTCCCTGCACTTTGGGGAATCAAATACCCCAACCCTGCGGTGAATTAAGCATTCCCCGCAGGGTCCCCCGAAGTGTAGTGAAAATTTGCTGAAAAAACGCTGAATCGAAGAAAAAAAAATTAAAAACTGCCGCAAACCACCCAAATTATCTGATCCGATAAGCTGCCGGGAATCCACCAGCAAACATTGGCTTCAATCCAATAAACCAACGAAAACCCACCGAACGTGTCTGAAAAAAGCCGACGATCTGCCGAACACAGCGCCGATCAGCCACCGGAAAAAGCCTGGCGAACAGGTTAAAACAAAGAAAAATAAAAGGATTGAAACTTTCAAAATTTTAAACGCGGTTTACAAAAAAAATACTGGATGAAAATGTCTGGAATTAACATATAAGATCCTATGAATGATAATAAAAAGGGCTGTTACAAAAAAAAAAAACTCTTTTAAAAAACATTGGATAAAAAACTGCCAAAAAATGGCTAAAAAAAATTAGAGACTTTTTGCTGCAGATTAAAATAATAAACCGTTTATTAGATATTAATTAAAACGGGAATATTTTTAACATTGAAGCCTATGGGATTCACCTGAATAAACCATCCCGAATGAAACCACCGAACAGCAGGACACTTCGGCAACTTTTCTCTGCTGTTCGGTGTCTGTGAATAGATTAACCATTGCTTCTTTATGGGGGATTTCACTGCCGTCGAACAGACACCGTACTTACTGACAATTCGACAAAATTTGGCAAACTGCCTCCTCTCTGAATAGCCGAATGGCCACAAAATTGGACCATACAGGGAAATTCACTGTTTGGTGCAATTTCGCTGCCAGTTCGGCTCTCTCTGAATAACCTACAGGTGAAAATTCCTCCTGATGTATTTATTTGTTGAAACTTGCGCAACATGTTACTTTATGTGAACCCAATTACTGCATGAGAATAATTTTATCGGTTCATGAATTTTTGGACTTTACATTCTGAGATGTTCTCTTTACAACATGTCACTTTTAAAAACACACAGAGAATACTGTTTGCATATATGTTTTTATATATCTGTTTTTCAGCATACTCAACTCCATACAGCTTACAGGGCAAGCCTCATTCACAGTGTCATCCTAGCTCCCACCTGGACTTGTGTATCCAAGGCTCCTGCAAGCATACTCAACTCCATACAGCTTACAGGGCAAGCCTCATTCACAGTGTCATCCTAGCTCCCACCTGGACTTGTGTATCCAAGGCTCCTGCAAGCATACTCAACTCCATACAGCTTACAGGGCAA
Source organism: Leptobrachium leishanense (assembly GCA_009667805.1). NCBI lineage: Eukaryota > Metazoa > Chordata > Amphibia > Anura > Megophryidae > Leptobrachium > Leptobrachium leishanense. The sequence continues at coordinate 39,734,844 of CM019066.1, read as the reverse complement.
GCCTCATTCACAGTGTCATCCTAGCTCCCACCTGGACTTGTGTATCCAAGGCTCCTGCAAGCATACTCAACTCCATACAGCTTACAAGGCAAGCCTCATTCACAGTGTCATCCTAGCTCCCACCTGGACTTGTGTATCCAAGGCTCCTGCAAGCATACTCAACTCCATACAGCTTACAGGGCAAGCCTCATTCACAGTGTCATCCTAGCTCCCACCTGGACTTGTGTATCCAAGGCTCCTGCAAGCATGCTCAACTCCATACAGCTTACAGGGCAAGCCTCATTCACAGTGACATCCAGCTCCCACCTGGACTTGTGTATCCAAGGCTCCTGCAAGCATACTCAACTCCATACAGTTTACAGGGCAAGCCTCATTCACAGTGTCATCCTAGCTCCCACCTGGACTTGTGTATCCAAGGCTCCTGCAAGCATACTCAACTCCATACAGCTTACAGGGCAAGCCTCATTCACAGTGTCATCCTAGCTCCCACCTGGACTTGTGTATCCAAGGCTCCTGCAAGCATACTCAACTGCATACAGCTTACAGGGCAAGCCTCATTCACAGTGTCATCCTAGCTCCCACCTGGACTTGTGTATCCAAGGCTCCTGCAAGCATACTCAACTCCATACAGCTTACAGGGCAAGCCTCATTCACAGTGTCATCCTAGCTCCCACCTGGACTTGTGTATCCAAGACTCCTGCAAGCATTCTCAACTCCATACAGCTTACAGGGCAAGCCTCATTCACAGTGTCATCCTAGCTTCCACCTGGACTTGTGTATCCAAGGCTCCTGCAAGCATACTCAACTCCATACAGCTTATAGGGCAAGCCTCATTCACAGTGTCATCCTAGCTCCCACCTGGACTTGTGTATCCAAGGCTCCTGCAAGCATACTCAACTCCATACAGCTTACAGGGCAAGCCTCATTCACAGTGTCATCCTAGCTCCCACCTGGACTTGTGTATCCAAGCTCCTGCAAGCATGCTCAACTCCATACAGCTTACAGGGCAAGCCTCATTCACAGTGTCATCCTAGCTCCCACCTGGACTTGTGTATCCAAGGCTCCTGCAAGCATACTCAACTCCATACAGTTTACAGGGCAAGCCTTATTCACAGTGTCATCCTAGCTCCCACCTGGACTTGTGTATCCAAGGCTCCTGCAAGCATACTCAACTCCATACAGCTTACAGGGCAAGCCTCATTCACAGTGTCATCCTAGCTCCCACCTGGACTTGTGTATCCAAGGCTCCTGCAAGCATACTCAACTCCATACAGCTTACAGGGCAAGCCTCATTCACAGTGTCATCCTAGCTCCCACCTGGACTTGTGTATCCAAGGCTCCTGCAAGCATACTCAACTCCATACAGCTTACAGGGCAAGCCTCATTCACAGTGTCATCCTAGCTCCCACCTGGACTTGTGTATCCAAGGCTCCTGCAAGCATACTCAACTCCATACAGCTTACAGGGCAAGCCTCATTCACACAGGGTTATCCAAAGAGATTCGAAAAGTCACCGCACGTTCGGTGACTTTTCGTTCTCTTCAATTCGGTTCCTTTTGCCGATTGCATTTCGGTGACCTTGCGGTGTATTCAGCAAGCACCACAGGTCCCCGAATTGCAGGAAAAGCTGCCGCAAACCTGACTAAAACTACCGAATGCACGCTGAAAACAAGCAAAAACATCTGGATTAACCTTCGAAAAAGCCGAACAGGAGCCGAACAGGTGCCGAACAGGAGTCGAATCACACAGAGCCGAAGCAGCTGTGACGTAGAGGAGGCAGTGAATAAATTATAAAAACCATTTGTATGAATCTGGGAAAATGAAACGCTGTTTGCAAAGAAACTACTGAGCGAAAATGTCTGAAATTTTCACAGGATGTCCAGGGAATGATAATAAAAAGGGCTGTTACAAAAAAAATACTGGATGAAAATGTCTGGAATTAACATATAAGATCCTATGAATGATAATAAAAAGGGCTGTTACAAAAAAAAAAAACTCTTTTAAAAAACATTGGATAAAAAACTGCCAAAAAATGGCTAAAAAAAATTAGAGACTTTTTGCTGCAGATTAAAATAATAAACCGTTTATTAGATATTAATTAAAACGGGAATATTTTTAACATTGAAGCCTATGGGATTCACCTGAATAAACCATCCCGAATGAAACCACCGAACAGCAGGACACTTCGGCAACTTTTCTCTGCTGTTCGTGTCTGTGAATAGATTAACCATTGCTTCTTTATGGGGGATTTCACTGCCGTCGAACAGACACCGTACTTACTGACAATTCGACAAAATTTGGCAAACTGCCTCCTCTCTGAATAGCCGAATGGCCACAAAATTGGACCATACAGGGAAATTCACTGTTTGGTGCAATTTCGCTGCCAGTTCGGCTCTCTCTGAATAACCTACAGGTGAAAATTCCTCCTGATGTATTTATTTGTTGAAACTTGCGCAACATGTTACTTTATGTGAACCCAATTACTGCATGAGAATAATTTTATCGGTTCATGAATTTTTGGACTTTACATTCTGAGATGTTCTCTTTACAACATGTCACTTTTAAAAACACAGAGAATACTGTTTGCATATATGTTTTTATATATCTGTTTTTCAGCATACTCAACTCCATACAGCTTACAGGGCAAGCCTCATTCACAGTGTCATCCTAGCTCCCACCTGGACTTGTGTATCCAAGGCTCCTGCAAGCATACTCAACTCCATACAGCTTACAGGGCAAGCCTCATTCACAGTGTCATCCTAGCTCCCACCTGGACTTGTGTATCCAAGGCTCCTGCAAGCATACTCAACTCCATACAGCTTACAGGGCAAGCCTCATTCACAGTGTCATCCTAGCTCCCACCTGGACTTGTGTATCCAAGGCTCCTGCAAGCATACTCAACTCCATACAGCTTACAAGGCAAGCCTCATTCACAGTGTCATCCTAGCTCCCACCTGGACTTGTGTATCCAAGGCTCCTGCAAGCATACTCAACTCCATACAGCTTACAGGGCAAGCCTCATTCACAGTGTCATCCTAGCTCCCACCTGGACTTGTGTATCCAAGGCTCCTGCAAGCATGCTCAACTCCATACAGCTTACAGGGCAAGCCTCATTCACAGTGACATCCAGCTCCCACCTGGACTTGTGTATCCAAGGCTCCTGCAAGCATACTCAACTCCATACAGTTTACAGGGCAAGCCTCATTCACAGTGTCATCCTAGCTCCCACCTGGACTTGTGTATCCAAGGCTCCTGCAAGCATACTCAACTCCATACAGCTTACAGGGCAAGCCTCATTCACAGTGTCATCCTAGCTCCCACCTGGACTTGTGTATCCAAGGCTCCTGCAAGCATACTCAACTGCATACAGCTTACAGGGCAAGCCTCATTCACAGTGTCATCCTAGCTCCCACCTGGACTTGTGTATCCAAGGCTCCTGCAAGCATACTCAACTCCATACAGCTTACAGGGCAAGCCTCATTCACAGTGTCATCCTAGCTCCCACCTGGACTTGTGTATCCAAGACTCCTGCAAGCATTCTCAACTCCATACAGCTTACAGGGCAAGCCTCATTCACAGTGTCATCCTAGCTTCCACCTGGACTTGTGTATCCAAGGCTCCTGCAAGCATACTCAACTCCATACAGCTTATAGGGCAAGCCTCATTCACAGTGTCATCCTAGCTCCCACCTGGACTTGTGTATCCAAGGCTCCTGCAAGCATACTCAACTCCATACAGCTTACAGGGCAAGCCTCATTCACAGTGTCATCCTAGCTCCCACCTGGACTTGTGTATCCAAGGCTCCTGCAAGCATGCTCAACTCCATACAGCTTACAGGGCAAGCCTCATTCACAGTGTCATCCTAGCTCCCACCTGGACTTGTGTATCCAAGGCTCCTGCAAGCATACTCAACTCCATACAGTTTACAGGGCAAGCCTTATTCACAGTGTCATCCTAGCTCCACCTGGACTTGTGTATCCAAGGCTCCTGCAAGCATACTCAACTCCATACAGCTTACAGGGCAAGCCTCATTCACAGTGACATCCAGCTCCCACCTGGACTTGTGTATCCAAGGCTCCTGCAAGCATACTCAACTCCATACAGCTTACAGGGCAAGCCTCATTCACAGTGTCATCCTAGCTCCCACCTGGACTTGTGTATCCAAGGCTCCTGCAAGCATACTCAACTCCATACAGCTTACAGGGCAAGCCTCATTCACAGTGTCATCCTAGCTCCCACCTGGACTTGTGTATCCAAGGCTCCTGCAAGCATACTCAACTCCATACAGCTTACAGGGCAAGCCTCATTCACACAGGGTTATCCAAAGAGATTCGAAAAGTCACCGCACGTTCGGTGACTTTTCGTTCTCTTCAATTCGGTTCCTTTTGCCGATTGCATTTCGGTGACCTTGCGGTGTATTCAGCAAGCACCACAGGGTCCCCGAATTGCAGGGAAAAGCTGCCGCAAACCTGACTAAAACTAACCGAATGCACGCTGAAAACAAGCAAAAACATCTGGATTAACCTTCGAAAAAGCCGAACAGGAGCCGAACAGGTGCCGAACAGGAGTCGAATCACACAGAGCCGAAGCAGCTGTGACGTAGAGGAGGCAGTGAATAAATTATAAAAACCATTTGTATGAATCTGGGAAAATGAAACGCTGTTTGCAAAGAAACTACTGAGCGAAAATGTCTGAAATTTTCACAGGATGTCCAGGGAATGATAATAAAAAGGGCTGTTACAAAAAAAATAAGTAAACTGAAAAAAAAATCAAAAATCGGACTTTTTTTAAAAAAAAAAAATCTGAAAAATGCTTAAAATATCCTAAAAAATCAATGAATAAAGAGACTTTTTGCTGCAGAATTTTATAATGAACGGTTTATTAGATGTTGAATTAAAACGGGAATATTTTTAACATTGAAGCCTATGGGATTCTCCTGAATAAACTTGCTGAATTAAACCACCGAATGGCAGGGCATTAGGGGAACCTTTCACTGCTGGTTTGTGTTCTCTGAATAGCCAAAGCAGTGCTTTATCATGGGGATTTCACTGCCCTCGAACAGGCACCGTATGTGCAGGCAATTCGCCAGGATTTGGCGAATTGCCTGTTCTCTGGATAGCCGAATGGCCAGGAAAGGTAACCGAACGCTGATTTTCAGCGTTCGGTTACCTTTCTCAAGCAATTCGGATCTCTTTGGATAACCCTGACAGTGTCATCCTAGCTCCCACCTGGACTTGTGTATCCAAGGCTCCTGCAAGCATACTCAACTCCATACAGCTTACAGGGCAAGCCTCATTCACAGTGTCATCCTAGCTCCCACCTGGACTTTGTTCCCACCCCACAGTTCTCATTTCATTTATACCCAACTAATTTGGTCATGTGATATTTTCAGCTACCAACCTACACCACTCTGGAATTTCACCTACCACACTCCCTTCTGTCTTCTGCTTTCCTTATCAATACCCTACCTGTCCTCTACCTTTCCTTTTTTTCCCTCCCCTTCTCCCACACCACCTTTCTCTAGAAATGTTTTTCCCTCTCTTCCCCCTCTTGCTGCTTCTTTCCACTATCTCCCTTCTCTCTAAATCTACCCTCCCTCCCTATACACCCTACAAATTACAGCAAGCTGGAAAAGAAACCGAAATACACCATAGCTTGCTCAGCTCCTTTAACTTATCAGCTGAGTGCTGGTGGAGAGTGTTAAAATCCAGCCCTCCCACCCCCACACAACAGAGCTTTAAAACCTTTCAATCACTATTTTCCAAAAAGAAAAACCTGTCCAAATTCCTTTTTATTCTGCTGCTTGCACTTGCAAATGATGTTGAATACAACCCTGGTCCAATAGCTGACACAATATTTAATCTCCCCACTAAAAAAGGCCTCTCCTTTGTGCATTGCAACATCCGCAGTTTACTCCCTAAACTGGATGAGCTTAAAGCTTGGTGCTACTATTACAAACCTAAAGTCATTGTGCTGACAGAATCATGGTTAACCCCTAAAGTGCCAGACTCTGCCATAGCAATACAAGGGTATTCATGCTCTAGAAAGGACAGAGCTAAAAGAGGAGGGGGAATTGTTATCTATGTTGACAACTCCATAAAGTTCACCCCATTGCAGAATCCTAGCTCCCCGGCCACATTTGATTTCCTTTCTGGTACTATTGAGATCCCATTCAGTAAAACAATTATTGTTGCTGGATTCTACCGCAATCCAAGTTCCCCAGTGCAATCCCTTTCTGACATAACCCAAATTCTTAGTAAATTAGTAGCTCAAAACCAAAAAAGCGAACTGCTGGTCCTCGGCGACTTTAATGTTGATTGGCTGAATCCTAAAAACAATAAACACTGCTCACTGTTTAAGGCTTTGAAGCTAACACAATTAATCTCCTCCCCCACTCGCATTATTATGAAAAGCCCTAACCACACCATGCTGGACTGGATTCTCTCCTCATATCCTGATCGAATACAGGAGGCAGGCGTTCTCACTAACAGTTTCAGTGATCACTGCCTAGTGTACTGTGTGTGCAAAATAAGGGCCATAAAATGTCCACCAAAGGTAATAATCACCAGGTCTTTCAAGAAATTTAATCTTGAATCCTTCCTAAATGATCTCAAACAGCTCCCATGGTACAGACTAAACCTAATCCCAGACCTGGACTGTGCAATTGAATACTTTCAAGCCGAGCTCCTGAAAGTCTGGAACACCCATACCCCAATGCGCAAAGTGCGAGTAAAAGGGGCCCATCTCCCCTGGGTTACAGCTGACCTCACGCATATGTACCAGCTTAGAGACTCCCTGTGGTCAAAGTTCAAGAGTACTGGATCCATGAATGATCACTGTGAATACCGAAAATGCCGGAATGAATGCACAAAAGAAACAAAAATGGCTAAAGCCCAATACTTCAATGAAAATTTAAACAATAACATATCAAACCCCAGAAATTTTTGGAAAGTCATAAGTAACATAAAAGCACCCCCAGCCACTCCCAACCAGCTTCTTTAAAAGTAAACAACCAAACTGTAAAACACCCCCTAGATGTAGCAAATGCTTTTTAATAATTATTTTGTTTGGATGCGCCACCACCCTGATTGCTAAGCTAGGAAATGACACGCAATCAGAAAGGCCGCACGCAGGTCAGGACCCACCAACAGTGCAAAGACCCCGTAAAGCAGAGAAATTCAGTTTTAGGCCAGTGCCTGTCAGTGCCATCACTAAACTTCTCCGTAACCAAAAAATGAAATACCAGTCTGGACCTGATCAAATCCCAGCAATGCTGCTGAAAATCAGTGCACCAGCAATTGCAAAACCTGTCGCAACCCTGATTAATGAATCACTGGCGACTGGATACATACCCAAACTCTGGAAGACTGCAAGGTGGTACCTATCCATAAAAGTGGAGACAATACTTTGGTATCCAACTACCGCCCAATATCACTGCTCCCTGTAATGTCAAAAATTCTGGAAAAATGTGTCTATACTCAATTACGTGATTATTATCAGTATCAGAACTATTTAACCCCAGATCAATCAGGCTTTCGTCCAAACCATTCAACTACAACTTCCCTTTTAAAAGTTTGTAATGATATCCAAGCTGGCATGGAACAAGGAAATCTAACTGGAGCCATCTTCCTTGATTTTGCCAAGGCTTTTGACACAGTAGACCATGGCATCCTATTACAAAAACTTAAGAACTCTGGTATTGGTGATAGTACATTAACCTGGTTCCAATCATATGTGTCTGATAGGTCTCAATTTGTGTCCATTTCTGACAGCACTTCCTCCCCCTCCCAGTCACGTGCGGTGTACTCCAAGGCTCGATACTTGGCCCCCTGCTATTCACAATATTCATAAACGATCTGCCCAATGTCTGCAAAGCTTCTACTGTACACATGTACGCAGACGACACCGTAATCTATACCAGCAAACCAAATCTCCCACAGCTGGAGGCCGTGCTGCAAGAACAATTCACAGGGGTAGAAAAGTGGATCGCAAATAACAAACTTTTTCTAAATACTGACAAAACTGTTACGATGCTCTTTGGAACCGCACCTAAACTACACAAATTGCAAACACCCCATCTATGTGTCAGGACAAAATCAAATGGCACGCTGACCACAGTCACTTCTCTCAAATATCTAGGTATGTGGTTAGACCCAAATCTATCTTTTGGCCCCCACATCGAAAAACTCTCATCTAAACTCTACCCCAAACTAGGTGCCCTGTACAGAAACAAATCCTGCCTGAGCCCCGCGGTAAGAAAGCAGATTGTACAACAAATGCTTATGCCAGCCATTGAATACGGAGATGTAGTGTATGCAGCCGCCCCGCAAACACACCTCCAGAAACTTACTACATTGTATAACTCATTCTGTCGCTTTGTGCTACAATGTAACTACATGACACACCATTGTGACATGTTAAAAGAACTAAACTGGCCATCACTGGACTCTAGACGCACGCTTCACCTTTCCAACCTGGTGTTTAAGAGCTTTTCTGGGAAGCTACCACCCTACCTGAATATGCTGCTTCCCCCGGCAGTTCCCTCATCCTATAACCTCAGATCCAGGATCAGCACCTTACTTGCAATACCGCAATACAAAAAGAAAATGGCTCGATCCTCATTTTCCTACAGAGCACCGCAAATATGGAATAACCTCCCAGACACCGTCAAATCTTCCCCCAGTCTAAAGTCCCTTAAGACTTCCCTATTAACATACCTCAATACGAAATGCACCTGTAAACATGTAACATAATGACTTTATTTCCTCCATATTTATTTTTCTGTTAATCTGTATATTTGATCTTGTGTTAATATCTTGCATTTTACTATTTTGTATTTCTGTAACCATTCAATGTTCTCGAACCCAGGACATACTTGAAAACAAGAGAAATCTCAATGTATCCTTCCTGGTAAAATCCTTTTATGAATAAATTTAAAAAAAAAATGTATATAATTGCTTTTATCTGACGAATTTTATTTGATTGGCCGCGTGTAGCACCATACAGAGGGACTCTCTACTGTACATATTTCAAGTCTATAGCAGTGACAATTAAAGCTTTGCTATCGTTCCTCCGTAGGGGCCCTAAAGCTTATGCTCGCATTTCCACTTACAAAAAGAACCGACTGGGTGGAGTAGAGGTAACATCACTGCTCTATGACTGTGGAGTTACAGGTTTGAATCCTGGCAAGAGCACCTCTCCAGTAAGTGTCCTTGGGCAAGACACCTAACGGTACATACTCGCCACCCAGGATATACTTGAAAATGAGAGAAATCTCAATGTATCCTTCCTGTAAAATACATTCTCAAAAAAAGAGTTGAGATTGGAATAAGGAGCCAGAGAAGGACAGACTCTCCCAAGCATCTCTCCCAGACTCTCCTCAGCCATAGCAAATAATCCCTTTCCTGAAAGGAGCACTCACTTCATTTAGAGCCTTAAAATCACAGCTCTCTGTTCGGCATATGAAGGCAATTAGGGTGGTCCCTCCCCTTTTCTTTCGATCTTCTATCTTTAGCTACAAAAGGACATGAAAGAGACATCTCACAGGGCTGTATGTCTGAAAGATATGTGTAAGAGAAAGTGCTGGTCTCTCATGGACCCTACTCATAATTTCCAGAGCCTCCTATGGCTCCTTCCTGTGCACGTGTTGCACTTAAGCAGCATCTAACCAACTCGCATGTTGTCCCGGCAGCTTGCTATTTTGCTCTTTGTTGCCCACTAGGGATCCCTGGCTTAGTGGAGCCCAATATGCAGAATTGAGGCACTGTCCAAAGTGTAGTACAAAAGGGGGGAGGCAATAAGAGTGGTCATTGGATGTTAAGGTTGATGAAGTTGGTGTACTTTATGAACACAGAACTACCCCAAAAGTCAGGAACCCATAGGGTAGAATATGAAGGAACTATGGAAGCGCTGTGGTCATAGAGGAGCTGACAACTGAGCACTGCTCTAATGAAAGATTATATAGTGAACAGCAGCCAGTCTAGCCCCCTCCTGGGAAGGAGCCAACCCTGCACATCTCCGGTCTTCATTGACTAGAGAGGTTCAAAGGCAACAATGCAGCCCTACCTTCACTGAGGATCTTTATGCATGGTGAGGCCGGTGCAAGGCCACAGCCTCTCTCAACACCTGCAGAGTAAGGCAAGCCTTCCAAAATAGATAGGGTGAGATGTCAAATCCCACGCCATGAGAGGGTCCCACGGTGTACCACCGGAAGCCAGTGTACCACCGGAAGCCAGCACAAAACTCAATTTGTCAGCAGACCAGACAAGCTGAGATGCCACTGCAACTGTCAGCAGGAAGACTGAAACACTTGGAGTTCTCATTCAATGGAGGCACCGACTGCCATGTTTATCCGGCCTGGAACGGGAGGGCCTCAAGGTCCTCAAAAGAACTTTGCAATTTCTTTATATTCCTCCAAGATTTCAAATGTTTAATGTAAGAGTTAATAATGAACCCAATGATGGCAGGCTTTAACTTTAGAAGAAAATGATGCTCGAACAAGATATCGATAGTTTATTATGAATTATTGTATTTATTTATATCAATGTAATTTGGTTCCTCAGACAAATAATGATAGTTTATAGAATGGAGAGGACACATGAGTTGGTAATTGAATACTTTTGTATGAAGAACTAGGTTTGTCAACGTAAAAACACTGAAATTCAGCCCATACCCTGTTAATACCGTGTTATAAAGAGAGTCTGATCCAGACACTTTACCCGACACAAGCTCCAGCAATATCTGCAAGTTTTTGGTTTTATGAAAAAAAAATTGTACAGTGAACTGGTCATGAGAAATTTCATAGACACTTTCATAATGACTCTTTCCACAACTCAAGGACAAAACGGTAATTATATTAACACCTGTTTCTACATTGAGCATCGGTGAAGCCCAACAGGAAGATTTCAGACAGTTCTTGGCCTCACAATTTCCACTTTTTGGACAATTAAGTGATTTGTTGCTTATCATTACGGCAATCTCATCAACTTTCTCAAGGCTCTTATCACATCTTTATTTCTCAAGCTGTAGATCATAGGGTTCAGCAATGGTGTGATTATAACATAAAATACAGATACTCCTTTGCTGCTGTCATCCTCTACAGAAGCATTTGGTCTCATGAAGCTGACCACAGCCATCCCATAGAACAGGAACACAACGATCAGGTGTGGAGTACAACTGGAAAAAGCCTTGTATCGTCTAGACTGGATTCCTTTTATTGAAGAAATTATTTTATAATAAGAGAAAAGAATGAGAAGAAGTGGGACCAGGAGGATGGTGGCACCTACAAGAAATGGCAAGAAGTCAAGTGCAGAGGTATCACTGCAGGACAAGAGCATCAGGGATGGAAACGAGCACAGGAAGTGATTAATGATGTTCGAACCACAAAATGTAATTTCACTTATAATGAAGATGCTAAGCGATGGCATGACAAAACTCGTTAACCACGTAACTGTGGCCATCAGTGCACAAACTGATCGATTCATGATCCTGCTGTAATGCAAGGGCTTACAGATTGCAACGTATCGATCATATGCCATGAAGACCAGAAGGAGGCATTCACTTCCTCCCATAGCAAAATGAAGAAACATTTGAGTGACACAAGCTGAAAACACAATACTTTTATCTCCACTTAAGAAATCCACAAGCATCCTGGGAACAATGGCCGAAGGACCACAGATATTAATGACGGCCAGGTTAATGAGAAAGAAATACATTGGGTTATGTAGCCGAGGGTCAAAGGTCACAGCAAGAATAAGAAGGATATTTGCCACCAGCAGGACCACATAGACAACCAAGAAGATGAGGAATAATACAATTTGTACTTTGGGGTCACTGGGAAACCCAAGAAGAATGAAGTGGGTCACAGTACTATGATTTCTGTTTTCCATCAATGCCATGGTTTATTGGCAGGTAATTCCTATTTCCTGTCGAAAGAACAGAGACACAGAAATGTAAAAGCATGAGTTATCATGTAAACCTCTTAATTAATATTACTTTCTTTAACTCAATCCTGTGTGTGAAATCCATTATCCCTTCCATCCCGTATAGGGTATTAACCCTTTCGCTGCTGAGGCTTTTCCCGCCCCTGTGCTGAGGTCATTTTTACCTGTTTTGCGCATCATGTTTAAACGTGTTTTGAAGGCTTATTTTAGTATATGACATCGACATATTATATATCGTTCTTTCCGTCAGACTCGGTAGATTCATAATATGTCATTATTATATGTATATGTTATGTCATGTCTGTATATTATAACAAAAAATGCAATAAAATATGTATTTTCAATAATTTACAATGTGTAAAGTGTTTTTTTTCACATTTTAACATGCGAGCAATTGCGGTTATATTTTGTATGGGGTGCGCTTGTTAAAAAAATTAGAGATGGGGTCTCGTTACATTTTTTTTTGGGGAAAATTACACTATTTTTAACAAACGCACCGCATACAAAAATCGTTAGTGCAGCATCATTGTTCACATTATAATTGAAATGGGAACAATATTGCTGCATTAACAAACCAAAAAAAATAAAAAAAAAGTGTTTTTTTTTTTTTTATAATTTTTGTTTTAATTTTTTTTTTTTTTATTTTTCATTTTTTTTTTTTTTACAACCTTTTTCACTGTAGTGTTTGGTATCGTTGGAACGGCCATGCTCTGGCCGATCCAACCATACCAAAATTTAACCCCTAACTGCCACGGATCGGGAGATAGGGAGTTCATTGGAAATTTTTATATTGCTATTTTATTAGATTTTACTTTTAGGAAAGATATTGTAGTATCTATATTATACAGCACACAGGTACATGTAACACACTGTCCATTGAAGACTCTATAGGTGAAATGCGTCTCGGAATTATTGTAAGATTTTTTACAATATTATTTATTATATTTGATTTTTATGAAAGACATTGCAGTTTTTTAAGAAAAGTGGGCTGTATATCCGTGGTGAAGCCCAGTAGATTGGGAAGCAAAATAATCCACAAGCTGTGAAACCAGAACCAGGAAGGGTTCAGATCCAAGTGCATTATTGATCTCTGCAGGTTTTGTTTCTCTATAGAGTCACACTATGTGCTTTCTTCTGATCCTGTTCATGTTAAAGGCATCTGGTACTTGACATCCTCCACTCTCCTCTGATGTTTCTCCTCAGTAAAGGTGAAGTAACAGAGTAGGTTGTCTTCTGGGTTCTTTGAAGAAATAAAAGCCCTCAGGTCTTACCTTAGACCAGTGTTTCCTAAACCTGTCCTTGGGACCCTCAACTAGTCCAGATATTGCAGATCACCTTGGAGAATTGCAGACTGAATCCTGCAATCACTGAGCAGCAAATCATATCACCTGTGCTGTGCTGCACATATCCTGCAAACCTGGCTTATTAGGGGGTCCTGAGGAAAGGTTTGGGAAACACTACGATTGGAAGGCTGTATGTGTGAGTGCATTGCATGTTTTATTACTCTCTTTTTTTTTTCAAATTTTGGCGAACTGCCAGCAAAGTACAGTGCCTGTTCGACGCCAGTGAAATCCCCATAGAGAAGCAGCGGTTAATCTATTCAGAGACGAGCGAACAGCAGAGAAAAGTTGCCGAAGTGTCCAGCTGTTCGGTGTCTTCATTCGGCAGGTTTATTCATGCGAATACCATAGGCTTCAATGTTAAAAATATTCTCATTTTTATACAATATCTAATAAACCATTTATTAGTTTAATCTGCAGCAAAAGTCTCTTTATTTGTTGATTTTTTTAGGATCTTTTAGGCCTTTTTGGGATTTCTTCGGCAATTTTTTTTTTCCCTTTTGTTTGTTGTTCTTTTCTGTAACAGACCTTTTTATTATCATTCATAGTATCTTATATGTAAATTCCAGGCAATTTTTTTGCAAACAGTGTTTCAATTTTGACACTTTCAATCTTATGTTTTTTTTTTTTTACCCAGTGTTTTTGCGGCGGATGTTCAGCGAGTTTGTGGCGGATGTTCGGCGAGTTTGCTACGGATGTTTGGCGAGTCGACGGCGGTGGGCGACGGGTTTGCAGCGGGTCTGTGGCGGGTTTGTGCCGGCAGGTTAGTGACGGGTTTGCGGTGACATTCGGCGGTCGATTCACTGCACTTTGGGGACCCTGCAGATGAATGCCGAATTCACTGCAGGGTGGGGAAATATGATTCCCTGAAGTGCGGTGAACTTCAACAGTAGCTTATACATTTAAACATTTAAATATTTTACCAAATTTTAACCCTTAAGGCCTGTGTCAGACGAGCGCACTGCAGAGTGGAAGGAATGTCCGTGAGAGTGGACGTTCCTTCCACTATCCGCTGCCGCTGACTGCCCTCAGCTGTGCAAATCGCGATCCTCCATAGGAGTTCCGTCGACGAGCTTTCAAGCAAATCAACGGATTCGTTCCCTAGACGGACGCTTGCTGTACGCGCAGCTCGTGCACGCGCACATGCGTGTGACCGGCGCCCTTCCCTGCATCACGTGGCTGCCTTAAAGAGTCTAACAACTGTTAACCCTTTCAGCATTTCAACAGTTTTTTATCCATGCAAGATTTTTTTACATTGTTTTTAACACTTAGCTCTGTTAAAAAAATGATGTGAATTTAGTAAAGAGTTAAAATTTGGTGAAATCTGTAACTATATAAATGTATAAGCTACTGTTAAAGTCTTTGAATGTGTTAGATGGTGTCGCTCTTCTCTTGGTTTGTTGTTTTGAGAAGGATAAGCCCGTAATGCTTAGTAGAGGTTGAGTGCTGCCCTTCTGGTGTACCTTGTATGAAAAGGGCTGAGAACCCTTTGGTATGAGCCCCTTCCTGTCACGGGTGTTCCAGTTTCAGGATCTTTTTAATCTTGACTCGCAGGGAGCTCCAGAAAGTAATCAGTCCTCATTAAGTGGGTTGATCCCATAATGGCGATCATTAGGTGATGTACAGTAGAACCTGTCAAAGGTGGGATACATTGGCACTGAGACAGGCTTAAGCAATTGAAAGCTATATATTGTGAACTAAATTGATTGATTTTGCTCTTTTTAAAGGATTCTGTCAGTTAATACATATATTGGGAGTTTTACTTGCTTTCCTTTCTTACCTTGTCATTAATTGATTTGAGAAACCAGCGCAGAATCTGGCCGTGACGTGCCCAGCTGTCATTTATTATGCTGCATTAATGTACCTCACCTGTCCTGTTCCCCATCAATCTCTTTAACCTGGATGGGTTTTTACTCTGGAAATATTCCTCTGCTTTTATAAATAAAATAGCACTTGTGTCTTTAATGAATTAAACAGAATAAATGACGAGCTGGAGGATTCCCATTATAACCATCCAATATGTCACCTGAAAGCACGCGTGTGAGAAATTAACCTTTAAATATATTCCATATAAAGCCTCCTCAACTCCCCGATCGGCCAAAGAATCCCCAGTCGGGTTCTACAGATATAGATCAAGGAGCTGCTGTTACTTCAGAGACCTCATTAATTATATCAGGGGTTTATTAGCGCAGATAATGGTTTCATTGAGCGTCAACAATGAAATAATGCGATTATAATTCCAATTATTAATATTATATCTATAATTAATGATATATTTAATCCATTAATAATTCTATTTCTTTCCTCACCTTCTAACATTATACTTTGCATAAGCTGTGTATGAGATTATATATGAAGAAGATATGGCTTTGGATTCCAAAATAATCAGAACCAGATGATTTGGAATATCAGAAACGCCCGATAAATTTGTTTGTTTCTGATTTTCGTAATCTTTATATCTAATATGTAAAAAAAATGGTCAGGGGATAATGTTATTGCTGGGGTTACTGTTTCGGTGTGTCACACCATGAGAGTTAGTTTTAGGGCCAGGGCTAGGATTGTGATTTGGTTACTGCTAGGGTTATGTTTAGGTTAGGACTAGAGTTACCGTTTTCCTCTTTTTATTCTGAAAAGAAAATAGAACAGGGATACAGGGGTTCATAGGACCCCGCCTCTCCTCGCAGCAATGTGGCAGCTTGAAGCATATAGCATTGTGCTATTCCCCCCCACACTCGCACCTGGCATGGGAAATGGAAGGCGAGTTATAAAGTTAACACCGTTGCTGCGCTAATTAAAAAAAATTTAAAATAAGCAAAACGGCTGTTTTTAGAACAAAAGAGTTTTTAATCTAATTGTATTTATTTATTTTTACACAATACATAGTCATGTTTGGTATCGTTGGAAAGGCCAGACCCTGACGTTTCCAATGAAACCTCACTTAATCTTGTGGGATGTAAACAATGGACATACAGAGGCCCAAAGTACCCTTGTAGTCGTGCGTTTTTGATGGATCAGTGTATATTAACACACTGCACCATCACCTCTACACTTGGTCTCAGTGTGAGAAATGAGAAGGTGAGTAATTACAGCACTGTTGTTTACGTTTTAATTAAATTAATGATATTGTTATTATTATTTTTTCCTTTATTTTTACTTATACAGATTCATGTTGGGTAGAAAGGCCTGACCTTCTATGACTTACGAGTCCAGAGATACAGCAATCTAAAAGACCCCTGTTTCTCCTGTAATGGGATTCCATTGCCAGGCAGAAAGTTACTCCTGTGGCTGGGGAGCCATCCCAAAGCGAGGGCTGACATCCAGGATGTCAGTCCGCTGCGGCTTATGCCCCAGCTTTGCACCAGATCGTCGTTAAGCAGATACAGGATGTGAGGGGAGCATCCTCATCGTTGGTGAGGGAATCCGCATGACGATCTATTCACATTCACAGACTGCAGCCCCCGGAGCCTCTTGAGTGTGTTGCCGGCCCTGAATATAAGGGATACTGGAGATGCAGCTCTATGTCCATTTCCTTAAATAGACCCAATGGCAAGTTAATTTCCATAACACCAAAAGCTCCCATCCCAGAAAGAAGTAGAATAAAGACACAATGGGTTAATGTCACGTTCATGTATGGTATGGCAGAAACTCACTATGTAAATGTCACAATTTAGGCCCAGTGCGAGGTACAAAATGGGCAATCCAAAAAGCATAGTCACCTAAAAAAAACTAAAGTAAAGGTTAGCAACAATGGTTCGCAAACGAGGCACTGGTACATGGTGAAACGTCACAGGCCTTCTATTAAGGACAAGAGAGACACAATGGCATTATAAGTTGAATGGAGTGGACAGTCCTCTTGCTCGACTGTCAGACATACATCTTACTGATGAGCCTGGGGCTCCTCCCTGGTTCTCCCAGGGTTCCACCGTCACAACCCAGACCTGTTGGCTCGACCCAGAAAAATGTAGAACAAAGGCACAATGGAGTGAGAAGAAAAAGAGAAATATTATATAGGGTGAGAAACAGATTTACAGAAAAATTGAAATTTGTTCACATTTTCCTTTTGGAATTTTTTTTTACTTTGGCTTAAAATGTTTTCCTTTTGGGGAAATGTTTTATTTTGGGAAAAATGCGGATTTTTTTTAATTTGTGGAAATGTTTTCTCTTGGGGGAAATGTTTTCCTTTTTGGGAATTGTTTTATTTTCGGGAAGATGCTTTCCATTTTGGGAAATATTTTATTTTGGGGGAAAATGTTTTCCTTTTGGGGAAATGTTTTATTTTGTAGGAAATGTTTCCTTTTCTGGAAATGTTTTCTTTTGGGGGAAATGTTTTCCATTTTGGGAAATGTTTTATTTTGGGGAAAATGTTTTCCTTTTGGGGAAATGTTGTCTTTTAAAGGGAAATGTTTTCCTTATGGGGAAATGTTTTATTTTGCGGGAAATGTTTTCCTTTGGGGGGAAATGTTTTATTTTGGGGAAAATGTTTTCCTTTTAGGGGAAATGTTTTATTTTGGAGGGGATGTTTTCCTTTTGAAGAAATGTTTTATTTTGTAGGAAATGTTTTCATTTTGGAGAAATGTTTTCCTTCTAGGGAAATGTTCTCTTTTGGGGAAAATGTTTTCCTTTTTGGGAAATGTTTTCTTTTCAAGGGAAAAGTTTTCCTTTTGGGGAAATATATTTTTTGTGGGAAATGTTTTAATTTGGGGAAATGTTTTATTTTGTAGGAAATGTTTTCCTTTTGGGGAAATGTTTTCTTTTGGGGAAAATGTTTTCCTTTTTGGGAAATGTTTTCTTTTAAAGGGAATGTTTTCCTTTTGGGGAAATGTTTCTTTTTGGGGAAATGCTTTATTTTGTCTGAAACGTTTTTCTTTTGGGGAAATGTTTTATTTTCGCAGAAATGTTTTATTTTGAGGAAGAAGTTTTATTTTGGGGAAATGTTTTATTTTTGAGAGAAATGTTTTCCTTTTGGGAAAATGTTTTATTTTGTGGGAAATGTTTTCCTTTTGTGGAAATGTTTTATTTTGGGGAAAAAATTCCTTTTGAGGAAATGTTTTCTTTTAAAGGGAAATGTTTTCCTTTTGGGGGAAATGTTTTATTTTGTGGGGAAATGTTTTCCTTTTGGGGAAATGTTTCATTTTGAGGAAATGATTTCTTTTGTGGAAAATGTTTTCCTCTTGGGGAAAAGTTTTATTTTTGTGGGAATTACCTTATTTTGTTGGAATTGTTTTCATTTTGGTGGAATGTTTTATTTTGGTGAAGTGTTTCCTTTTGGGGAAATGTTTGCTTTTGTGGAAATGTTTTATTTTGTGGGGAAATGTTTTCCTTTTGGGGAAATGTTTTCTTTGGGGAAAAGTTTTCCTTTTGTGGAAATGTTTTCATTTGAAGGAAATGTTTTTCTTTTGGTGAAATGTTGTATTTTTGTGGGAAATTGTGTCCTTGTGGGTGAAATGTTTCAATTTAGGGGAAATGTTTTCCTTCTGGGGAAATGTTTAATTTTGGAGAAAATGTTTTCTTATTGGGGAACTGTTGTATTTTGGGGAAAATGTTTTCCTTTTGGGAAAATGTTTTATTTTGGGGGAAATGTTTTTTAGGGGGGGAAATGTTTTATTTTGGGGGGAATGTTTTCCTTTAGGGGAAATGTTTTATTTTGGGGAAATGTTTCCTTTTGTGGAAATGTTTTCTTTTGGGGAAATGTTTTCCTTTTTAGGAATTGTTTTATTTTGGGGAAAATGTTTTAATTTTGGGGAAATGTTTTCTTTTGGGGAAATGTTTTCTTTTGGGGAAAATGTTTTCTTATTGGTGAAATGTTTTCCTTTCGGGGAAACTGTTTTATTTTGAGGAAAATGTTTTCCTTTTGTTGAAATGATTTCTTTTGCGGAAATTATTTTCCTCTTGAGAAATTGTTTTATTTTTGTGGGAAATATTTTATTTTGGGGGAAATGTTTTCCTTTTGGGGAAATGTTTTATTTATGTGGGAAATGTTTTCCTTTTAGGGAAATGTTTCCTTTTGGGGAAATGTATTCCTTTTTGGTAAATGTTTTATTTTGCGGGTAATGTTTTCTTTTTGAGGAAATGTTTTCCTTTTGGGGAAATGTTTTCCTCTTGGGGAAATCTTTATCTCCCTATATCTCCCGATCGGTGGCAGCTTGAGGGTCATGTTTGGTACCATTGGAAAAGCCAGAGAAATGATACCAAACATGACCAGGTTTGGTGTAACAACAAAAAATAAAAAATAATTAAATAAAAATTTAATAAGAAAAAAGTTTGAAGGAGTTTAAAATAGAGGCAGCGCTAGAAAGGACACAATTTTCCCTTTCCAGCAATTCCTCTCTTTACCCCTTAGGTGCCAGATCATGATTTGGGACAAATCGGCACCAGTTTGCAGTCCTCTCTTGAAGGTGGCTGACATCTTGGATATCAGCTAAGCCTCTGGGGCCTCCCCTTGCCCTCTGATATTGTCGCCATATGTGTAATGAAGT
The DNA here is from genome assembly GCA_009667805.1 of Leptobrachium leishanense. NCBI lineage: Eukaryota > Metazoa > Chordata > Amphibia > Anura > Megophryidae > Leptobrachium > Leptobrachium leishanense. The sequence goes on along the minus strand of CM019066.1, from coordinate 39,715,087 downwards.
TGTAAAGGCCAGAGCAATGATAGCAAACATGACCAGGTTTGGTGTAACAACAACAGAAAAAATAAAATAATAATAATAAATAAATCAATAAAAAATGTGTTTTTTTTTTAAAAAAAATTGTCTGGTTCGTATAATAAAACAGGACTTCAAATCCTGTTTAAACACGATGAGCATAAAACGGTATGAGCTCAGCACACAAAGGTGAGAAAGGCTTGAGAAAGTTCACTGTAGAGCTGAAATGTTGCTTGTAATTTCCAAAAAAACTGCCATTTCAGAAATTGAGTGCCTGGTCCTTCTTTTCCATATTTTGGATGCAATGTCATAGGCAAGCTCAAAGTGTATATGCAAGTGCTTGACCACATGAGCACATTGTGTTGTTAGATAATAGATAACATAAAAGTTCAAGAACACAATAATGTTGTTTCATTCCAAAAATACCAAATATTTAATTGTAACCACCCTGAGGACTGGTGTAAACCATCAGATAGGTCTCTCACAGGTCTTGGACTAGTGTTCTCCCCTTGATCCCTGGAATTGTGAATTAACATTGCATTGGTTTGCTACATGTAACGTGACAGTGATTTTCCTAACCGTCTCATGGCTCTGTGCACATCTTTATTTCTCAAGCTATAGATTAAAGGGTTCAGGATTGGCAGGATTATAACATAAAAACTAGATAGTACTTTGTCTTTGTAGTCATCGTCTGAACCCTTTGGTCTTATAAAGATAACCAAGGCCAACCCGTAGAAAAGCATCACAACAACAAGGTGTGAAGTACAACTGGAGAAAGTTTTATATCGCCCAGACTGGATTCTCATTATAGACGCGATAATTGCATAATATGATAAAATAATGAGAAGGAGCGGGATCAGCACGATGAAGGTGCTTCCAATTAATGTCAAGATGTTCACTATTGAGGTATCACTACATGACAGGAGAACCAATGGCGGATACACACAAAAGAAGTGGTTAATGATGTTTGGGCCACAAAATGATAGACTGCACAGTATGGAGATGTTAACTGATGATGTAATGGTGGTAAAAGTCCATGTAATGATGATCATCCATATACAAGCCGATGTACTCATCATTGTGCTGTATCTTAAGGGTTTACAGATAGCAACAAAGCGATCATAAGCCATGAAAAGCAAAAGAATATATTCACTCCCTCCCAGAAGAAGGTTGAAAAAAACCTGGGTGATGCAGGGCGCAAACAAAACCCTTTTATTCCCACTTAAGAAGTCCATGAGCATCTTTGGAACGATGACTGAAGGGTTACCGATATTAATGATGGACAGGTTAATGAGAAAAAAATACATGGGGTTGTGCAGATGATGATCAAAGGTCACAGCCAGAATAAGAATGATATTTGCTGCCAGTAGGACCACGTAGACAACCGAGAAGAGGAGGAAGAGCGCAACTTGTGTACCAGTGTCACTGGGAAATCCAAGAAGGATAAATTCCGTCACAGTGCTGCGATTTCGGCTTTCCATAACTGTGGCCAGGTAATCATCATTGACTGTAGGAAGAAACACATTGAAACTTAAAAGTTAAATGGTCGTAAATTTGAACTCTTGATTAATATTTATTCCAGAACATCAGCCCTGTCTGTGAAAACATCATAATAGTCAGCATTGTCCATTGGGCTCTATATATATATATGACTACATGAGTTACACATGTCATTGATTGTCTCATTCCATAGGACATGGATAGACTAATAAGGACCCACTAGAACCTAAAGTTCCTTTTACTTCCTTTATCACTAGATGCTGAAGAAACATTTGATAGGGTAAAGATATGGTTTCTCACACAAGTACTAGATACATTTGGATTCCCGGGTGCTGTGATTAATGGCATCCTTGTATTGTACTCCTCACCCTCTGAAAGGTACCCAATGCTGGTTTCCTATCAGAAAGCTTCATTATTTCCAATGGAACATGTCAGGGATGTCCTTTGTCACATTACCATTACCGTAGCACTTGTAAAAGAACCAACAAATTCAGTAAACTGATCAGATAGTAGGAATACCAGTTGGGCCTATAATATGCAAACTAAATCTTTTTGCAGATCATACCCTCTCACAGTCACCAAGCACTTACATGACTTGTTTACCAAACTTACATGACATACTGTCTCAATATAAAGTAGTTAGGTGTCCTACCACAAGGTAAATCCTCAAAAAACATAGGCATTACTATAAATGTCCCACACACCACCTTGGTGCACCTCAAAACCCAACATAAATATGATTGGAAGAGAAACCAGATTGACTACTTGGGAATTAAACTCACTGATAACAAGCAAGACCCTTCTACCTCAAATTACAAATGCATTTTTACAGATGTCAAAAATGTACTACTTTCCTGGAGAAAACTTCACCTGACATGGTTCAGACATATGGCCTCCTATAAGATGATTATACTACCAAAACGGCTTTATGTGCCTCTCGCAGTACCGCAGTCATATTTTAGAACCTAAGAAAACTAACCAACACCTTACTATGGCCAAGGGAGACCCTTAGAATTCCATTCAAACTTATCACATTATCTCATTTACTGGGAGGACTAAAAGTATACTATAAATCAGCCTCGCTTAGTGAATTTTTTTATCACTAATAAATCTAGTGGACATACTTAGAACATGCCTACCATTCCACACCACATGCCCCACATCCTTTGGATCCCCAAAAAATACATCCACCTCTACCAAACCAATTATGTCCTACTCTCCTCTACATGAAACTATGGGATGAATGCAACTCCTCCATGCTCTTTTATAGGCCAATTTCCCTAGCAATGCCCAAGGCCTCACTCTAACAGCACCTCCCTAAAATCCCCCTGACTCAACACACGTTTTCCAATTGTTTGATCGCTCCTCTTTCATAACATCCTCAGTGTTACAGGATAAATATGAAGCACGTGCCACACAATTAATTATTTCCAGAAGATTACATACTTGTGTAGTGCTCACTCCCGGAGGAGCCGCTGAATTTAACCTCGGGTTAGTCTCACCGCACTAGGGAATAAATATACACCAGCACTGTTGTGGATTTTATAGATTATATACTTTACTGATCCCAATAAAGCGGCATATATAATGTGAACACGGTATATGAACGACAGGATTTTGTAAAGCGGGAAAAACACGCGGCGGCAAAGAAAAGTTTAACTCCTTCGTTTCTGGAGTATAAATCCGGTGAAAGTAATGTCTCAAAAAGGTGTGTGTGTGTGATTTCAGGTACCCGGGTACAATATTCAACTGGCCAGTGAATGGAATAAGCAAATCTTCGACTAGTCACATTGGGGCCCTGTAGATTTAAACAATACTGCAGCGTGCTTCGTTTAACTTGGAACTGTGGCCTGGAAGGCCTCTCACCCATCCGTTAGACAATCTGTTCCCCTGCCCAATCAAGGATGTCTCTCCGCTGGATTGCACTGGAACTCTGTGCCACCAGATCCGCTTCTCCTGCTTGTCCGATCTCTGCAGTGAGAACTACGGCCTACCGCCGGCACTCTCAGTGGATCATCGTGGTCTCCTTACTCGGGGTCCAAACTGGAACTCTGTCTCTGTGCAAAACCTCTCAGTGATGTACAGATAGGTCTCTGCCAAGCACTGTCTCTGATCTGCAGCACCTGCTCTCCGGCCTGGTCTCGATCCCTGGCAGTCTCACGTGCGTCTTCTACCTTTTGTCGCTCGGCTCACACTGGCTCTCCTTCGATGAGGCTGCGGATGTCCTTCTCTCTCTCCCACCCACTTCCTATCTCCCCCGCAAAGCACGATGGAATTTGTAGTTCCGTTTGTGTCCAGTATAGTTCATATTGCGCCTGACTCCCTCTGGTGGCCAAACCAAGTAAATGCAGCAACATAATCTTAAACAGCGCTAAACTTGCTAAAAATAAAAGAGGACCCTCCTGGTCTACCCACCGCAGGTCCTGCTTTAAATGACTATGAGCATTACACTGTCTACTAAATTAATCTCTCCATGCTACAATAGGCTAAATGTCAGGTATTCATTCTCTAAAAGGAATTTTCAGGAGGCCTGGGAAAGGGATATGGAGATGGCCTTCACTACCAAGTCATGGTTGAATGACTACTCCTTTCTAAATACTGATATGGGATGTGTGAAACTCTTGGAAACCAGATCCAAACTTTTATACTGCTGGCACCTAGAATCAACCCACGCATCCCCAATACTTATTGGAGAAGTAAAACCTCTGTTGGCACAATGATCCATATATGGTGGACCTGCCAAGCAATAACTCCTTTTTGGTCACAAGTTCACATCTTTCAGGCATCCAGCAGGGTTTCTCAGATTGCTAAGCAAACCCATGCCCGAACTGGCTCGGCTATGGCCTAAAGTCCATTCATGGAGGGTGCACCTTCAAAGCATCAGTTGACGTTCCAGGCCAGATCTTCAACTCTACCCTGATCAGCAGTAACCACAGGTGCTGTGTGTGGCTACTTAAGGGAAGCTCTCTCAGTCCAGTCCTTGCTTCTGCATTGACTCAGTGCCTGAGGTGTGCTCTGGTTCTGAAGCCTGGAATTGTTTCTGGTGTGTTGCTTCCTGTAACGTACCAAGATGTCTAGTGTGCTCCATGCCAACATCCTCCTGTGTGTCCAGTCTGTCAGCCTTGCCCTTGATCTAGCCTGCCAGTATTCTTGTCTTCCAGCCTCGCCTGCGTTCTTGTCTGCCAACTTTGCCTGTGTTCCGGTCTGCCAGCCTTGCCTATGTTCTTGACTGCTCATATGTGTGTCATTGCTACATGAGCTCTGCCTACTAAACTCTGCACAACACCTGACAACACTCTGATGAATAAGGTCTTAAAAGTAGATGTTTCTAAAAATGTTTTCTATGGGAATGACCTCAACTGATCTAAACCGCACTTAAAGTAAAATGTTTCACACTATTACTTCTCGTGCCCTATTGATCACAGTCAGTTGTTGGAAGACGCAATTGTCACTCACCAAATCAACCAAACTACATTGTTTTCTGACCTCTGAACCTTAGAAACCATTGCTACATAATCCCTAGAATGCTAAGCACTGAAAAGTGACCCCTGGTCCTTATGGAATATCCATCTCATCTCGATATGATTAAACCATCTTGTAGGCAGACACATTACAAGAAAAAAGTTGTCATTTGCGCTCACCACTGTAGTTCCATGTGAAACAAAACATAATCAGAGGTTTAGGTTTACTTGAATGGCCATTACAATGTAAGCCCACCCGTCATGTCACGGCACCTCTGAGCCAGGTGTGTCCCACTTAATGAAACCAAGAGCTGCTTTCTAAGAAACTGCATATCCTCATGCTGCTTATCAGCCATGAAAGACTGGTGGGTTTTCATTTATACCCTTACCAGAAACAATTCCACGTTGGAATTAAAAAGGAAAATACGGAAATGGGCAGCAGCAATAATGACCTGGCTGGGGATACAACAAAATAAAATATACATATGTGGAGACAAAACGGTTTTGCGCCTATTCCCTTACGGGGTGGCTGCGTAGACCTGCATCATGTATAAAACATAACAAGGAAAAAGGTTGTCATTTGCGCTCACTACTGTAGCTCCATGCAAAACAAAACACAATCAAAGGTTTAGGTTTACTTGAATGGACATTGAAATATAAGCTCACCCGCCCCATCAAGGCACCTCTAGTAAGGTGAGTCCTACCCAATGAAACAAAGAGCTGCTTCCTAAGCAACCACATATCCTCATGCAGTTTCTTAGAATAAGCGCAAAAAAGTTTTTTCTGCACATATGTACATTTTGTTGTATCCCCAGCCAGGTCATTGTTGCTGCTGCCTCTTTCCATGTTTTTCTTTTAAATCCCAAAGTGGAATTGTTCCTGGTGATTGTATAAATGTAAACCCACCAGTCTCTGCAGCGAATTACAATATTTGTCTGACAATATGTCTGTATTCGGTGAATTTACAGTCTTGTGAATACACGAATTGCCCCGAAATTGCAACTATGGTGACATTCATCGTTTGGTGCAATTCGGTGGGAAACTCAGAGGTTAGTGAATAAACCCTACAGTCATTTACCAGAGTCATTATACAGTCACCTGTTCTATTATATATTATCATTTAATTCCTCGAGCTGTTACTGATCGAGATGGCAATTATGAGAGCTGTTCCCGCTGGAATCTACAGAACCTATGGAGTGTTGCGATTAGCAGGCAGCCAATCCTGCTTCCCTCTTCACCAGACAATTAATGAGAATTATAATTTATTTATATTAAGTTTTTTTTACCCTATTTTTTGCAGCAAACAGCAGAATAACAAGTGACTTGGACTGTCTTATTGTTCCTTATCAACATTTTTACACGTTCTTTGCAAAATATCAGACATGGGAAAGTGCTGCAAGCTCTAGTAGCAGCCTCCGTGCGTTACCTCTCGACTTAGAATAGGAATTGGAGTTATAACTTTGACATAAAGTACTGAAGCTAATCTCCTGCTGCTGTTAATTGTTTGGAAATGGATCTGATATGTGTGATTATTCAAGTCAGCAATATCCAGTTACAGCATGTACCTGATACAATAATATTTAAATTTTTTATATAAAAGTAATCATTATATTATTTTTCCTGATCGATATATATAAACCTTTTATCGAGTGCGATCACACAGATCAGCGATTCACCTGACAGAATGCAATAACTCATAATTCAAATTATGAAGAATTGAATTGTTAATTAAATTAATTGTATAAATATGTGTGATTTGTAATTTTTGGCCTTTTCTAAAGTCTCCGTCGCTCTTATTTTTTTGGATAAAAATTTATGTTATGTTAAACACATAAATACATTTTTATCCTTCAATACTTATTTTCCATTTCTTTTATTTTTTAATCCATTTATTTATTTTTTATATTTGTGAAACTTTTAACAGAAATAACTTTGCCCGTGCCCGATAGTCTCATACCTTCTTACCTTGTCACAGGTCGACTTGTGAAACCTAAACAATATATAGCCATGATGTGCACGGCAGACAAGTATCACTCTGAGGATGAGCTATACACAAGCTGCTCTCCATGAGTCTGTGTGTCCTGGATGGGTTTATTCATATATATTCTTTATTGTCCCTTTTATCTTTAATTCATTTTACAGAATAGATTGATTGCTGGATATTTCTGGATTATCGTATTGCCGATCGTCTCACAATATGTCACAGGTCTGAGAGATGTCAGACATAACCCTTTAAATACATCCCATGTAACACATTCCCAATACCCAGCAGACCTCTTTACATTAGGCCGATGAGCTGCTATTACTTCAGAGACCTAATTAATGATTTCAATATTTATTTTTTACAATACAGACGTTATTTATAATGTTATAATTGCTCCAATGTTTGCAAACATCCCACAAAATATAATTAAAAATAAGGGAGTAATTAAATTACAATTATTGCTCTTACTGAAAGTGTTTAATCTTCTTTCCAGCAATTAATATTCATTTTATTTATTATCACCCATTTTTATTGACATTTGCCGAGGTGTGTGCAATTATTGATAGTTATTATTATTAATGTTTTTTATTCACAGATATTGTTATAATTAGTCAAAGGTTTGTAAACATCACGAAAAAAATAAGGGCGTAATTAAATTATATAAATAAATAATAATAATTATTATTATTGCTCTTACTGAAAGTGTTAAATCTTCATTCCAGCAATTAATATTCATTTTATTTATTATCACCCATTTTTATTGACATCTGCCGAGGTGTGTGCAATTATTGATAGTTATTATTATTAATTATTAATGTTTTTTATTCACAGATAATGTTATAATTATTCCAAGGTTTGTAAACATCACAAAAAAATAAGGGAGTAATTAAATTTTAAATAATAATAGTAATTATTGCTCTTACTGAAAGAGGTAATTCCTCATTCCAGTAATTAATATATCTATTTCTTCACCATCGGGTTTATTGGCATTTACTGAGGTGTGTATGTTTATTGGGAAGCTTAGTGGTTGTGATTCACTTGCTTTTTTCCACATTTTGCCAAATGGCTTCGAGTTATTAGATTGGGTTTGTTGGACCATACCTGAAATCAGGTCCATTCCCCTACAGGACCATTCTAGTAATTTTCAAGGCTATTGGCGAGAAATGTCCAGCACAAAACAAATTGGTTTTAGTTCGGTTCAGATAATCTCGGAATCTGAAAACATCAGATTCCAAAATAATCAGAATAGACTGATTCAGAACATCACAAACTTCTAATATTTTGGATTGGCTTGACTTTGGAAATAAAAAACACACTAATTGTGATGTGTAAATTACCCACAAATGTCACGATAGCTCAAAGCACCCCCCACATACAGTTCTGAACTAGTAACAATAGAAAAATGAGCAGTGATCAAACTGACACAATGGCACACACATGCACCATTGGGATAAATCTGTAGACTCCTGGTATGTACACTACAAAGGTAAAAAATAGGGATGTGCAATTCGTTTCGTTCCGAATTGAATTTTTTACAAAATTGACCATTTTTGTTCTTTCAGGAGCATTTCCGATACGAAATATCGGCCGCCTGAAATTACGACCTCCCAAATCAAAGTTTCAACTAAATCAACTAAATCATTTCGTTATGAGTCCTAAACGAATTAAAACAGAAAGCAAATTAAACGAAATGCTGAAAAAATGCCGTATTTAACTGTTTATTAAATATATCTTAAAGCATTTATTTTTAAAAAAATAAACGGTTTAATAAATATTTAATAATTTATTACTCACAAAAACGGGACAACGAAATAACCGAAATAACCCATTAAACCAGACTGCCGAATTGACCAGAATTGACGAAACAAACCAAAATGAAAACCTGCCGAAACGACCCAAAATTGAAAAAAGGGCCAAATAAAGAAGACAAACCGAACCAAAAAAACCCGGTGTGCACATCCCTAGTAAAAAACATACAAAGTGCCACATAGTGTAAAATAGTACAAATTTAATCAGCAGATAAGTGGAACCACTCACAAGCGAAGTGGCACAATATGTGTGCAACAACAGTATTAAAATGATACATCCAGTATTTACCACACCCCAGAGTCCGATATCCTGGATACCCTCCATCTTACAGTGGAACCTGAACAGCCTGACCTTCAGACCTTGGCATCTGCTCTTTCCTTCCTCCCCCACATTCAATCTCTTTCCTCCTCCAGCCACTACCAACTACGTAATATTTCCAGAATTCAACCATTTCTTACCGCTGTCACCACAGAACAACTTATCCACGCCTTGTAATCTCCCAACTTGACTATTATAATAATCTTCTAGTTGGCCTCCCTCTCTCCCACCTCTCCCCAAACAATCATAGAAACATAGAAACATAGAATTACCAATCCATTCTGAATGCCTCTGCCAGGCTCATCCACTTCACCTGCTGCTCTGTCTCTGCTGCTCCTCTCTGCGAATCCATTCACTGGCTCCCCATCCACCTCACCCGCCGCTCTGTCTCTGACGCTCCCCTCGGTGACTCCCTTCACTGGCTCCCCATCCACCTCACCCGCCGCTCTGTCTCTGCCGCTCCTCTCTGCGAGTCCCTTCACTGACTCCCCATCCACCTCCCCTGCTGCTCTGTCTCTGCCACCCACTCCTCTCTGCGAGTCCCTTCACTGGCTCCCTATCAACTGAAGAATTAAATTTAAAATTCTTACCCCGAACTACAAAGCTCTCACTAACTCAGCTCCCACTACCTGTCACCAAATACACCCCAGCCCGCTCTCTAAGATCAAACAGTGACCTGCGCCTAGCGTCTCCCCGCATCACCTCTTCCCATGATACACTGCAGGACTTCTCACGCGCAGCCCCCATTCTCTGGAACGCTCTCCCTCATACTGTCAGACTTTCCCCTAGATTCCCTTCCTTCAAATGCTCCTTTAAGACATTCCTATTTAGGGAAGCCTACCCCCCAACTCACTGATACAACCAGTCCATCACTCTCACCTTGCAGTCCATCACTCTCACCTTGCAGTTCATCACTCTCACCTTGCAGTCCATCACTCCCAGCAGTCCATCACTCTCACCTTGCAGTCTATCACTATCACCTTGCGGTCCATCACTCCCACCAGTCCCTCACTCTCACCTTGCAGTCCTCTCCTCCTGTTTCCACCCCCAACCCTTGTAGATTGTAAATTCCTCGGGAATAGGGCCCTCATTTCCTCCTGAACTGGTTTGCCAAACTGTTGTTCAATGTATTGTAACCCTGTCTATACTGTACCCATTGTACAGCGCTGCCAGAATAGGCTGGCGCTTTATAAATACAGAATAATTATGATAATAATAATCACCAGACCAGCAGGAGTCACTGGTCTGGGGATGATAAGGTCTGAAGGTCGGGCTAGGGTTAGTTTAGGACTAGGGTTAGGGTTATAGTTTCTGTGTGATATAAGATTAGGGTTAGCGATAGGTTAGGGCTAGGGTTAAGGTTATAGTTTCTATTATATGATTCGGGTTAGGTATAGGTTAGGGCTAGGGTTACAGGTTCTTTGTATTACATAATTAAGGTTAGGGCTAGGATTAGGTTAGGGCTATAGTTACAGTTTTTGTGAATACTGATAGGGATAGCTTAAGGCTAAGGTTAGGGTTACAGTTTCTGTGTTATAAGATTAGGGGGTAGGTTTAGGTCATTTTTTTATTTATCATTCCCATTAAATCTGAATATTTCCATTAATGTTTTGATCTGGTTTTATTTTAATCAAAAAATTTCAGATGGATTTGAATTTTTTTAATCGGAAATCGATTCGGTTCAGAAATTGACGTTATTTCTACTGATTTACAAATATGTCTAAACTGAATAACACATCACTAATGTGGGATCGGGGTGCTTCATGGATTATAGGTTCACTGGCATATTTGAAGCATGAGTTTGTTGTGGACAAGAATATGTATCTGCTTTCATAATATTCAAAGGCCTAGAAAAATGCTCATTTAAACCTGTATGTGATTTAACTTTGAGACAAGGTTAGTGACCCATTGCAAGACGAGTTGAAGGCCCGATTCTTGACCCACCGGTCTCGACCATGCCCACCTCCGGAATACAAAGGGGTTTTACTCAATAGGAGTTTCTCGTCTCAACCTCCGGTGAAGATTTGGGATGGCTGGCGAGACTATTAGGGGAACGGATGAAGGCGCGGCTCGTCTCCAAGGGGACACTTGAGAAATGTGCATTTTTAGGGGGGACTGTTGAGGACAAGAATATGTATCTGCTTTCATAATATTCAAAGGCCTAGAAAAATGTTCATTTAAGTTAAGTTTGCTATGTCTTTAAGAAGAAATTAATATAACTATCTTTTCAGATAAAACCACAATGTATCTTGCGTAATTTCGCTGTCTCTGCAGAAATAATGGACCACACGCTGTCTCTGCAGAAATAATTGATCACAAGCAGGATGAAGGACCCATTTTGCATCCTGTTACAGGACATTACAAGACATCACAAGATCACCCAGGATGCAGAGAACACTGCTGACTATGCCGATGACGAATGATACCTTGACCTTTGGAAATAGCTGATGTTTGATTTTTATTTGTTTAATAAGTAAACTGTATGTTCACAATTTTATGCTGAAGTCAATCAAAATGTTAAGTTGACTCCCACCTGCTTACGTATAGAACTGCTATAAAAAATATCAAAATCTAATAAAAAGATCAGAGAGATCATTGGCTTTGACCAGAGAAGCCGCATAGACTCCTCCGATTGTCTGTGTGATTTCTTTAACAGCACACCGTCACTTACCTGATTTCTCCACCGATTAGAACAGAGACTGGCATCCGAGGAAGGACTATATTGTCCACTTCAAGTTCATGGGACTGGGGTTTTGGGGTGCAGCAGCAATGGAACAAAAGATGAGTTTGTCTCAGAGAAATAGATCATGACATGTTCGTTGAAGATTGAGGATGGATGAGGGTAATATTATTTACATCACAATTCAATAAAATAAACATTAAAATACATACAGAGTTATTCAGAGAGAGCCGAACTGGCCACCGTATTGCCCAAACTGTGAATTTCCCCGTACGGTGCATTTTTGTGGCTAGTCGGCTATTCATAAAGCTGACAGTTCGCCAAATATTGGCAAATTGCCAGCGAAGTACGGTGCCTGTTCGGGATCAGTGAAATCCCCCATAGAGAAGCAATGGTTAATCTATTCACAGACACCGAACAGCAGAGAAATGTCAGTGAAATGCCCTGATGTTCAGTGGTTTAATTCAGCAGGTTTAATCAGACGAATCCCATAGGCTTTAATGTTAAACAAATTCCCGGTTTCTATTAAATATTTATTCAACCATTTATTCTTTTCATTTGCAGCAAAAAGTCTCAATTTTTTTTAAGGATTTTTAGGCACTTTTCAGGATTTTTTCAGTGAAATTTGTTTCCGATTCCTTTTTTAATTTTTTTTAAATGGCATTTTTTTTTCTGTAACCGACCTTTTTATTATTATTCATAGAACTTGATATATTATTCCCAGGCATTTTCATGCAGTACTTTTTTTTTAAAATGCGTTTTAAAAGTTGTGGTTGATCTCTTCTTTTTTTTTTATCGGTCGGCGGCTTGTTGGTTCTTTCCGGCGGCTGGTCAGCGCTCTAATCGGCCAGTCGTCTACTTTTTTTGTTTCGATTCTCCGGCTTTGCGGCAGATACGAGGATCAGATCAGAGGTTTTCCGGATCGATTCGGCGGGTTTTCGGCGATTTTTGGGTCGAATCGGAGTATTTGCGGCAGTTTTTCGGATGTGTTTGGTGTCTTTGTGGCAGTTTTTTGATTTGTACGGTGGGTCAATTTGTCACAATTCAGGGACCCTGTAGCAAATGCTGAATTCACCGCAGGGTTGGCGAATTTGACTTGCTGAAGTGCAGCAAAAGGGAGAGCACCGAAATGTCGGTGACATGCTCTCTGACTAACCCTGATAGAAGAGACAAATATTTAAAATATTATTTATTCAATCATAAAATAACCAACATTTAATGGACTTCACACCTAGATAAGTGCACTTCAACAGCAGGACCTAAATCTAAAAATATAATAAATTAAGCCGTGTGGCCCTGTTACAAACGCATGTCTTTACATCACATTATTATTATTATTATTATTCTTTATTTATAAAGTGCCAGCATATTCCGCAGCGCTGTACAATAGGCACAGTATAGACAGGGTTACAATACATTGAACAACATTTGACAAACAGTACAGGAGGAGATGAGGGCCCTATTCCCGTAGGAACTCACAATCTAGAAGAGTTTGAGTTGGAAACTGGTGGAGAGGACTGTAAGGTGAGAGTGATTGATGGTTGCGTCAGTGAGTTGGGTGGTAGGCTTCCCTAAATAGGAACGTTTTAAGGGAGCGTTTGAAGGAAGAGAAGTTAGGGGAACGTCTGACCGTACGAGGGACAGCGTTCAAGGGAATGGGGGCTGCATGTGAGAAGTCCTGCAGTGTATCATGGGAAGAGGTGACACGGGGAGAAGCTAGGCGCAGAATCAGATGTTCTTTATCTGTAGTCTCTGATGGTGACTCATGTCCTGAATATTCATGTATAATAATATTTAAAGTGTCACTCCAGCCAAGATAACCATTACATTTATTTTAAATGCTCATGGGTAGCTGAGTGCTCTCCTTCCCTCACTGTGTGTCCCAACTGCCGGTTCAGCCTTCAGAAATGGAAGCCTTTCTTCTGCATGAAAGGTTGGCAATCAGCCTTCCCTGAACAACCTCCCAGGGATTAAGTCAGAGGTATATATTGACTGGACAATAGCCGACCGTCCAGCCCCCTTATAGGCTCCTCCTTTCCAAACTCACAAAGCAAGGAACCCCAAAAGAAAATTATTCAGATCTTTTTCAGAATGAATCGGAAAAGTAAAAACAACAGAAAAGAAAACCAAAAAATTTAGTAACCTGAACCCTATCCCTAACTCTAGCCCTCAATCTACTCTTAAGCAAGCATTGGCTGTGACCCTAGTACCCTAACCCTAAAACTCGCAAAAGCTGCATCCCTAACCATAAACCCTAAATAATTTATTTTAAATAAAAGACAGAAACTGTTATCCGAAACCCTAACTTTAATCATAAAACACACAGAAACTATAACCCTAAACCCAAACCATAATCATATAGCACATAGAAACGTAAACCCTAAACATAACCCTGAAACAAAGCCTAGGTATAACCCTAATCAAGTATTTTTTTATAATATTATTGTAACTATAAGTCTAACCATAAACCTAGCCCCAAGCCTAGCCCTAACCCTAAACCTAACTCTTATCATAAAGCACATAGAAACTGTAACCCTATACTCTAACTCAAAACCTAACCCTAATCATATAAGCCACAGAAACGCAAAACTCTAACACTAAGCAAGCCTTAAATCTAGCCCTAACCCTAACCCTAACTCTAACCATAATCCTAGCCCTAAACATAACCATACAACACACAGAAACTCATAACCATAGCCCTAATGCCACCTTAAACGCTAACCCAAGCACTAAACGTAATCATAAAAATGCAGAAACTGTAGTCCTAACTCTAGACCTAACCCGATCCAATTATTTTTACATTTTCCATTATGTACAGTAGTGCATGACATGAAAAGTGCTGCCCCTGTACCTTTCAAGTCATCCATATGTTTAATGTGATTTTTTTCTATTATGAGACATTTTCCTCTTTTTTTGTCAAATAGAGGTTCCAAATAGCAGATATGGCCACATACATCTGACACTTATGATATTTCCATATTAGTCTGATTCAAAATATCAGGAGCTTCTGAAATTCTGCACTGGCTGATTCAGATTATTTACAAATCCAATATTTTTGGATTCCAAAATAATCTGGACCAAACCGATTTTTTTCCCTACTACAGTTGTGTTCAAAATTTTTCAACCCCCACTGAAATTGAGTGTTTTGGCCAGTTTGACATTGATTTTGATCATTCAGTCATCTTGCTTACAATTAAAATCAAAGAGGCACGTGTAGGTCAGACAAATATAACATAACATTTATAATGAAATAACCACAAATGTCTTTTCTGTGCTCACATCATTATCAGTTTTATTCAACCCCCAAGTGACATTCAATCTTAGTACCTAGTACAACATCCTTTTACAGTTACAGTCAGGTCCAGAAATATCGGGACATGGACTCAATTGTAACATCTTTGGCTCTATACACCATCACAATGGAGTTGGAATGAAACAAACACAATGTGCATTAACTGCAGACTGTCAGCTTTAATTTGAGGGTATGTACATCCAACTCAGGTGAACGGTGTAGGACTTACAGCAGTTTGCAGATGTGCCTCCCACTTGTTAAGGGACCGAAAGTAATGGGACAGAATAATAATCATGAATCAAACTTTCCCTTCTTAATACTTGGTTGCAAATCCTTTGCAGTCAATCACAGCCTGAAGTCTGGAACGCATAGACATCACCAGACGCTGGGTTTCATCCCTGGTGATGCTCTGCCAGGCCTCTACTGCAACTGTCTTCAGTTCCTGCTTGTTCTTGGGGCATTTTCCCTTCAGTTTTGTCTTCAGCAAGTGAAATGCATGCTCAATGGGATTCAGGTCAGGTGATTGACTTGGCCATTGCATAACATTCCACTTCTGTCCCTTCAAAAACTCTTTGGTTGCTTTTGCAGTATGCTTTGGGTCATTGTCCATCTGCACTGTGAAGCGACGTCCAATGAGTTCTGCAGCATTTGGCTGAATGTGAGCAGATAATATTGCCCGAAACACTTCAGAATTCATCCTGCTGCTTTTGTCAGCAGTCACATCATCAATAAATACAAGAGAACCAGTTCCATTGGCAGCCATACATGCCCACACCATGACACTACCACCACCATGCTTCACTGATGAGGTGGTATGCTTCAGATCATGAGCAGTTCCTTTCTTTCTCCGTACTCTTCTCTTCCCATCACTCTAGTACAAGTTGATCTTGGTCTCATCTGTCCATAGGATCTTGTTCCAGAACTGTGAGGGCTTTGTTAGGTGTTTGGTAAACTCTAATCTGGCCTTCCTGTTTTTGAGGCTCACCAATGGTTTACATCTTGTGGTGAACCCTCCGTATTCACTCTGGTGAAGTCTTCGCTTGATTGTTGACTTTGACACACATACACCTACCTCCTGGAGATTGATCTTGATCTGGCCAACTGTTGTGAAGGGTGTTTTCTTCACCAGGGAAAGAATTCTTCATTCATCCACCACAGTTGTTTTCCATGGTCTCCCGGGTCTTTTGGTGTTGCTGAGCTCACCGGTGCATTCCTTCTTTTTGAGAATGTTCCAAACAGTTGTTTTGGCCACGCCTAATGTTCTTGCTATCTCTCTGATGGGTTTGTTTTGTTTATTCAGCCTAGTGATGGCTTGCTTCACTGATAGTGGCAGCTCATTGGATCTCATCTTGAGAGTTGACAGCAACAGATTCCAAATGCAAATAGCACACTTGAAATGAACTCTGGGCCTTTTATCTGCACATTGTAATTGGGGTAATGAGGGAATATCACACACCTGGCCATGGAACAGCTGAGAAGCCAATTGTCCCATTACTTTTGGTCCCTTAACAAGTAGGGGGCACATCTGCAAACTGCTGTAAGTCCTACACCGTTCACCTGAGTTGGATGTACATACCCTCAAATTAAAGCTGACAGTCTGCAGTTAAAGCACATTGTGATTATTTCATTCCAACTCCATTGTGGTGGTGTATAGAGTCAAAGATGTTAGAATTGTGTCGCTGTCCCAATATTTATGGACCTGACTGTATAACAGCTTTTAAACGTGAAGCATAGCTTGACACAAGTGTCTTCCAGCGATCTACAGGTATCTTCGCCCATTCGTCATGGGCAAAAGCCCCCAGTTCAGTCACATTCTTAGGCTTGCGCACTGCAACTGCTTTCTTTAAGTCCCACCAGAGGTTCTCAATCGGATTTAAGTCAGGTGACTGCGATGGCCACTCCAAAATGTTCCAGCCTTTAATATGCAATCATGCTCTAGTGGACTTGGAGGTATGCTTGGGATCATTGTCCTGTTGAAAGGTCCAACGTCTCCCAAGCCTCAGGTTTGTGACGGACTGCATCACATTGTCATCCAATATCTCCTGGTACTGAAGAGAATTCATGGTACCTTGCACACGCTGAAGCTTCCCTGTACCTGCAGAAGCAAAACAGCCCCAAAGCATGATTGACCCCCCGCCATGCTTCACAGTAGGCAAGGTGTTCTTTTCTTCATAGGCCTTGTTCTTCCTCCTCCAAACATAGCATTGATCCATGGGCCCAAACAGTTCTAATTTTGTTTCATCAGTCCACAGAACACTATCCCAAAACTTCTGTGGTTTGTCCACATGACTTTTGGCATACTGCAGTCGACTCTTCTTATTCTTTGGAGACAGCAAGGGGGTGCACCTGGGAGTTCTGGCATGGAGGCCTTCATTACGCAGTGTGCGCAGTATTGTCTGAGCTGAAACTTCAGTACCCACATCTGACAAATCTTTTCTCAGTTCCTCAGCAGTCACACGGGGACTTTTCTCAACTCTACGCTTCAGGTAGCGCACAGCAGTCGAAGTCACCATCTTCTTTCTGCCACGACCAGGTAGCTTTTCAACAGTGCCCTTTGCCTTGAATTTGCGAATGATGCTTCCTATGGTCTCTCTTGGTAGGTTTAACATCTTTGCAATCTTCTTATAGCCATTGCCCTTCCTGTGAAGAGTAATTACCTCTTCTCTTGTCTTCCTGGACCATTCTCTTGACTTCACCATGTTTGTAACCACACCAGTGAATGTCTAGAAGGAGTTGAGTATCACAGTCATTTTAAAGCTGCCTAATTGGTGCTTATTATGCTTTATTGCTGCTCCGTGACATCCACAGGTGTTTTCAATACCTGATTGAAAACACTTGAATGAACCTCTGGTCTTCAGAGTGGTAGTCTTTAAGGGGTTGAATAATTGTGTCAATGAAGAATTCACAAAAGAAACATTTACTACTGTATTACAAAACCAATTGATGTCATTTTAGTTGCATATGGTTCTTTAAAAAGTCCTTGTAGGATTTCATTCTGAATACAATTACAAATGTACACTAAATTCTCTAAAACCTTTTACAGCATTGGAGTTTGAATAATTTTGAACACAACTGTACATACAGTATCTACCAACAATCACTTTGTCACTTCCAGAATCTCTGGAGTCTGCCATGGGCACTGCAGATTGATCTATGGGCTCTGATGTAGTACACTGTAGGAACAAAACTAGAAATTGGAAGATATTTCATATCCATTGTGGTTCACATACACTAGCTCAGAGGTCAGTAACCTTGTAGAACTGCAATTGCCAAAAGATTCAGTCAACATAATGAGTAGTTCCAAAGCATCTGGAGGGTCCCATTTGTTGACCCTTGTACTAGTAATTACTCTGCTCGATTCCTCTGTGGCTCACAAACATGACGGCACGGCTAAAGAGAGACTTCGCTGAGTGTAACTCAACATTCCCTCAGCTGTGTTTACATAGACAGCATAGTGAAAACATAGTTATTCTCTAGCAGTTGAAGAGCAAGATACTTGTGTGATTTGGCCGAATATCGGAACCATCCCAACAATTTCAATCATTTAGTCGAAGAACTGAAACGCATCCAACTAAAATATCAAGCCTTTCTGGGGCTTAAGAAATGCTCATATGTAGAGCTGAAACATTGCCAGGAAGTTCCAATAAACCCACCATTTTTAGAGACTGATTTCCCGGGATTTATTTGGCATGTTTTGAATACCAAATGCAATGCATTGAGCAAGCTCAAATCTTATATATGAAATTTATTTTTTGAGCACATTTTTTGTCAATAAACATGTAGCATAAGAACCAATCACTGCTGTTTCTTTCCATGGTATAATGTAAAAAATACCAATATTTAATTTTAACCACTCTGAGTACTGGTAAAAACCATCAGATAGGTATCTCACAGCTCTTGGACAACTATTGTTCTCCTCTTGATCCCCCGGACTGTGGACTAACATTGCATTGGTTTTCTATATGTAACGTAACAGTGATTTTCCTAACCGTCTCATGGATCTGTGCACATCTTTATTTCTCAAGCTATAGATTAAAGGGTTCAGGATTGGTAGAATTATGACATAAAAAGCAGCTATGATGTTGTCTTTGTAGTCACCTACAGAAACCTTTGGTTTCATAAACATAACCAGGACCAACCCATAGAACAGCGTCACGACAACAAGGTGTGAGGTACAACTGGAGAAAGCTTTATATCGTCCCAACTGGATTCTCATTATAGACACGATAATTGCATAATATGATAAAATAATGAGAAGGAGCGGGATCAGAATGATGAAGGTGCTTCCAATTAATGTCAAGATGTTCACTATTGAGGTATCACTACAGGAAAGGACAACCAGTGAATAATACAAGCAAAAGAAGTGGTTAATGATGTTCGGGCCACAAAATGATAGACTGCACAGTATCGAGATATTAACTGATGATGTGATAGTGGTAAAAGTCCATGTAATGATGATCATCCATATACAAACTGATGTACTCATCATTGTACTATATCTTAAGGGTTTACAGATAGCAACAAAGCGATCATAAGCCATGAAAAGCAGAAGAATGTATTCACTCCCTCCCAGAAGAAGGTTGAAAAAAACCTGGGTGATGCAGGGCGCATACAGAACCTTTTTATTCCCACTTAAGAAGTCCATGAGCATCTTTGGAACGATGACTGAAGGGCCACCGATATTAATGATGGACAGGTTAATGAGAAAGAAATACATAGGGTTGTGCAGGTGGTGATCAAAGGTCACAGCCAGAATAAGAATGATATTTGCTGCCAGTAGGGCCACGTAGACAACCGAGAAGAGGAGGAAGAGCACAACTTGTGTACCAGTGTCACTGGGAAAGCCAAGAAGGATGAATTCTGTCACAGTGCTGCGATTTCGGCTTTCCATGACTGTGGCCAGGTAATCATCATGGACTGTAGGAAGAAACACATTGAAATTTAAAACCTAAATGGTTATAATGGTTTAATATAATTAAATCTGAATTAATTAATAATTGTATCAATGTTATTATTTCAGATAAATAATATTTTAATTAATTAAAATATTATTTAAGTATCAATTAATAATTAATGTGTCAGCAGTTAAAAGGCAAAAATGTTAATATTTTTAAAAAATATATGTTAGACCTGCATTTACAGTAAACCAGGCATCTTCCACAGTGTTAAATAAATTCTCGAGCGATCAGCCATCATCATTAACAAGTTTGGGATCATAGCTCGCAAATCCTTGCTTTCATTTTTTTATTGTTACAGTAAACACGAAAAGTTCCAACTGTAATATTTACTAGTAATATTTTAAACCCGCAATGTCCATGTGTAATATTCTGCCATTTTTTATCAAATCTCAATGTCCTTGTTTAATATATTCTGCTATTTTGTCCAAGCCATAATGTCCGATTTTAAAATTTCCCTTTTTTTTCACACCACATGTCACAGCTTTCATATTTCACTGTTAATGTAGAACCTTCCATAACCTCACATTTCAACATGCCAGCCTGGGGTCTTCAGCAAGAGTCACACTTACAGGATTTACATGACAAAATACGCATGTCCGGAATTAGCAGTAGTGTGACTTTACTGTAAAATGTGCGTCTTCGGCACTTCTAAGTCCATCGTGCATGCCCAGGAGTTCGTTCTGAAACTTGCGAGTCCAGAATTTCCAGAAAGACAGTGTTCCAAGGTAAAATCATCTATGCCCACATATTTATGCTCTGTTTTTCAGGTTTCGGAAATCATCTTGGGTCGTATTTTTGTTAAATTATAACCATAAACAAACGAAATCAATATTCCTATTATAATTACCATATATGGAATGTCATAAACCTTTTTCCAGTTTTCCTCTCATATAAGAAAAAGAAAGGACGCGCGCACGCCATGGCGGAGACAGTAAAACCAGCCACACACAAGATATAGCTGCAATATGTCTGCCTTTCATTGTTCAGACAAACCAATTTATTAGATGTCAAAGAATTTATAGCCAATTAGCTTACAGATACATTTCACGTCAGATTTTGGCCAGCACGGTTTAATAAAGATTACTACATATGATTCAGAGATGTTTTTTTTTCTAACTTACAATGTCCGCGCACCTCTTCATGCATTTCATATAACAAAGACCCCACAGGAAATCTAGCTAAATTCCACAGGCCACATCCTATGTAAGAAAAGACTGTCTACATACAGAATTGACACTTAGAAAGGGGGGGAAAGACAGGTGGAAACAACAGCCCTGCATTAGAGCAGGCTTTTATAAATCATAATTAAATTACAGTGTATTTATATTCATACATAAATTAAAATCTAACAATTTTATCAACTGAATCAATGATATTTCAAAATAAATATCAGATGAAACAGAAGATATTCTGTTTTCAAAAAACATTGGCTATAATTAAATTGAGCCTTTGGATGGAACCTTGAAGACCTGTTAGTCCTGGTAACATTCCTTGACCATTTAATATGGAAGCCACTGAACACAAAGACTACCTCAACCAACTTATATAACATGACTTTCCATGCATCTGCTCACAAAACGGTGAGAAGAGGACAGGAGATTCTCCACCTTTGCAATAAATTTTTTCACCTTTGGTTCCATTGCTGAAGGAGCTATTTACTGATCACTTCCCTATGTTTAGGTCTTGCCTCCTCATTTCCTTGCTCAGAGGAGGCCACATACTCAAGTTTGACTTGAAATTTTTTTTCAATTGTATTGGTTTTTCAGAGGTCTAACAAATTTCACTTTGGATGAGTTTTTTAAGCATATCTTGTATGTTCAATGACAGATCACTCACCTTCTTTTTAAGTGTTTCTTATTTTCTTTGGATGTAGATCTCTACCATGCTCTTTGCTGTACAGTACATAATGCTCCCAAGAGAGAAATGTCACGATCAGCCACAATGGTGGTACCTGGCATGTGCCAAGTAGGGCCCAGGTAAGAGGAAAAGCCGCTATATGCAGAGATGCGTGACACAACGATCAGGAAAAGTAAATAAACCACAGTAGACACTGGGGACCTCTGCACGGCTAAATACCAAAGGAGCCCTATACTGATAGATCGGTCCTTAGAGTGGCCGAATCTGCACTAATAGAAAAAGGTTACCTTGTAGCCGTGCAGAGTCCTGGGAAAACACAGACACCTGAAGGAGAATATACTCAACAACTTGCAGGGCAGGACTTCAATATACTAAAGCCGTGGTCTACAGGGACACACAACATATAATACGATAAGCACAGGACAGCTAGGGATATCCAGAAGAGTGGTCAATAAATAAGCCAGGGGTCAAAACCAAAACGTATACCTTGAGCCAAAGCGGGGATATAGCACCAGAGAAAATCCATCAGCCAGGCCAGAGGGTCAATACCAGGAAGTCAATCAGAAACCTAGAACTCAGACAAGGGGGAAACACTGAGATAGAACTAGGATGGAAAACAGGGCGCTCTCAGGAACAAATCTGTGGCTGAAGTGAACCAGGATGCAAGAGCCTGGTGATATGGGCCCATGACTTTATATAGGGGAGTAATCAGCCCATAATCACCAACAGAAGCTCAACGAGCCATGAACTTAACCCCTGAGCTGCATGTCAGGGAAAGCAGCACAGGGAAACACAGACACAAGGAATACAGAGGGCAGGGAGACAGGGTTGGAACGTGGGAACGTGACAAGAAAATCCAGTATAACCATTGATTATCTTAAACCTCTGATCGTCTAGTGCTCTCAGAATTTTCAGATGCCAACCATGATAAGAAAATACATTCTTAGAAAGCAAATGTTACAAAAAATATAGTAAATTTGTATATATTTTAAAATTCTAGAACCTTTTTTGGAATTGATTGCTGTAATACAGACTTGAGATAAAAAACGTTCCTGATCTTTAACCTACTGTGCTTGGATCTTGTGTGTATCTGCTGCATAGTACTCTCCTTAGGATAGCCGCTATTATATTCTGAATTAAACAAATTAATATAATTTTTTACATATTATTTTTAATATGTTAAAAATTACATAAAATATATAAAAAATAATTACGAAAAAGCTGGCACAAACACACTCAGGGTTATTCAGAGAGCACCAAAATGTCGCTGACATTTCGGTGAACTCTTGTTCCCTGTGCTTCCCTGCACTTTGAGGAATCAAAGTTTCCCACCCTGCGGTGTATTCAGCATTCACCGCAGGGTCCCGGGAGTGCAGGGAAAACCCACCTCGATGAACACTCGAGCAAACACTCACCAAACACTGACCTCAAACCTGCAGAAACCGCCACAAAAATAAAAAAAAAACAACTAGCCGCCAATCACAGCGCAGAGCAACCGTCGGAAAAAGCTGACAAGCTGTCAAACAAGGTAAAAAAAGAAAAAAAACAGTATGCTTGAAAGTTTCAAAATTGAAACGCTGTTTGCAAAAAAACTACTGAACGAAAATGTCTGGAATTTACACATAAGATCCAATGAATGATAATAAAAAGGTCTGTTACAGAAAAAGAAAAAATGAAAAGAGAATTCTGAAAAAATCCCTAAAAATGCCTAAAATATCTATAAAGAGACTTTTTGCTGCAGAATAAAATAATAAACTGTTTAATAAATATTGAGTAAAAACGGGAATATTTTTAACTTTGAAGTCTATGGGATTTGCCTGATTACCCTGCAGAATGAAACCACCGAACAGCAGGACACTGCGGCAACTTTTCACTGCTGGGCGGTGTCTGTGAATAGATTAACCATTGCTTCTCTATGGGGGATTTCACTGCCGTTAAACAAATTTGGCGAACTGCCTGCTCTCTGAATACCCGAATGGCCCCGAAATGTCACCGTACGCTGAATTTCAGTATCCGGTTACATTTCGGCGACATTTCGAACCTCTCTAAATAACCGTACTGTCATTTATCTGATTCTTTACGTAGTTATCAGATCTATTATATAATGTTCTTTCATTTCTAGAGCTAATTATACAACTAGAGATGAGGGTCATTAGTATCATTCATTCCGGATTCCATGGAGTGTTGAGATCACTTCTTTGCTACCATGACACTATGACCCCATGAGCTTCCCATAACAACTCGAACAGGCATCGAATCCTGCTTCCATCTTTAAACGATTAATGAGAATTATAATTTATTTATTTTTTAATTTTTTTTGTCCACCGTTTTTGCAAAAATCTTCAGAATAACAAGTGACTTGGATTCACTTATTGTTTCATCTCTATCAACATTTTTGCAAGTAAAGGTAACAGCCTGTGTGCGTTACCTCTTGATTTACAATAGGTATTGTTGAAACTTTTGCATATGGTCCTGAAGCAAATCTCTTCTCCTGCAGCTGTTGGAAATAGGGTGGGTGTTGGTTTGGGATGTTATTGGACAGTAATGTATTAATTTTCCTGAACACATTGGATCGATGTACAAGACAGCAATATTCAGTCATGTACCGGGAAAAAAATATTTAACCCCTTAAGGACCACTGACATACATAGTATGTCCTGGGGAAATTTCCCCTTAAGGACCAAGGACGTACTATGTACCTCGTGGTCCTTTATCCCTCCTCCCTCCCTATACTCACCGCTCTGGCCGGGGTCCCACACTGCAATGACTTTGTTGAAGTCTTTGTTGAAGCGTTTTTATAGGACCTAGCTGTCTCAATGACGTCATCACCTGATCATGGCCTTTCCAATGATATCAAACATGACTAGGTTTTTGTGTAAAAGTAAAAAAAAAAAAAAAATAATAATAATTTTTTTTAAAAAAAATAAAAAGTTTAAAAAAAATAAAAAATTGGGGTTATAAAAACAGAACTTCACATCACATTTAAACATGACGGCATAAAACGGTCAAAAATTAGCTCAGCGCAAGGAAAATGGCTCAGCAGTGAAGAGGTTAAAAAGCAAAAACATGTAAAAATTGGGTATTTCTAATCTCAGGACAAAATTTCAAAACTATTTAGCCGGGGTCTTTTTTGGCGGTTGTAGATTTTGGGGATTGAATTTCAAACAAGTGAGTTCATTTCATTTTTTCATCATATTTCATAATTTTTTTTATAGTATGTTATATGATATGATGGAAATAATGGTATCTTTAGAAAGTCCATTTAATGGCGAGTAAAACGGTGTATAATATGTGTGGGTTCCATAAACGAGTAAGAGAAAAATTAAACCTAAACACAAACAGCACAGAATCGTAAAAACAGCAGCAGCAGGCACTTTCGAAAAGACTTTTTAAAAACCGTCGGGTCGCTAAGGGGTTAAATTGTGCGTATAAAAGTAACAATTTGCATTAATTCACCTGATCAATATGTATACTTTGTATCACTGTGTGATTGAACAAGACAATTATATAAATATTTTGCGTACAAAAAGTAATAATTTACATTGAATTCCTGATCAATATATTTACATTGTAACAAACAAACATTTCTTACTAATGTTCTGTATTCTGTAAAAATGACCAAACTGTTTTCCGTCTGCATTTCCATCGTATGGGTCTCTGAGAGTCCCTCTCATGTATGCCTCTATCAGGGTTATTCAAAGAGATTTGAAAAGTCACCGCACGTTCGGTGACTTTTCGTTCTCTTCAATTCGGTTCCTTTTGCCGATCCCATTTCGGTGACCCTGCGGTGTATTCAGCAAGCACCACAGGGTCCCCGAATTGCAGGGAAAAGTCACCGCAAACCTGACGAAAACTAACCGCAAAACCCAGCAAATGCACGCCGAAAACCCTCAAAAACATCTGGATTAACCTCCCGAAAACCACGGAAAAACCTGAGCAGGAGCCGATCACACGCAGCGTAGTCGCCTGAAAAAGCAGAGAAAGCCGACACCGCAGACAGAGTGAAGTGAATAAATTAGGAAAACAGTTTGTATGAATGTTTGAAAAGTGAAACACTATTTGCAAAGAAACTACTGAGCAAAAATGTCTGAAATTTACATATGAGGTCCAGGGAATGATAATAAAGAGGGCTGTTACAGAAAAAATAAGTAAACGTAACCACTTGGCTGCTATGGACGCGCTCAGCGCGTCCAGCCAAGTGGTTCTCCTGTGCTACGGACGCGCTGAGCGCGTCCGAGCACAGGAGGCAGCAATCCGCCGGATTCCGGCGGATTGCTGCGCCCCCCCGGTGCGGGCTGACATCTTCGATGTCAGCCCGTCAATCCGGGAGCCCGGCGGGGACATTAGGTGTCATCGCGGCAACGCAATGACACCTAATGCAGGCGCCCCCCCCGCATGTGCGGAGGAGGCGCCTGAAAGGGAGGGGGGGAGGTCCTTCGGACCTCTCTCCCTCCCAATCGGCGGTGTTGCGGGGGTTAACCAAGGCACCGATTGGAAGGGCACAGCCTGCCCTTCCAAATGGTACCTGGTATTAACCCCTGGGGAGCCGGTCACAAATCGGCGCTGAAAAGCGCCGGTTCATGATCCTTTCCCGGAGCTGGCCGACATCTTGGATGTCGGCCAAACCTCCGGGAACTCCCCCTGAGGACTGGCGTCATCGTGCATAGCACGATGACGCCAGTCCTGGAGTTAACCCCTAGCTGCCACCAATGGTGGAGATAGGGAGTTCCAATGAACTCCCTATCTCCCGATCCGTGACAGCTAGGGGTTAATGTTTGGTACTGTTGGATCGGCCAGAGCATGGCCGTTCCAACGATACCAAACACCACTGTGAAAAAAGTTTTAAAAAAAATAATTAAAAATAATAAAAAAAAAATATTAAAAAAAAATTCTAAAAAAAAATCAAACAAGTTTTTTTTTTTTTTTTGGTTTGTTAATGCAGCAATATTGTTCCCATTTCAATTATAATGTGAACAATGATGCTGCACTAACGATTTTTGTATGCGGTGCGTTTGTTAAAAATCGCGTAATTTTCCCCCAAAAAAATGTAACGAGACCCCATCTCTAATTTTTTTAACAAGCGCACCCCATACAAAATATAACCGCAATTGCTCGCACGTTAAAATGTGAAAAAAAACACTTTACACATTGTAAATTATTGAAAATACATATTTTATTGCATTTTTTGTTATAATATACAGACAGGTCATGACGTATACATATAATAATGACATATTATGAATCTGCTGCGTCTGACGGAAAGAACGATATATAATATGTCTGGGTCATATACTAAAATAAGCCTTCAAAACACGTTTAAACGTGATGAGCAAAACCGGTAAAAATGACCTCAGCACAGAGGTGTGAAATGCCTCAGCAGCGAAAGGGTTACAAAAAATAAAAAAATAAAATCGGACTTTAAAAAAAAAAAAAATTAAGAAAAATGCTTAAAATATCATAAAAAATCTATAAATAAAGAGACTCTTTACTACATAATTTTATAATGAACGGTTTATTAGATTTTGAATTAAAACGGGAATATTTTTAACATTGAAGCCTATGGGATTCTCCTGAATTAACTTGCCGAATTAAACCACCGAATGGCAGGGCATTTCGGGAACCTTTCACTGCTGGTTTGTGCTCTCTGAATAGCCCAAGCAGTGCAATGCAATAGCTCATTTTTCAAAACAGTAAGAATTTAATTTTAATTGTATAAATAAATGTTTTTTTTGTAATTGTTTGTTTTTTCTAAAGTCTCCATCGCTTTTATTCTTTGATAAAAAATACTTTTTAGTAACTTAGTACACATAAATATATTTCTATTTTCTACTTATGTTTTTGTTATATTTGTGAATCTTGTAGCAGAAATTAATTTGCCCGTGCCCGATAGCCTCATACATTCTTACCTTGTCACAGGTCGACGAGTGAAACCTATACAATATTTAGCCATGAAGAGCCCGGCAGACGTGTATCGTGCTGAGGATGAGCTGTACACAAGCTGCTCTCCATGAGTCTGTGTGTCCTGGATGGGTTTATTCTATATATATTCTTTATTGTCCCTTTTATCTTTAATTCCTTTTACAGAATAGATTGATTGCTGGATATTTCTGGATTATCGTATTGCCGATCGTCTCACAATATGTCACAGGTCTGAGAGATGTCAGACATAACCCTTTAAATACATCCCATGTAACACATTCCCAATACCCAGCAGACCTCTTTACATTAGGCCGAGGAGCTGCTGTTACTTCAGAGACCTAATTAATGATTTCAGTGTTTATTTTCACTGAAAATAACGTTAGGTATAATGTTATAATTAGTCCAATGTTTGTAAACATCCCTAAAAATATAAGGTAGTAATTATTCCAATTATTGCTCTTACTGAAAGAGTTAATTCTTCATTCCAGACGTTAATATTCCTTTTATTTATTATTATTATTATCCATTTTTAATGACATTTGCCGAGGTGCATGCAGTTATTGAGAGTTATTATTATTAATTATTAATGGTTGTTCACAGATAAAAACCTCAGTGTTTTGTTGCACATGGAACACATAGAAACGAGCGCAGATGACACTTTTTTCCCTTGTTATGTTTTACACATTAACTGGGCTGTTACTCCTGGTTGTTGCAGCCGCTCCGGTGAGTATGGGCGAGACGCCATTTTTTCTGTATGTATATTATGCTTGGAACTCCAGTTCGTCGTTTTGCTGCTGTTCCTCTTTCCATGTTTTTGTTTCTAATCCCAAATGGGAAGTGCTTGGTGCGTGTATAAATAAAACCCACCATCTTTGCCTCTCCTTGGCTGAAAAGCAGCAGGAGGGGCTTGGAGCTGTTCAGTAGAGCGGCCTTTTGGTTACATTGGTTAGAACTCACTCTGTAAAGAGGTGCCTTGAAGTGGCGAGTGAGCTTACGTTGCAATGGCCATTGAAACAAACTAAAACCTCAGTGTTTTGTTGCACATGGAAATACATAGAAACGAGCGCAGATGACACTTTTTTCCCTTGTTATGTTCACAGATAATGTTATCATTAGTCCAATGTTTGTAAACATCACAAACAAAATAAACGAGTAATTAAATTACAATTATTGCTCTTACTGAAAGAGTTAATTCCTCATTACAGTAATTAATATTGATTTCTTCACCACCGGGTTTATTGGCTTTTGCTGTGGTGTGTATTGTATGTTTATTGGGAAGCTCAGTGAATGTGATTCACAAATGGCCAGATTTCCTTTTTTTTCCACATTCTGCCAAATGGCTCCAAATTGGTAGATTGGGTTGGACCATATGTGGAGTCACTTCCTGTTCCCATGGCTCATGATTATAGCAACATTTTAAATATGGAGGTACAGTGATTCTCCTATGGAGGGGGGACTTTTACAGAATTTATTTATTTAGTTATTTGCAAAGTATTTTACCAGGAAGGACACATTGAGATTTCTCTCGTTTTCAGTGTGTCCTGGGTTCAAGAACATTGAATTGTTACAGAAATACAAAGTAATAAAATGCAAGATATTAAAAAAACCACAAATATACAGATTAACACAGAAAATAAATATGAAGGAAATATACAGGGTAATTCAAAGAGATCCGAATTGCTGGAGAAAGGTAACCGAACGCTGTAATTCAGCATTCGATTACCTTTCTTGGCCCATTCGGCTATCCAGAGAGCAAATCCTGGCGAATTGCCCGCACATAGAAACATAGAAACATAGAAAAATGTCGGCAGATAAGAACCTTTCGGCCCATCTAGTCGCCCAATTACATGGATACTTTACCTGGATTTATCTTTTGTTTAGGATAGCCTTATGCCTATCCCATGCTTGCTTAAATTCAATTACTGTTTTGGCCTCTACCACTTCTACTGGAAGACTGTTCCATGTATCCACCACCCTCTCAGTAAAATAATGCTTCCTGATGTTACATATGGTGCCTGTTCGGTGGCTGTTCGAGGGCAGTGAAAACCCCATAGAGAAGCACTACTTTGGCTATTCAGAGAACACAAACCAGCAGTGAAAGGTTCCCCTAATGCCCTGCCATTCGGTGGTTTAATTCGGCAGGTTTATTCAGGTGAATCCCATAGGCTTCAATGTTAAAAATATTCCCGTTTTAATTCAATATCTAATAAACTGTTTATTGTAAAATTCTGAAGTAAAAAGTCTCTTTATTTATAGATTTTTTTAGGATATTTTAAGCATTTTTCTGGATTATTTTTTTTTTTTTAAAAAGTCAATATTTTTTTTTAACTTTACTTATTTTTTTCTGTAACAGCCCTCTTTATTATCATTCCTTGGACCTTATTTGTAAATTTAAGACATTTTCCCTCAGTAGTTTCTTTGCAAACAGTGTTTCACTTTTCAAACATTCAAGCAAACTGTTTTCCTAATTTATTCACTGCACAGGTCTGTGGCGTCGGCGCTGCTTGTGATCGGCTCCTGCTCAGGTTTTTCCGTGGTTCTCAGCAGGTTCATCCAGATGTTTTGCAGGTTTCGGCGTGCATTCGCCGGGTTTTTGCGGTGAGTTTTCGGCAAGTTTTCGGCTGCTTTTCCCTCCACTTCGACGGACCTGTGGTGCTTGCTGAATACACCACAGGGTCGCCGAAATGGGATCGGCAAAAAGAACCGAATTGGAGAGAACGAAAAGTCACAGAACATGCGGTGGCTTTTCGATTCTCTTTGTATTACCCTGTATGTTACATGTTTACAGGTGCATTCTGTATATCGTCACTATGTTACATGTTTACAGGTGCATTCTGTATATAGTCACTATGTTACATGTTTACAGGCACATTCTGTATATAGTCACTGTGTTACATGTTTACAGGTGCATTCTGTATATAGTCACTGTGTTGCATGTTTACAGGTGCATTCTGTATATAGTCACTATGTTACATGTTTAAAGGTGCATTCTGTATATAGTCACTATGTTACATGTTTACAGGCACATTCTGTATATAGTCACTGTGTTGCATGTTTACAGGTGCATTCTGTATATAGTCACTGTGTTGCATGTTTACAGGTGCATTCTGTATATAGTCACTATGTTACATGTTTACAGGTGCATTCTGTATATAGTCACTGTGTTACATGTTTACAGGCGCATTCTGTATATAGTCACTATGTTACATGTTTACAAGTGCATTCTGAATATAGTCACTATGTTACATGTTTACAGGTGCATTCTGTACATAGTAACTCTGTACATAGTCACTGTGTTACATGCTTACAGGCACATTCTGTATATAGTCACTATGTTACATGTTTATAGGCGCATTCTGTATATAGTCACTGTGTTACATGCTTACAGGCACATTCTGTATATAGTCACTATGTTACATGCTTACAGGTGCATTCTGTATATAGTCACTATGTTACATGTTTACAGGTGCATTCTGTATATAGTCACTGTGTTACATGTTTACAGGCACATTCTGTATATAGTCACTATGTTACATGTTTACAAGTGCATTCTGAATATAGTCACTATGTTACATGTTTACAGGTGCATTCTGTACATAGTCACTGTGTTACATGTTTACAGGTGCATTCTGTATATAGTCACTATGTTACATGTTTACAGGTGCATTCTGTATATAGTCACTGTGTTACATGTTTACAGGCGCATTGTGTATATAGTCACTATGGTATATGTTTACAGGCGTATTCTGTATATAGTCACTGTTACATGTTTACAGGTGCATTCTGTACATAGTCATTGTGTTACATGTCTACAGGTGCATTCTGTATATAGTTATTATGTTACATGTTTACAGGCACATTCTGTATATAGTCACTGTGTTACATGTTTACAGGTGCATTCTGTATCGAGGTATGTTAATAGGGAGCTTGTGAGTGACTTTAGACTGGGGGAGGATTTGATGGTGTCTTGGAGGTTATTCCATATTTGTGGTGCTCTGTAGGAAAATGAGGATCGAGCCACTTTCGTTTTGTATATCGAGGGCAGTGAAAACCCCATAGAGAAGCACTACTTTGGCTATTCAGAGAACACAAACCAGCAGTGAAAGGTTCCCGAAAGGCCCTGCCATTCGGTGGTTTAATTCGGCAGGTTTATTCAGGTGAATCCCATAGGCTTCAATGTTAAAAATATTCCCGTTTTAATTCAATATCTAATAAACTGTTTATTGTAAAATTCTGAAGTAAAAAGTCTCTTTATTTATAGATTTTTTTAGGATATTTTAAGCATTTTTCTGGATTTTTTTTTAAAAAAAGTCAATATTTTATTTTTTAACTTTACTTATTTTTTTCTGTAACAGCCCTCTTTATTATCATTCCTTGGACCTTATTTGTAAATTTAAGACATTTTCCCTCAGTAGTTTCTTTGCAAACAGTGTTTCACTTTTCAAACATTCAAGCAAACTGTTTTCCTAATTTATTCACTGCACAGGTCTGTGGCGTCGGCGCTGCTTGTGATCGGCTCCTGCTCAGGTTTTTCCGTGGTTCTCAGCAGGTTCATCCAGATGTTTTGCAGGTTTCGGCGTGCATTCGCCGGGTTTTTGCGGTGAGTTTTCGGCAAGTTTTCGGCTGCTTTTCCCTGCACTTCGACGGACCTGTGGTGCTTGCTGAATACACCACAGGGTCGCCGAAATGGGATCGGCAAAAAGAACCGAATTGGAGAGAACGAAAAGTCACAGAACATGCGGTGGCTTTTCGATTCTCTTTGTATTACCCTGTATGTTACATGTTTACAGGTGCATTCTGTATATAGTCACTGTGTTGCATGTTTACAGGTGCATTCTGTATATCGTCACTATGTTACATGTTTAAAGGTGCATTCTGTATATAGTCACTATGTTACATGTTTACAGGCACATTCTGTATATAGTCACTGTGTTGCATGTTTACAGGTGTATTCTGTATATAGTCACTGTGTTGCATGTTTACAGGTGCATTCTGTATATCGTCACTATGTTACATGTTTAAAGGTGCATTCTGTATATAGTCGCTATGTTACATGTTTACAGGTGCATTCTGTATATAGTCACTGTGTTACATGTTTACAGGTGCATTCTGTATATCGTCACTATGTTACATGTTTAAAGGTGCATTCTGTATATAGTCACTGTGTTACATGTTTACAGGTGCATTCTGTATATAGTCACTGTGTTACATGTTTACAGGTGCATTCTGTATATAGTCACTATGTTACATGTTTACAGGTGCATTCTGTATATAGTCACTGTGTTACATGTTTACAGGTGCATTCTGTATATAGTCACTATGTTACATGTTTACAGGTGCATTCTGTATATAGTCACTGTGTTACATGTTTACAGGCGCATTCTGTATATAGTCACTATGTTACATGTTTACAAGTGCATTCTGAATATAGTCACTATCAGGGTTATCCAAAGAGATTCGAAAAGTCACCGCACGTTCGGTGACTTTTCGTTCTCTTCAATTCGGCTCCTTTTGCCGATTGCATTTCGGTGACCCTGCGGTGTATTCAGCAAACACCACAGGGTCCCCGAATTGCAGGGAAAAGCTGCCGCAAACCCGACGAAAACCAACCGAATGCACGCTGAAAACAAGCAAAAACATCTGGATTAACCTTCGAAGAAGCCGAACAGGAGCCGAACATGAGCCGAATCACACAGAGCCGAAGCAGCTGTGACGTAGAGGAGGCAGTGAATAAATTAGAAAAACCATTTGTATGAATCTGGGAAAAAGAAACGCTGTTTGCAAAGAAACTACTGAGCGAAAATGTCTGAAATTTTCACAGGAGGTCCAGGGAATGATAATAAAGAGGGCTGTTACAAAAAAAATAAGTAAACTGAAAAAAAAAAAAAAAAATCGGACTTTTAATAAAAAAAAAATAATAAGAAGAAAAATGCTTAAAGTATCCTAAAAAATTTATAAATAAAGAGACTTTTTGCTGCAGAATTTTATAATGAACGGTTTATTAGATATTGAATTAAAACGGGAATATTTTTAACATTGAAGTCTATGGGATTCTCCTGAATTAACTTGCCGAATTAAATCACCGAATGGCAGGACATTAGGGGAACCTTTCACTGCTGGTTTGTGTTCTCTGAATAGCCGAAGCAGTGATTCTCTATGGGGATTTCACTGCCCTCGAACAGGGACCGAACAGGCACTGTATGTGCAGGCAATTCGCCAGGATTTGGCGAATTGCCTGCTCTCTGGATAGCCGAATGGTCAGGAAAGGTAACCGAACGCTGATTTTCAGCGTT
This sequence comes from Leptobrachium leishanense, assembly GCA_009667805.1. NCBI lineage: Eukaryota > Metazoa > Chordata > Amphibia > Anura > Megophryidae > Leptobrachium > Leptobrachium leishanense. The sequence continues at coordinate 39,681,004 of CM019066.1, read as the reverse complement.
CGGTTACCTTTCTCAAGCAATTCGGATCTCTTTGGATAACCCTGTATGTTACATGTTTACAGGTGCATTCTGTACATAGTCACTCTGTACATAGTCACTGTGTTACATGCTTACAGGCACATTCTGTATATAGTCACTATGTTACATGTTTATAGGCACATTCTGTATATAGTCACTGTGTTACATGCTTACAGGCACATTCTGTATATAGTCACTATGTTACATGCTTACAGGTGCATTCTGTATATAGTCACTATGTTACATGTTTACAGGTGCATTCTGTATATAGTCACTGTGTTACATGTTTACAGTCGCATTCTGTATATAGTCACTATGTTACATGTTTACAAGTGCATTCTGAATATAGTCACTATGTTACATGTTTACAGGTGCATTCTGTACATAGTCACTGTGTTACATGTTTACAGGTGCATTCTGTATATAGTCACTATGTTACATGTTTACAGGTGCATTCTGTATATAGTCACTGTGTTACATGTTTACAGGCGCATTGTGTATATAGTCACTATGGTATATGTTTACAGGCGTATTCTGTATATAGTCACTGTTACATGTTTACAGGTGCATTCTGTACATAGTCATTGTGTTACATGTTTACAGGTGCATTCTGTATATAGTTATTATGTTACATGTTTACAGGCATATTCTGTATATAGTCACTGTGTTACATGTTTACAGGTGCATTCTGTATCGAGGTATGTTATTAGGGAGCTTGTGAGTGACTTTAGACTGGGGGAGGATTTGATGGTGTCTTGGAGGTTATTCCATATTTGTGGTGCTCTGTAGGAAAATGAGGATCGAGCCACTTTCGTTTTGTATAGTGGTATTGCAAGTAAGGTGCAGGTCCTGGATCGGAGGTCATAGGAGGAGGGAACTGCTGGGGGAAGCAGTATATTCAGGTAGGGTGGTAACTTCCCAGAAAAGCTCTTAAACACCATGTTAGAAAGGTGAAGGGTGCGTCTAGATTCCAGCGACGGCGAGTTTAGCTCTTTTAACATGTCACAATGGTGGGTCATGTAGTTACATTGTAGCACAAAGCGGCAGAATGAGTTATACAATGTAGTAAGTTTATGAAGGTGTGTTTGCGGGGAAGCTGCATACACTACATCAGCTGATTCAATAGCCGGCATAAACATTTGTTGTACAATCTGTTTTCTTACCGGATGCTCAGCATGGATTTGTTTCTGTACAGCCCACATGTCCAGACCGGTTCTTGATTAAAATATTAATGGGCCTGTTTCTAAAAGTTTTAAAGGACCTTTATCTAATCCCTTTCCTACAAACAGCCTCTGCCCATCCTTGCTGTCCATTGATCTATTCAAATTCTCTCCCCGCTGTGCCAACGTCCTTTTCCACATCACCTGGTACCTTTGTTCTAGCCCCCATGGTACCGTGTTTCTAACCCTCCCCCCCAAATAGGAGGCACCTGGTGTAAGTATAAGATCTTTCATGGGCCTATTCTAGGGCATGAGTCTGCAGCTACAGCTCCAACTGCCCCTATCTACGCCGGCCCTGGACATGTCAGTTGGCCGAGATTTTACACTTTGGGCATCGATCCGCATTACTATCGACTAGACATGTGCATGGCCAAAAAAATATTTTGTTTAGGTTTGCAGAAATCTATAGTTCTGATTTATCATAATCAGAAATTTAAAAACAAAACATTTTGGATGAACTAAAAATCTTAGGAAATTTCAGGACTTCTAAACGTTTTGATGGGCCCATAATTCGTAATCAGCGGATGGTATACTGGAGGTCATCACTTTAAGGATTGGGTTAGCACCAGGGTTAGTGTTACTATCAGGGTTATTCAAAGAGAATCGAAAAGTCACCGCACGTTCAGTGACTTTTCGTTCTCTTCAATTTGGTGTGATTTGGAGATTCCATTTCGGCGACCCTGCGGTGTATTCAGCAAGCACCACAGGACCACCATAATGCAGGGAAAAGTCGCCGCAAATCCACCGGAAACTCACCGCAAAACAAGGCGAATGCACACCGAAACCCGCAAAAACATCTGCATTAACCCCGCTGAACACTCTGGTCCTGCTGTAATGCAAGGGCTTACAGACTGCAATGTATCGATCATATGCCATGACGACCAGAAGGAGGCATTCACTTACTACCAAAAAAATATTAACCCTTTCGCTGCTGAGGCTTTTCCCGCCCCTGTGCTGAGGTCATTTTTACCGGTTTTGCTCATCATGTTTAAACGTGTTTTGAAGGCTTATTTTAGTATATGACCCAGACATATTATATATCGTTCTTTCCGTCAGACTCGGTAGATTCATAATATGTCATTATTATATGTATACGTTATGTCATGTCTGTATATTATAACAAAAAATGCAATAAAATATGTATTTTCAATAATTTACAATGTGTAAAGTGTTTTTTTTCACATTTTAACATGCGAGCAATTGCGGTTGTATTTTGTATGGGGTGCGCTTGTTAAAAAAATTAGAGATGGGGTCTCGTTACATTTTTTTTTGGGGAAAATTACACTATTTTTAACAAACGCACCGCATACAAAAATCGTTAGTGCAGCATCATTGTTCACATTATAATTGAAATGGGAACAATATTGCTGCATTAACAAACCAAAAAAAAAATAAAAAAAAAGTGTTTATTTTTTTTTTATAATTTTTTTTTATTTTTTTTTATTTTTATTTTTCATTTTTTTATTTTTTTTACAACATTTTTCACTTTCATGTTTGGTATCGTTGGAACGGCCATGCTCTGGCCGATCCAACCATACCAAAATTTAACCCCTAACTGCCACGGATCGGGAGATAGGGAGTTCCAATGAACTCCCTATCTCCACCGTTGGTGGCAGTTAAGGGTTAAGTCCAGGACTGGCGTCATCGTGCTACGCACGATGACGCCAGTCCTCAGGGGGAGTTCCCGGAGGCTTGGCCGACATCCAAGATGTCGGCCAGCTCCGGGAAAGGATCGCGAACCGGCGCTTTTCAGCGCCGATTCGCGATCCAGCTCCCCAGGGGTTAATGCCAGGCATCATTTGGAAGGGCAGGCTGTGCCCTTCCAAATGATGCCTGGGTTAACCCCCGCAGAGCCGCCGATCGGGAGGGAGAGAGGTCCGAAGGACCTCCCCCCTCCCTTTCAGGCGCCTCCTCCGCACATGCGGGGGGGGCGCCTTAATTGGGTGTCATCGCGCTGCCGCGATGACACCTAATTCCGGCGGCTGTGGTCCGGATGCGCGGCTGACATCCAGGATGTCAGCCCGCACAGGGGGGGCCAGCGATCGGCCGGAACCCGGCCGAACGCTGACCCCAATGGGAGGACTCGCTCAGCGCGTCCTCAGCATACCAGCGGGAATGCTGAGGACGCGCTGAGCGCGTCCTCAGCATCGAAGTGGTTAAAAAATATTTGGGTGACACAAGCTGCAAACACAATACTTTTATCTCCACTTAAGAAATCCACAAGCATCCTGGAAACAATGACTGAAGGACCACAGATATTAATGATGGACAGGTTAATGAGAAAGAAATACATTGGGTTGTGTAGCCGACGATTAGTGGTCACAGCCAGAATAAGTAGGATATTTGCCACCAGTAGGACCACATAGACAACCAAGAAGATGAGGAATAATACAATTTGTATGTTGGGGTCTTTGGAAAACCCAAGAAGAATGAAGTGGGTCACAGTACTGTGATTCCTGCTTTCCATGAATGCCATGGTTTATTTCCAGGCAATCAATTTTCTGGAGAAAACCGAGCAGGAGCCGATCACAGCGCAGAGCTGCCACCGGAAAAACCCGACACCGCAGACGAATGGAGTGAAAAAAAAAAAACAGTACGCGTGAATGTTTGAAAGTGAAACGCTGTACAAACTACTGAGCGAAAATGTCTGAAATTTACATACAAAATGCAATGAATGATAATAAAAAGGGCTGTTACTGAAAAAATACAAAACATTTAAAAGTAATTTTTAAAAAGATTGGAATTTTTTTGCAAAAAAATCCCAAAAAATGCTTAAAAGATCCTAAGAAATCTATAAATAAAGAGACTTTTTGCTGCAGATTAAAATAATGAACAGTTTATTAGTGAATTATTATTGAATTAAAACGGGAGTATTTTTAACATTGAAGCCTATGGGATTCGCCTGAATAAACCTGTCGAATGAAACCACCAAATGGCAGGGCATTTCGGCAACTTTTCACTGGCGGTTTGTGTTCTCTGAATAGACAAAGTATTGCTTCTCCTTGGCGATTTCACTGCCCTTGAACAGGCACCGAACAGGCACTGTATGTGCAGGCAATTCACCAACATTTGGCGAACTGCCTGCTCTCTGTATAGCCGAATGGCCAGGAAAGGTAACCGAACACTGAATTTCACTGTTTGGTTTCCTTTCGCCAGCAATTCGGATCTCTCTGAATAACCCTGTATTTCTACTTTTTTTAGGAGTAGGGTTGGTGATTTTGCACTGCACAGTGAGTGCAAGTTTTTACAGTCATCTGAATAACTTAATACAAATTGATCCCAATATATTCCAATCTTTCTGGTTAAATTAGTTTTGGATTTGTTTGGGTTCAGTAGTTTGGTTATTCAGACTTTCAGGTGCTTCAGAAAATTTGAATTGACCTAATTTCAGCCTAATTAAAATTTTGACCAAAACAAAACACTCATGTCTCTTATTAACCAACAGAAAGGATCCGTCTATGGTCTGCAGGACCATTCTAGTCATTTTTAATGGTGTTGGGGATAAATGTTTGTGGGGTAGGCATGTGCAACACAAAAAAATTATTTTGGGGTTTGGCTTGGATTAATGAAAATCAGAAATATCCTACTCCTAAATAATTGGAACCAGCCTATCGGGAATATCGCAAGTGTCCAATATATTTGCCCATTTCTGATATTTGGGACCTTTACGGAAAATACAGTAAAAAACGGGGAAGATAATTGCTCAAACTAAAAGGAAAAATCACACTAAATGTATGTATGACCTGAAAAGTGCAAGGGCAGCACATTTTATGTTATGCACTACTGACATTTTTAAATATTTGGTTAGGGCAAGGGTTAGGGTTGGGTTAGCCTCTGTTTGTTTTATGATATGGGTTAGGGCAGGGGCGTACTGGGCCGGGGGGCAAGGGGACAAGGCTGCTTGGAGGAGGATTGCCTGGCTGTGGAGGAAGGAGCACAACGGAAGACACTGCCAGCCCAGCCACTGCCCAGAAAGAACAGTGACTCGCAGACAATAAAGTTTATGGTGAGTGTGCATGGCGGCCACATCCCAGTGACACTGACCTCACCTGCTGGCTGATGATGCTGAGTGCTGAATGACGGTGACCCATGGCTGGGCTGGGCCTGGCTGTGAAAGTGCTTAAGTGAGGGCCTGGAGTGGTCTGACTGACTGACTGACTGAGTGGGGGTTAATAAATTGAGGGGGCTTGGTGGAGAATAAGTGAGGGCCCCTGGCCTGAGGCTGAGAGCCCTCTGGTCCCCCAGGGTTAATAAATGAGGGGGGAGGGGTGCCCTGCTTGGAGAATAAGTGGGTAAGAGCCTGGCGTCAGAGCTCTCTGGACCCTAGGGACCAGGGTTAAAAAATTGAGGGGGGGCCTGACCTGAGGGAGGCTGAGAGCCCTAGTCTGGCCCCAGGGTTAATAAATGTGGGGGGTGGCCTGCTTGGAGATTAAGTGAGAGCCTGGCCTGATAGCTCTCTGGGCCCCAGGGACCGGGGTTAATAAATTGAGGGGGGCCTGGCCAGAGGGAGGCTGAGAGCCCTAGTCTGGCCTGCCCCAGGGTTAATAAATGTGGGGGGTGGCCTGCTTGGAGATTAAGTGAGAGCCTGGCCTGATAGCTCTCTGGGCCCCAGGGACCGGGGTTAATAAATTGAGGGGGGCCTGGCCAGAGGGAGGCTGAGAGCCCTAGTCTGGCCTGCCCCAGGGTTAATAAATTGAGGGGGGCCTGCTTGGTGAACTCTGGGCCTCCGGGTGGTACTTGCCCCTCAGGCCAAAAGTTACCAGTCAGCCCCTGGGTTAGGGCATTGTTTGGGTTACGGTTACAGTTTCTATTTGTCACATCATTATGATTAGGGCTAGGATTAGGGGGTTATGGCTAGGGTTAGGTTTACAGTCTTAGGTGGGTCATTGCACCGGTGCGCAATAATGTCATTTTCAGGCGCCACCCAGCAGAGCCACGTGAAAGGCTAGTAAAAACAGGAGAGGCATCAATGGAAAGGGCACAGTCTTAACTGATTAGACGTTGGACTATGTGCTGAGAAAGTCCTCTACTCTCCTGCTAAGGTACGGAGGATTCACTTACCACGTCACCCCAGTACAGCAGTCTGGCACCAATCTGGATGTCAGCCCTGCCTCTGGGGCCTCTCCTCGCCCACTGACATCAGAAAGGGACCCCCCTAGCAAGACAAGATAATCTTTATGGTGGCGATATAAGGGTCTATTTATTGTTCCAAAGCAATTTCATTGTCCATTTGTCACATATTAAATGAACAATACCACTGCCATTATTCACCTTCTCATTTCCCATGCCACAATCAAGTTCATTTTTTAAAACATACAGGGTTATTCAAAGAGTTTCGAATTGTTGCCGAAAGGTAACCGAACAGTGAAATTCAGCATACAGTTACCTTTCCTGGCCATTCGGCTATCCAGAGAGCAGACAATTTGTCAAATATTGTCGAATTGCCTGCACATACGGTGCCTGTTCGGTGCCTGTTCGAGGGCAGTGAAATCCCCATAGAGAAGCAATGCTTCGGCTTTTCAGAGAACACCAAACCAGCAGGGAAAATTTAAAATTGAATTGCCCTGCCATTCGGTGGTTCCATTCGACAGGTTTATTCAGGAGTATTCCATGAGCTTCAATGCTAAAAATATTCTCGTTTTTAACGCAATATCTAATAAACCGTTTATTATTTTAATCTGCAGTAAAAGTCTATTTATAGATTTTTTAGGCATTTTTCGGGATATTTTTGCGAAAAATTCTTTTCCGTATTTTTTTTTAAAACATTTTTCTTTTTCCTTAACAGCCCTTTTTATTATCATTCATTGGATTTTATATGTAAATTTCAGACATTTTCGCTCAGTAGTTTCTTTGCAAACAGCGTTTCACTTTTCAAACATTCACGCGTACTTTTTATTTTCAGTCCATTCGTCTGCAGTGTCGGGTTTTTCCGGCGTGTTCGGCGGGGTTAATCCAGTGTTATGCGGGTTTTAGTGAGCGTTCAGCAGGTTTTGCAGTGAGTGTTCGTCGGGTTTGTTGCGGCTTTTCCCTGCACTACGACGGCCCTGTGGTGTTTGCTGAATACACCGCAGGGTCACCGAAATGGGATCGCCGAATCACACCGAATTGAAGAGAACGAAAAGTCACCGAACGTGCGGTGACTTTTCTATTCTCTTTGAATAACCCCCATAGACATTTTATTCATAAAACACAATGCGCCAAAATACAAGCAAAAAATTTAACAGGTAACAGTAACAGGTTTCCAATTAGATTTTTCCAAAATAAGAGAAGTGTCTGATATCGACTCATTCCAAAGTAATCCAAACTGAACTGAATTTTTGCCCTCTACATGTGTCTACCAGCAACCACTTTGCCACTTCCAGAATCTCCTATCGGCGCTGCAGTGAAATTGTCAATGGACCAATGGCATTCTGTGAAACGTGTCTCGCAGGCCAAGTGGACTTCAGAAGGTCCACTTACAAGGCTGAATAAAACGGGTCATTATCCATTAGTCCCTTTGAGTGACATTGTTAGGACATCAATGGCTGAAAAATGCCTTTAACACTTGTCGCACTGAACAGTTGACTTTACACAGCCCTCCATACTACCAGTTTCTTCTGCTTTTTGTGAACAACAAGCAAATCCTTAAATTCATTTTAGCAGGTTTTTTTTTAAATTTCTTGTAAAATTATTGGTCAACAACTGCAGACATATGGAGCTTTCCATATAGAACATTCTTCATTTTAGATAAGGAAACACGTGTACAAAGGCGTCACTCACACATCCTTCACAACATTCAATAACAGCTCTCATATGACCTGCCTTCATTTTTTCTTTAAACATTTTTACATTGATTTATGTAAAAAAATGCATTTTACATTAAAAAAGGGATTTTTACATTGAAACAGTTATTTCATTAAAAAGCAAAATTTTACAGACATGGCATACAATCGTGATAATTTTTACAACAAAACACTCATTTTAAATTAAATTTATCATTTTTATTTTAAATGAAGCAATAACTGCTCTCACATGATTAGCCTTCATTTTTCGGTTATAATTTGCTGTGTATTAAAACCCACAAAAAGTTTTCTAGGGTTTTTTATATTCTTCCTAGATCTAGAAATTTTAAGTATTGATAGATGGTTTTTGCTCTATCACAATTCGATGGTCAACCAAGATAACAACAGTCTATTATGCAAGGGTCATACAAAAAAACGTATTACCCATATTTACCCCTCTTACTGAAATTTCCACTCTTAAATAGGTAGAGAGGATGCTTGAGGTGCCTATTGAGTAGTTATGAATGTAGAAACTAGGGTACCGGCTGGGTGGAGTAGAGGTAACATCACTGCTCTAAACCGTGGAGACTGTAGAGACACAGGTTCAAATCCTGGCAAGAGCACCTCCAGTAAGTGTCCTTGGGCAAGACACCCAACGGTACATACTCGCCACCCAAGACATACTTGAAAACAAGAGAAACCTCAATGTATCCTTCCTGGTAAAATCCTTTCTCAAAAAAAAAAGACATAAAATTCAGATAATACTCTGTTTACACCTTGTGATAAAGACATGTTGGTTCAGACACTTTACCAGACGTAAGCTTGACCAACATGTGAAAGTTTTTGATATTTCTTTGAAAAAACTTTGCTTTTAGATAACCGACAACATGAAATTTCATACACATTCAAAATGAGTCTTCTTCCCAAGACTTAATGTCAAAAAGGAAAGTATTTTAACACCTCTTTATGCATCGAGGACCATTAAAGTCCAGTAGGACAATTTCCGACAGCTCTTCTGCTGAAGTGCCACGCGTTTTGTTGCTTATCATTATTGTAATTTGATTAGCTTTCTCAAGGCTCTGTGCACATCTTTATTTCTCAAGCTATAGATCATAGGGTTTAGCATTGGTATGACTATAACACAGAACACTGATAGTATTTTGTCTCTGTTATCTTCTACGGAAACCTTTGGTCTCATGAAGGTTATCAGGGTCATCCCATAATACAGGGTCACAACGATGATGTGTGAAGTGCAACTGGAAAAAGCCTTGTATCTACTAGAGTGGATTCCTTTTATTGAAGAAATTATTTTATAATAAGAGAAAAGAATGAGAAGAAGTGGAACCAGGAGCATGGTGGCACTTCCAAGAAATGCCAGGGAGTTTGATAAAGAGGTATCACTGCAGGACAAGGTCGTCAGGTATTTAAATGAGCACACAAAATGGTTAATGATGTTTGCGCCACAAAATTTCAAGCTATATATAATGAAGATGTTAAGTGATGACGTAGCAGAACTTACTGTCCATGTAAGCAAAATCATCAGCGCACAAACCAATCGATTCATGATCTCATTGTAACGCAAGGGCTTACAGATTGCAACGTATCGATCATATGCCATGAAGACCAGAAGGAGGCATTCACTTCCTCCCAGAACAAAATTAAAAAATATTTGGGTGGCACAAGCTGCAAACACAATACTTTTATCTCCACTTAAGAAATCCCCAAGCATCCTGGGAACGATGACTGAAGGACCACAGATATTAATGAAGGACAGGTTGATGAGAAAGAAATACATTGGGTTGTGTAGTCGGTGATCAATGGTCACAGCCAGAATAAGAAGGATATTTGACACCAGTAGGACCACATAGACAACCAAGAAGATGAGGAATAATACAATTTGTGCATTGGGGTCACTGGAAAAACCAAGAAGTATGAAGTGGGTCACAATACTGCGATTCCTGCTTTCCATAAATGCTGCCTTTGCTTATTGCCTTCAATTGCTGATTGCTGTAGAAAGAACAGAGACACAGAAATGTAAAAGCATGACAGTTATCATGTAAACCTCTTAATAAACATTAATTGCTGTAAACCAATCCTGGCAGTGAAATCCATTACCACAATTAACATTTTCCCGGGCTACCAATCATTATACCACTGAGTGATGATTATGAGTCTTTGTTGGAACATCATACTTTTAGTTTTTTCATTTCAGATTCATATTCCTGTCAATATGGCCTCTTCTATCCTCTAATTTATTGATATCTGCATAGTGGGTGTGCAAAGTTTGTAAATACTGTGAGAACGGGCAAAAACTCATGGTTTGTGAGGGTCCTAGGAAAGGGCAGCAGTATAAGTGGCCTGCCCTACGTTAGGTCCCAGCACAAGACTCACAAAGTTTTAGCTCAATGGTGCCACCCATTACAGAGAAAAAGGGTGGCCAGTACTGAAATGGCGAGGCAGTCTACTCTGCAAAAGAACTACAGCAACCCCCAATGATCATTTCAGCCTTGTAGGGCCTCATCAGGGTGGTATTACAGATACCTTTCTAGGGACCTCGCACAAAGGGTCCAAGTCTGTACACTAAAGGTGAATAAAGTTTGTGTAGGCCCTGAGAATGGGCAACTGCATAAGTTGCCTGCTCTATGGTCTCACCAAAGTTTTAGCTCCATGGTGCCATTACAGAGAGGACACCATGGAATGGTGGCCAGTACAGGAATTTCAAAGCAGCCGCCTCTGCATAAGAGATGCTGCAATCCAAGTCAATCATTTTGGCCTTGTTAGGCCTCATCAGGCCTACACTTCTAGTTACCTTGAGCAAGGGGTCCACATCTGGATTACCCTTTACTTTATGGGTGAGGAAAGTTTTTAAAGGCCCTGAGAATAGGCAGCAACACAAGGTTTGTGACGGTCCTAAGGAGGAGAAACAGCATAAGTGTTCAGCCCCACAGTGGATTTGCATTCAGGTCTCACAAGGTTTTAGCTCGATGGTGCCATTACAGAGAAGACTGGGCCTAAGCAAAAAAACGGACTTTTGCCTAATATCTGCACAGGCAAAAAATCTGATTGTTATTTCCGATTTGCCCAACAAAATTATGATCACTTTGATAACCGGAATGTCATTAGACCATTTGATTAAAGAAATTCAGACAATTTATTATGTTTTGTTAAAATCAGGTCGTTGCTCGTAGATGAGCCGGTCTGCATGCACACAGACTTGTTAGAGCACAAGTAATTATTAGACATGTGTATTTGTTTTAGTACTAAAACGATTTTGTCCGAATTTTGGGATAATTTGGTTTTCGTTTGACTCAATTAAAGAAACGAAAGGAAAATGCATGAAGGAGACCATCTATGATTAATGCTGGAGGATGTTCTAAGCAATTAGTTAATGCAGGAGGATGTTCTATACATTATACAGAGAGGAGCGTTTTTTTATTAGCCCTTTAAATCCAGTGTCTGTGAGTGTCAGGACCGTACCTGTCCGTTCCTGTGTGATTCCATGAAAGTGGCAGCTGCATGAAAGGAGCTGCCCTTCTGCTATGAACCAGCTAATAAACAGTTAAATCACCATACACACACTCCTCAGGTCACGTGACACACCTCTGTGGCTAATCAATAAAAGTTCCCTCCTACCTTCCCACAGGCCTTCATAGTTGTCTATTATTCTTAGGAATAAGACCTGGTACCATAAGCTCCAGAGAAACCTACTTTTCCCTATCAACCCACCGTGCTCTCCCAGGAACAACTACCCCTCAAGACCCTGTGTGTTTCCTCCCTATCCCACCGTGCTGTCCCAGGAGCAACTACCCTTCCCAATGTGCTCTTCCAGGAGCAACTACCCTCGTACCTGGACTCAAGGACTGCTTTCCCCATCACCCTCAGCCAACCTGTGAGTTTCAGTGTGCTCTGTCCCACAGCCCTCCGGTGTTGTTCTCCTCTTCCACAAAGTGTGTGCATCCCCGAGACCTGCATATCGGCCTCATCACCTGTAAGGTCAGTACCTGTAAGGTACCTACCCTGACAGTGAGCACTGAGATCGGCTACTTTTTACATTATCTCTCAGTACAATGTATCAGGCTCAGTTGTTACAGTAACTGACTGTAACAGCGCTCAGAGTTTCAGTAAAATAAGGAAATAATATTGTTATAAACTCTTATATATAAAAATATTATTTACTAATTTTACTGAAACTCCACTGCAATTTTAATTGTATCCGCTGGTTTTCGGGTGAATGAAATTCGTTTTCATACTAAAGAACTGAAAACGAATTTGTTTAGCAACTAAATAAATTGCGTTTTAGGACAAATGCATTCGTCCAAGACAAAATTTTATGCTGTGCACATGTCTAGCAATTATTTAATAATTTTTTTTAACATAATTCGCTTTATTGAGAAACATAGATATGCAGCATTACAGAAGTAGCAATGGAAGTTCATCAGTAACAATAACCGCTGCTAGACGTATAAACAGTACTCAGAAATATTGTACAAAGATATGATGACATATGGAACCGTGCTTTAACATACCAAGTGCACCACAAAAGAGTATCTAACATTTCCCTGTGCTAATGCAATACGTTCCTCCGAAGAGCGGATGTTTTCCACTTTCGAAGCCAGGCTGCGATCGGTGGTGGCTTGGGTTTGCATCAAAGAGAGGTATAACCAGACGTGATGCCTGAAGCAGTCGTATCGCCACAGATTTCCGGAAAACATCCGGAGGTATATCAGTGTGGCTCAGAAGACAGAATTATTTAATTACACCATCACCTGTCATCAGCAGGAGGAATTAAAAAGGAGAGTGGATGATCGATAGGAAGCCATCCCTTTTCAGAATGCCATAACCCACAAAGATCATGGGCTTCTTTCCTCCACGGCACGCTACACACTCTTGGTAATAAGCTGAAGGACTAAATCAGAGGAGGTCAAACCACCCACCTGTTGTTCCTATCTGGTTAGTTTTTCAATTCATTCTTCAAGGTGTTCTTTTGTTGATTTGTGCTTCAGACAAAATGTCGAATCAACTAAAATTTGGGCCATTCCTCCGAAAACAAAAGCACAGGTCTGTTTGACTCCATTGAATCCACGTCTCCTCTGCCATGTAAAAGATGGGTTTACTGCTTACCAATAATTTGCCCAGGTTCTTGGGGAGCTTCGGCACCACGGTGATTTGCAGTAAAAGTGGATTTTTCCATTTTAAACACTTTTTAATGGAGAAAAAATAAGTGAAATATTAAATATTGTACTAATAGATAATTTAAAACAGCCCTGAAACTTTACTAAGGAAAAAACAAAAAAGCAGTTAAAAATAAATCTCAGGATCCATATAACACGGGCAGATTTTAGGAATTATTTTCAGGGTTTTTACCCCTTCACTAACAAGTGATTTGTGTTGAAGATTTTTTATGATAACTTTTATTTGAAACATGGGATGTGCAGTAAACTATTAAATATGGGGTAAAATGGAAGTTTTGTACAAAAATTGTTATTCTGAGATAGTTAAAAAGTGTAAATAATGTAAATGTGCTAATTTTTTATTTATTTGTTTATCCTTTACAGAAATATTGTTGAAATGTAAGATTCTGAGCTCTAGATGGTGTTCTTTATCTTACACAATTTAAAATGGGGTCTGCATTATTATCATACAGGCAGAAAATACTTGTGTTATATACAGTAGCTGTGATAAAGATAAATAATGAAAATGATCAACTCTCCTGCTCTTAGGGATTTGTTGTGATCATAATGATATTATTAGCAATTACAGCTTCCAGAAAATACAAGTAGAATATAAAAATGTTATCTGTATGTGCTGCATAAAGCTTGTGTATGGGAATTACAGCAACACCTTGTATCTGTATGTGCTGCATAAGGCCTGTGTATGGCAATTACAGCAACACCTTGTACCTGTATGTGCTGCATAATGCCTGTGTATGGCAATTACAGCAACACCTTGTATCTGTATGTGCTGCATAATGCCTGTGTATGGCAATTACAGCAACACCTTGTATCTGTATGTGCTGCGTAATGCCTGTGTATGGCAATTACCATAACATCTTGTATCTGTATTGTCACGGGCCTGGCAAAGGGGAATTGGGTATGAGCCCGGTGTGCGGTGATAAACAAGCTGAGCCACGTAGATAAAGTAAAAAAGGGGGTTTATTGTCAATATACAATAATATGGGAAATGCAGGAATGGAGATGTCTGGGGAGGCAATGCAGGGAGGAACCAGATACAGGGAGACACTGAGGGAAAACACAGGAGACTTACATACAACACGAGACAGGAAACAGAGGGCTCTGGAGGTTTGGAAGCAGAGGGCACAGGATGCTTGGTAGCAGTGGGCACTGGATGCTTGGTAGCAGCGGGCACTGGATGCTTGTCAGCGGGCACTGGATGCTTGTCAGCAGGCACTGGATGCTCGGTAGCAGTGGGCACTGGATGCTCGGTAGCAGCGGGCACTGGATGCTCGGTAGCAGCGGGCACTGGATGCTTGGTAGCAGCGGGCACTGGATGCTTGGTAGCAGCGGGCACTGGATGCTTGGTAGCAGTGGGCACTGGATGTTCGGTAGCAGTAGGCAGTATACGTGGGTCATATAGTCCATGCAATAGGTCGAGGCAGGCGGCTGGCAAACGTGGTCAATATTCAAAGCAAGAAGTCGGTACACGGGTAATCAATAATAGCAGAGGATGGGAACAGGTCTAGAAGGAAGGCTACCAGGGATTAAGTGAGATAATGCAGCACTGGATCATGGGTGCTCCACCCTTATAAAGGGAATGACAGGTCTATTAGTGGTAGCACCTGAAGTTCACACAGCCTGAGGGAAAGTGCAAAGTGGCGTAGCCAGAGAGATGCTGTATAAATCATTTCAGGAGGGTGCAGTACCACCTTTGGCCTTCTTGCCACGGCGGCGACGGCGTGAACCGTGACAGATGCCCCTCTCCAAGGACGCACTCCGTGCGGACAAAGCCTGTTCAAAGGTTTGCAAGTCCTCCTGGCCTACAACAGTTCCATTGGAAGCAAGCACACAGTTCGACGGCAAGGGGTCAGCATCCGCGATAACCATGCCAGCAAATAAAGTTCGTTGTCCAGGTAGTTCTGGACCTTTTTGGCTTGTTGATATACAAGTTCCAGGGCAACCATAAGCCATGTAGGCCTCATCATTGGTCTCATCAGGTAAAAAGCAACTGCGAGAAAAAATAAAGTCCACATCAGCCGCACTAGAACTCTTGGGAGTAACAGTGTCACTTAGGGAAGCGGCTGGATTAATGCATGGCACAGCACTGGTTGTGCCAAGGTAAGCCCTTCCTGGGCCAGGCGGTCCTTGGCTGCGCCGTGCTGTTTGTAAGGAGGGTTCATCATCTGAGTCGGTGTCCCATTCAGCTTCTGTGGGTGTCTCAGATATAAGGGACACCTCCTCCGGGGATTGAGGACGGGGGTTACTGGAGGTAGTAGTTGGCTCTGGTGTTGGCATATAAACGGAGACCAGAGTGTCCTGTAGCTGTGATCACAGGGATGCATTATTGCGTTGCAGGTCCTGTACATGTTGGAGGAGGGTACCGACCTGGGTAGCGAGGGCAGCAACGGTGGCAATATTCGCTGGGTCTTTCAAAGTCAGGGCAGCAGTATCAGAGGCTGGCACTGTGGAGGTAGAACTGGGTAAAAGGGGACAGGTCTCAGCAGCATTCTCCACAGACAATACTTCAGTAGCAACAGTCCTGGCTTGTGGCACCTCCGCAGATGGCATCTCCATGGGGAACGAAGTCTCAGCAGCGGGTGTTTCAGGAAGTTCAGGTTCAACCACCTGGTTATCCTCAACGCCAGCAGGACCGGATCAGCTTCCAGAGATCTGGGTTCAGATGCCACAGCACACATACAGACTGGAGACGAAGGGGAGACAGATGCTTTAGACTGCTGCCTGAGAGTTGTGGAGTGGTAGTCTTCTTACTTGCTGTCTGGAGGGACATAATATCCATGGGTTCAGCATAATCAGACTCCAACTCCATGGGCACGGTAGGGTCATACTCCTCGGGCAGGGTTGGTTCAGTCTCAATGGGCACAATAGGAATATTGTTCACTTCAGAACCACCCTTAGGAGTCTCCTGCATGATTTCTTCAAGCAAAGTTTTTACATGATCCAGGGATAAGGATCTCCTGGATTTAGCAGGGACAGCAGCTTTAGGCTTGGCAGACGTCTTAGGCCTGGTAGAGGCCTTAGTCTTGGAGGGTGTACCAGCCTTGGGAGGTGAGGAGTTCTTGGGGGTGGATTTCTTGGGAGCAGACTTTGACACAGGGGTAGATTCAGGGAAGGAAGCCAGCTTTGGCATAGGAGCTGGTTGGGGCATGGAAACAAGGCTTTTGGGTGGTCGCAGTGGGCATTGTGATATCCAATGCCGGCTATCCCCACAGTACAGGCACAAGTTGGCAGCACGCCTTCTGGCTTGTTCATCAGCAGACAATGGGTCTCTGTGCCTAGATTGGGGTGTTTGCATACACACATTAGGTGAGGGATTCCAAAACTTCTGCAACAGCTCGTTAAACAGGTCCACCAGGTGTCTACACAGTTCATGGAAGGCTTTGTGGATTAACCCTGTAAGGACCTGTATCACCGCGGGCTCAATTTGTAATGGCTGCATTGTTCTGTCACGGGCCTGGCAGAGGGGAATAGGGTATGAGCCCGGTGTGCGGTGATAAACAAGCTGAGCCACGTAGATAAAGTAAAAAAGGGGGTTTATTGTCAATATACAACAATATGGACAGGGCAGGAATGGAGATGTCTGGGGAGGCAATGCAGGGAGGAACCAGATACAGGGAGACACTGAGGGAAAACACAGCAGGAGACTTACATACAACACGAGACAGGAAACAGAGGGCACTGGAGGTTTGGAAGCAGAGGGCACAGGATGCTTGGTAGCAGTGGGCACTGGATGCTTTTCAGCAGGCACTGGATGCTTGTCAGCGGGCACTGGATGCTCGGTAGCAGTGGGCACTGGATGCTCGGTAGCAGTGGGCACTGGATGCTCGGTAGCAGCGGGCACTGGATGCTTGGTAGCAGTGGGCACTGGATGTTCGGTAGCAGTAGGAAGTATACGTGGGTCATATAGTCCATGCAATAGGTCGAGGCAGACGGCTGGCAAACGTGGTCAATATTCAAAGCAAGAAGTCGGTACACGGGTAATCAATAATAGCAGAGGATGGGAACAGGTCTAGAAGGAAGGCTACCAGGGAATAAGTGAGACAATGCAGCACTGGATCATGGGTGCTCCACCCTTATAAAGGGAATGACAGGTCTATTAGTGGTAGCACCTGAAGTTCACACAGCCTGAAGGAAAGTGCAAAGTGGCGTAGCCAGAGAGATGCTGTATTGATCCATTCAGGAGGGTGCAGTACCACCTTTGGCCTTCTTGCCACGGCGGCGACGGCGTGAACCGTGACATGTATGTGCTGCATAATGATTGTGTATGGCAATTACCATAACACCTTGTATCTGTATGTGCTGCATAATGCCTGTGTATGGCAATTACAGCAACACCTTGTATCTGTACTGTACAGGGATTTACACACATTATAACCCCCTGAATCGTATCCCTGTACAGCAGCGACTGACCCCAAAACTCTCCATGTATTCTGACAAATCCATGGCTACTGGAATGCAACAATTATATATTTGAACTTTTTGTTACAGTGAGGTGTAGGGCTGCTATTTGCAGCTGGTTTTATGTCTCTCCAGGGTGCTTAGAGAGAAATAAAACAAAGGATTTTGTTTCACCACAGGGGACATACTAATCTTGCTTTAAAAAGGTCTGAACATGGTATTTTCAATGCATTACAATGCAAATCGAGATAATTCCTGGACTAATGACCTCAATTTGACCCATAATCCTATAATACAAAATATTGTTTTCTAAATCTTAAATTCAGAATGACTTTTTAACTGTAAAAACATTTATTGATGTTGTTCTTTTTAAAGGATTCTGTCGGTTAATACACACATTGGGAGTTTTTTTTTCCCTTTCCTACCTTGTTAGAGGTTGATTTGTGAAAGCAGTGCAGAATCTCGGCATGACGTGCCCAGCTGTCATTTATTATGCTGCATTAATGTACCTCACCTGTCCTGTTCCCCATCAATCTCTTTAACCTGGATGGGTTTTTACTCTGGAAATATTCCTCTGCTTTTATAAATAAAATAGCACTTGTGTCTTTAATGAATTAAACAGAATAAATGATGAGCTGGAGGATTCCCATTATAACCATCCAATATGTCACCTGAAAGCACGCGTGTGAGAAATTAACCTTTAAATATATTCCATATAAAGCCTCCTCAACTCCCCGATCGGCCAAAGAATCCCCAGTCGGGTTCTACAGATATAGATCAAGGAGCTGCTGTTACTTCAGAGACCTCATTAATTATATCAGGGGTTTATTAACGCATATAATGTTTTCATTGCTCTGATGTGTCCAGGCCTTAACAAGGAAATAGTGCAATTACACTTCCAATTACTAATATTATATGTATAATTAGTAATATGCTTTTTCCAGTAATAATACTATTTCTCTTCTTACCTTCCTACATAATGGTTTAAATAAACTGTGTATGAGATTATGTATGGAGAAAATCACACTGTAATTCTGGACCATTTTGTCCACTTTGCATCAAAAAGGTCTAAGGGTAAATTTGAAGCTGATTATATATTTTTTCAATGTAATATAATTGACGTGAAAGAATGCTGATTTTGATGTATCTGGGAAAGTGCTGGTACAGGCCCTCTACATCAGGACCAGATTAACATTGGGGCTATTAGAGCTGTAAATCCGTTTCCTCAAAATAGGCCCAAACTCATGCGTTCCTTCTGCAGACAATGTCGGTGATCGGCCGGCTGGTAAGGGAGGAGGGCTGGATGATGGCCAGAAAGCTGTGGGATCTGCTATGACATTGTGCAGTGTTTAGCCCACCTGCTGCCAGTTGGTTACGGCATTAAGGGGTTAACCCCTCAACTGCTGGCAGCTTGTGGGGAAACGTTGCTTAGGCCAACAACAAATTGATTTTGACTGGTATCTTACAGAAAAGACACACGGAAATATCTGCAAGATAAAAAAAAGACGGAGATAAGTTACATAGTTACATAGGCTGAAAAAAGACATATGTCCATCGGGTTCAGCCTATCACACAACACCCTCTGCTGTTGATCCAAAAGAAGGCAAAAAACCCAGTATGAAGCGCTCGCCAATATGCAACAAACTGGGGAAAAATTCCTTCCTGACCCCAGAATGGCGTCAGATTTCTCCTTGGATTAAGAAGCTTACCCACATATTAAATAAAGCAACCCTTAATATTCTGTGTCTGCAGGAAGTCATCCAATCGCTTTTTAAAAGGCTGTACAGTCTCTGAACCAACCACCTCAACAGGCAGAGAATTCCACAGCTTTATTGTTCTCACCGTAAAGTGGACACAAACTGTTTCTGGTTGCTCCTTAAAACCCTCCCGAAATTAACACACTGAGGTGCCATGTTCCAATGTGTCTGAATTGGAGCAGGGGTCATGTTTGGAAGTGGTTTTTAGGAAGCCTGTAATGGAGTGGACCTGGTCACGTGAACACCACAGCAGGGAAAGTGTTTCATCAAGCAATCTTTATTCCTTGTAGCACAGGTGTATACAGGCACAGCTGCTTGGTTCAACCAAATAAACAAAAGAAGAAAAAAAACCTTTCTCTTCTATCCAGCAATCAATGTAACAAAACAAAAGATTGTGTCCTCAAATCACAGGCCTTTAGGAGCTGTGTCTGTCTGAGGGGAGATCCACCAAAAATGAACCTCCTGTGCCTGTATAGGCGTGTCTCTTTTAAAGCCCCAGCAATCACAACATCAAGCCATTGTGTGTGTTGCTGGGCTGATCAATCCTGTCAAGTTAACCCTTTCCTCAGGGAACCTTATATACACCCCATCACACACCTCCCCCCTTAGAGTGGACCCCCAGGCACACTCTCCCACACCAAACACATCCCTAGATAGGAAATCCGCATTCAGGTGCTCCTTTCCGGGACGATGCCGGACACTGAAGGAGTAGGTTTGTAATTCCAAATACCATCTAGTGAGCCGTGCATTCTTGGATTTCATGGTGTGAAGCCAACGTAGAGGAGCATGGTCGGTCACAAGGAGAAAGTGCCTGCCGAACAGATAGTAGCGCAGAGAGTCAATAGCCCATTTCACTGCTAAACATTCCTTCTCTATCACGGCAAAATTTCTCTCTCTGGGAAGTAGTTTCCTGCTTAAATAGAGGATGGGGTGTTCCTCTCTAAGCCCACCTCTGAGGCATCCGTATGTAGTACAAACTCTTTGTCAAAATCAGGACTTCGCAGCACCGGCTGATCACACAGCGTATGTTTTAATTCGGTAAATGCTTTGGTACACTCGGAAGTCCAAATCACTTTGTTTGGAGCAGAGTTTTTGGTCAAGTCCGTTAAAGGGGCTACCAGGGTAGAAAAATGTGGCACAAATTTTCTGTAGTACCCAGCCAAGCCAAGAAATGCCCTGACCTGCTTCTTATTGGTAGGAACAGGCATTTTAGCCAGTGCTGCAACCTTGTCTTGCAAAGGCTTAATAAGGCCATTGCCCAAAACATAGCCCAAGTATCTGGTTTCTGTTTTCCCTAATATACACTTCGCTGGGTTTGCTGTGAGACCTGCTGACCTCAATGACCTCAAAACCGCAGCCACTTTGTCAAGGTGGTCATTCCAATCAGTGCTATAAATGACCACATCATCTAGATAGGCAGAAGCATACTGTTCATGAGGGGTAAGAATATGATCCATGAGCCTCTGGAACGTCGCAGGGGCCCCATGAAGCCCAAATGGCAGCACCCGGAATTGGAACAGACCTACAGGTGTAGCAAAGGCTGTTTTCTCTTTGGACGCTTCTGTTAACGGGATTTGCCAATAGCCTTTGGTTAAATCCAGTGTGGTAATATATTTGGCTTTACCCAGTCGGTTTAACATTTCGTCAACGCATGGCATAGGATATGCATCGAAATTGGATATTACATTTACCTTCCTAAAATCAATGCAAAACCTGACCGAGCCATCGGGTTTTGGTACAAGAACTATTGGGCTGCACCACTCACTGTTTGAAGGCTCTATAACCCCCAGCTTCAGCATGCTCTCTATTTCTTCTTGTACTACCTTCCGCAATTTCTCTGGTATCAAGTATGGCCTCAATCTAACAACTTCATCACTTTTCATCTTTATGTGATGTGTAATTAAGTGTGTACTTCCTGGACGTGTAGAAAACACATCGGTAAAGGCCTCCAGCAGCCGCTGTGCTCCCTTTTGCTGGGCTGGACTTAATTGTTTTCCCAAAGTCACGCCCATCGATTTCTCCTGAATTTCACGTACATCTGGCCCCACGTCTAGCCTATCCTCTCTGGGAGCAATAAACAAGTTTTCCTCGGCTCTCCAGAGTTTTAACAGATTAACATGATATATTTGTTTTTCCTTTTTATGTCCAGGGCGGAAGATTTCGTAGTCAACATCCCCCGTTCTTCTTATTACCTCATAAGGCCCTTGCCATTTTGCCAACAGCTTACTTTCTGAACTAGGTAGAAGCAATAACACTCTATCTCCGGGCTTAAACTCCCGGGCTTTTGCATTTCTGTTATAGCTGAGAGCTTGCGCCTTTTGGGCAGTTTCTAAGTTACTAGCAGCAAATTGCCCGACCCTTTTAAGTCTCTCTCTCAACTGCATAGTGTACTGTAGGATATTCTGGTCTGAATTAGACTGCGCCTCCCACTCTTCCTTCACTATGTCAAGTATGCCTCTAGGTCTCCTCCCATAAAGCAACTCAAAGGGTGAAAACCCAGTTGAAGACTGCGGAACCTCACGGATAGCAAACAACAGATATGGCAACAATTTGTCCCAGTCTCTGTTCTCCCCATCCACGAATTTCCGCAACATTTTTTTGAGCGTGCCATTAAATCTCTCTACCAACCCATCCGTTTGTGGGTGGTAGACTGACGTTTTAAGGGACTTTATGTTTAGGAGAGCACAAACCTCCTTCATAAGCTTTGAAGTGAAGTTTGTACCCTGGTCTGTCAGTATCTCTTTAGGAATACCCACTCTTGAGAACAACTTTATCAATTCATTGGCTATTGTCGAGGCTGAGGTATTCCGGAGAGGTATCGCCTCTGGGTACCGGTTGCATAATCAACTATTACCAAGATATGATGGTTACCTGCTGCAGTTTTCTCAAGAGGACCAACTAGATCAACCCCAATCCTTTCAAATGGCAGTTCCACTAATGGTATCGGTATAAGTGGTGCTTTGACTTGTCCCTTTGGAGCCACTAGCTGACATTCCGGGCAGGACTTACAAAAATTTTCTACCTCCTTATATACACCCGGCCAGAAAAACCTGTACAATAAACGGGCCAGAGTCTTCTCTCTCCCAAAATGCCCTGCAAGGGGAATAGAATGAGACAGCTGTAACAGTTGTCTCCTATAGCCTTTTGGTACCAATATCTGCTCACATAGGTCTCCTGTATTAGGGTGTTTGCAAACTCTGTATAGCAATTCATCCCTTAGCATAAAATGGGGGAACTGACTATGCTTGAGTGCATCCAAAACATGTCCGTTTGCAACAGCCAGACTGTCGTATGCTCTACTCAGTGTGGGGTCATTTTTCTGTGCCTTTCGCACATCCCTAGGACTTGTCCCCAACTCAGGTATAGGGTCCTCAGGGTCCCCTGCTTGCTGTCCCATGTCTTCCCCAGCTATCACCTGCTGAACAGGGCATTTATGTTCCACGTCCTGTATGTCTGCCCATTCTCTTTTCTCCAGTTTCCTTTGTGTTTTTGATTTATGAACCCTAGCTCTTGTAGAAAACAAGTCTGGGTCCTTAAAAGGGAAGAGTCTTCCTATGTCTGCACTGCATTCCTCTTCCTTTCTTAGTTCCACATCTTTGACCTGAACTTTGAGGACTCTGCCAAAGTGTTCCCAATCTTTCCCAACCACCACTGGGTATGGCAACTTTTCAGCCACCCCTGTAACAACCTGGGATGCATATCCATCTATCTGAAGGTTAATTTTTGCTGAGGGGTAGGATTTTACATCGCCATGTATGCACATTATGAGCACAGGTTCTTGGGAGTCCAAGAAGCTGAAGTTGACAAGATCCTGTTGTACCAGAGTTCTCCTACAACCTGAATCAACAAGGGCCCTGACTTCTATGCCATTCACCCATGCTGGGACTACAAAAGCTTCCAGGTCATTCACTTCAGAGTTAACTGCATAACACTGGCCAACATAGTCACACTCCATAGAGTCCACAGAGGAACAAAATTTTGCGATATGCCCACTTTCTCCACACTTAAAGCATACCAGCTGCCTTTCTTGTACCTGATCATTGCTTAAAGCCCTCACTTTATTGCCAGAAGGCCTTTCTGTACTGGTCTTAGACCAGGGACTTGCTAGAGTTGAGTTCTCCTTAGAGACTTTCTCCCTCCCTGATAGAGGGGCATTTAAAACAGAAGGTTGCTTCCCTAAGGTTTCCCACTTTTCTCTTTTACTTTGCTTTTGAGCAACCTGATACCCATGGGTATCCTCTGCCTGCAGAAACTCTTCTGAAATTTGGACAGCATAATCCAAGGAACTGCGTTTGTGTCGTGAAACCCATTGGGACAGACCCTTTGGGAGCTGTTTGATGTATTGTTCCAGGATTAATAAATCCATAATTTCAGAGACTGGGTGAGTAGCAGGCTTTAACCATTTATATGCCAAATCTTTAAGCTGCTGAGCAAAAGCCCTAGGGGGAGTGCCCAAAACAAATGTCTTATTCCTGAACTTATTTCTATAACATTCATCAGAAAGACCAAGACGATTCAGGATAGCAGATTTCAGTATATCATAGTCCCCTGCTTCGGCTTCCCCCAAACACTGATAAGCAGCCTGCGCTTCACCGGTTAAAAAGGGAGCCAGTCTTATAACCCAGGTACCTTTCTTCCACTGGGCCAGGGTTGCAAGTCTCTCAAATGCAGTCAGGTAGGCTTCTGGATCATCCTCTGGTCCCATCTTGGTCAGGGCATGGGAGAAGGACTCCTTAGAAGAACCGTCTGTTGCACCTTGTTCCCTTGTATACTCCAGAAGCTGCTGTATAAGTGCCACTTGGAACTCCTGCTGTTGCTGCTGCGTCTCAGTCTGTAGTTGTTGCTGCTGGGCATGTTGCTGTTTCTGGATGGATTGCATCTGCTGTAGTAGCTGAAGCTGGAACTCCTGTTGCTGCCTCTGCTGTTGCTGTTGCTGTTCCATCATCCACTTTAACAGCTTGTCAGAATCCATTTTCCTAAGAAACAGAAACACAATCCTAGTGCAGATTGCCTGTACTTTGCGCACACCCAGGAAATGTCACAAATGAGGTACTCTTACCAACTACCAATGTGAATCAGGCACATCTCCACTCCACGATTTATATCGATCCCACCGCTGCCACCATAATGTAATGGAGTGGACCTGGTCACGTGAACACCACAGCAGGGAAAGTGTTTCATTAAGCAATCTTTATTCCTTGTAGCACAGGTGTATACAGGCACAGCTGCTTGGTTCAACCAAATAAACAAAAGAAGAAAAAAAACCTTTCTCTTCTATCCAGCAATCAATGTAACAAAACAAAAGATTGTGTCCTCAAATCACAGGCCTTTAGGAGCTGTGTCTGTCTGAGGGGAGATCCACCAAAAATGAACCTCCTGTGCCTGTATAGGCGTGTCTCTTTTAAAGCCCCAGCAATCACAACATCAAGCCATTGTGTGTGTTGCTGGGCTGATCAATCCTGTCAAGTTAACCCTTTCCTCAGGGAACCTTATATACACCCCATCACAAAGCCACAAAAGCATTTTTCAGTTGTTGCCGAATTGGACTGTTTTCAGAAGCTAGGGTTTCGAAATTAGACTAGATTACTATCTGAGTTTATTTTAGCGTAAGGGTTAGAGATGCATTTAGGTTTAGGAATGATCCACAGTAGTCATTAAATATGTATATATGAGGATCAAGGACCACCAACAAAACAGCAAACAAATCTGTTTTAGATACACATCATGACGGGATGTCCATTCAGTCACTCGGTCATAAACAGAAAATGGTAATTTGAACAATAAAAAGATTAGGCATTTTATCCAGTTATATAGAAAGGCTTTATAAAAGCTCCCACGTGGCCTGTAATAAGACACAAATTATGCAGCACTTTACAAGATCAGTGTACAAGGAGTTGACACATTGGAATACCACACATGGATGATGAACTGGTTCAGGGGGTTCCTGTTCCCAAGGGAATTTACAAGCTATGAGATGTACAAGTATTTTGTGAGGTAGGAGCATCCATATCGTTATAGGTGTCTTGTCCAAGGACACTTGCTGGTAGTGTCTTATGAGTGGGATTGAGTCATCTTTCCATGATTGTAGAGCAGCGACCTGGTGGTTAGGTTGAAGCTGATTCTCGTAAAGTCGAGACTTGCTTCTCCACAGTTGTATTAGAGGGATGTGCTGAATGGTATTTTGACTTGCTTATCCACAGTCAAAGGGAAGAGACATTACCACTGGACCCAACAGCTGATATTGTGTGGTAGGCAAGTATGTACCGTTAGGTGTCTTGCACAAGGACACTTATCGGAGAGGTGCTCTGGCCGGGATTCGAGCCTGGGTCTCCACAGTTATGGAGCAGTTATGCTACCTCTACTCCGGCCGGCTACTATGTAACTATGTAACCTTTTATTCAAAGAAAAATTCTGCATTTTCTGTGAACAACCTGTGCAAAACCTCAAATTTGTGTTACCTGTTTTTATTTATAAACTTTCATAAAATTATTGGTTAACGATTTACTATCAGAAAGACACAGCTGGTAAATGACATCATACAATGTAAAAAAGTTGGGTCTTTGAAAAAGACGCTTCAATTAGGCCATGGACAAATTTGATACATTGGCCGTTTTTTTCCAAAGTTAGGGTTAGAAATTAGGGGTTAGGATTAGAAGTTAGGTTTAGATATTTCTGCTTGTTTTAGGGTTAGAGTGTTTGGAATGGTTGTCCATCCATCTTAATCGATGAGGTCCTCAACATCCATTAAATGTTTTGAGACTGAATGCAGAGCAATCAAAGATGACATATCAAGCCAATTCGAGCACAAAATGTCCCGTCACACATTGGAAAGGCATATGTAGGAGCCACCATTGTTTTCAGGCTTTGAACTTGTGCATCTTACGCTTGTGTTCTGCTTGACAGTGCACTTGGGTTCAACAGCTTCACAGCCCATGTGAATGAGGTCACGCCAGGTGGAGCTATTTGTAAGCCAGCGATTTCCTGTTGGCTATGTCAATATCAAGAGACTTCAGTGTTAACCCTAAAAAAGCACAAATCATAACCTAACCTTAACCCTAATTTCTAATTCTACTCTAATTTCTTCAATGCGGCCGAGGCATTAAAATCAGATGCATCGAAATTTGGATCGTTAGAATTCGGCCATGGTTGAACCAAAACTTCTTTTCAGAGATTGGTCTTTTTTACAGCGTCTTTTTTTGACGTGACTTTAAAGCTGCGTCTTTACCTTGGATACCCTGGTTGACGACTTTAGACAGACTGAGCTTTGGGTTCCCTATTGAACATTCTTCTCTTTAAAGATTGAAAGTAAAAAGATGTACAAGACCGAAATCACTCTCACAATCCTTCACAAGGAGTTAGTAACATCTCACATCTGACCAGTCTTCATTTTTTGTTTATAAGTTTCTATGTGTTAAAACACTCAGGGCCCACAAAATCCTAGCAAGTTTTTATCCATTTTCATATTCCTCTTAGAACACCGAAGTCAATGATAGATGTTTAGACGGGTATCAAAACATGTGTAGGAGCTAGAAGGATAATAAAACTAAATCACAATATATAAATCACAACAAAGGATTGAATCGAGCACTATTAATTCATAGACAATTCCTATGGAAGTTGTTTGCGGCCTCACTGGAAAAAAGTGGACACTATGAGAGTTATTCAGAGAAAGGTGAAAACCAGGAGAACTGTCAGGAGAAGAGAACAATCTAGACTATCAGGTCTATTCAAAGAAAGGTGAAACTCAGGAGAATGACTGGAGAAGTGAAAATTCTAGCTCAAAATAGCCAAACCAGTAAAATTCTCCCATTTATCTGACTTTCCAAATCGGCTATTTGGTCTAGATTGTTCTCTTCTCCTGCCATTCTCCTGAGTTTCACCTTTCTTTTAATAGACCTGCAAATAGCCGATTTGGAAAGTCAGATAAATGGGAGAATTTTTCTGGTTTGGCTAATTTGACCTAGAATTTTCACTTCTCCAGTCATTCTCCTGAGTTTCACCTTTAGTGAATAGACCTGTATGAAACACTCATAATAATTGTGTCATAGAGATATGAAAGGTAAACGGATATTCATATGGTGCAAAACGAGCAAATAAATGGAGGAAGCACACTCACATAATTTAGAGCAGGTGTAACAGTGCTTGGCCAACATAACAAGGGTGACACAGTCTTTCTTGTCCTGGTCCCCTTCTGAGTAGCACAGTCCAGAGGGAAGAAGACAGCCCTCCCATAGCATAGCATAATTAATTGCATTTCCACAAGGGTTACGATTCTGCTCCATTTTTGATTTTGTATCATCTTCTCTTTTGGAGAGTGGAGCAGGACCTGCTTTAGAGCGGATTACCTCCCTCGTTACGTTTCTCCTGCACTGTTTGGAAATCATACCCACCTAGATACAGACTGTGGTGGACCTTCTTGCATTTATCATAAGTAAAACAACGGACTTTAATAGAGCACGTCACGGACACTAGTTTAACCTTTTTGTGTATCAACATTGCACTCATATACGTTGTTTTATTCTGTGACTGCATGAACCACAATTGTGACATTTTATTAGTCAACCTTTCATGACACATTTATTGCATCTTTTGCGCAATTATTTATATATTTAAAAAAGAAAGAGTAAGGGGAGCTGCGCAAACTATGGTCTATATGGCAGCTAACTCCAATAAGGGCTTTCCCCACAATAACCTTCAGCAAAGATACGTTACAGAGACAAGAATAAGGAAAGCGCCTATATATAAATCCCATAGAATGGTGGTAAAAGATGTTCAGAATCTTTGAAACGCACAGAGTTATATTCATCTATATATATATGGGGCGCTTGTTTTTATTTCGATAGACCAACCGATGAAGCTGTATTTCAGCAAAATTTTGAAATGTCTTTTATTTGTTGCTCTGAATTCATTTGTAATTTGGGAATGTCGTTTATTTGTTTCTCTGAATCAATTTGTAATTTTGAAATGTCGTTTATTTGTTGCTCTGAATCGATTTGTAATTTGGGAATGTCGTTTATTTGTTGCTCTGAATCGATTTTAAATTTTGAAATGTCGTTTATTTGTTGCTCTGAATCGATTTTAAATTTTGAAATGTCATTTATTTGTTGCTCTGAATCAATTTGTAATTTGGGAATGTCGTTTATTTATTGCTCTGAATCAATTTGTAATTTTGAAATGTCGTTTATTTGTTGCTCTGAATCGATTTGTAATTTGGGAATGTCGTTTATTTGTTGCTCTGAATCGATTTTAAATTTTGAAATGTCGTTTATTTGTTGCTCTGAATCGATTTTAAATTTTGAAATGTCGTTTATTTGTTGCTCTGAATCGATTTTAAATTTTGAAATGTCATTTATTTGTTGCTCTGAATCAATTTGTAATTTGGGAATGTCGTTTATTTATTGCTCTGAATCAATTTGAAATTTTGAAATGTTGTTTATTTGTTGCTCTGAATTAATTTGTAATTTGGGAATGTCGTTTATTTGTTGCTCCGAGTCGATTTTATTAAATTTGGGAATGTCATTTATTTGTTGCTCTGAATCGACTTTAAATTTTGAAATGTTGTTTATTTGTTGCTCTGAATCGATTTTAAATTTTGAAATGTTGTTTATTTGTTGCTTTGAATCAATTTGTAATTTGGGAATGTTGTTTATTTGTTGCTCTGAATCGATTTATTAAATTTGGGAATGTCGTTTATTTGTTGCTTTGAATCGATTTATTAAATTTGGGAATGATGTTTATTTGTTGCCCTGAATCGATTTTAAATTTTGAAATGTCGTTTATTTGTTGCTCTGAATCAATTTTAAATTTTGAAATGTCGTTTATTTGTTGCTCTGAATCGATTTGTAATTTGGGAATGTCGTTTATTTGTTGCTCTGAATCGATTTTAAATTTTGAAATGTCGTTTATTTGTTGCTCTGAATCGATTTTAAATTTTGAAATGTCGTTTATTTGTTGCTCTGAATCGATTTTAAATTTTGAAATGTCATTTATTTGTTGCTCTGAATCAATTTGTAATTTGGGAATGTCGTTTATTTATTGCTCTGAATCAATTTGAAATTTTGAAATGTTGTTTATTTGTTGCTCTGAATTAATTTGTAATTTGGGAATGTCGTTTATTTGTTGCTCCGAATCGATTTATTAAATTTGGGAATGTCATTTATTTGTTGCTCTGAATCGACTTTAAATTTTGAAATGTTGTTTATTTGTTGCTCTGAATCAATTTTAAATTTTGAAATGTCGTTTATTTGTTGCTTTGAATCAATTTGTAATTTGGGAATGTCGTTTATTTGTTGCTTTGAATCGATTTATTAAATTTGGGAATGATGTTTATTTGTTGCCCTGAATCGATTTTAAATTTTGAAATGTCGTTTATTTGTTGCTCTGAATCAATTTGTAATTTGGGAATGTCATTTATTTATTGCTCTGAATCAATTTTAAATTTTGAAATGTCATTTATTTGTTGCTCTGAATCAATTTGTAATTTGGGAATGTCATTTATTTATTGCTCTGAATCAATTCGTAATTTGGGAATGTCGTTTATTTATTGCTCTGAATCAATTTGAAATTTTGAAATGTCGTTTATTTGTTGCTCTGAATTAATTTGTAATTTGGGAATGTCGTTTATTTGTTGCTTCGAATCGATTTATTAAATTTGGGAATGTCATTTATTTGTTGCTCTGAATCGATTTTAAATTTTGAAATGTCATTTATTTGTTGCTTTGAATCAATTTGTAATTTGGGAATGTCGTTTATTTGTTGCTCTGAATCAATTTGTAATTTGGGAATGTCGTTTATTTGTTGCTCTGAATCGATTTGTTAAATTTGGGAATGTCATTTATTTGTTGCTTTGAATCGATTTTTAAATTTTGAAATGTCGTTTATTTGTTGCTCTGAATTAATTTGTAATTTGGGAATGTCATTTATTTGTTGCTCTGAATCGCTTTATTAATTTTGGGAATGTTGTTTATTTGTTGCTCTGAATCTATTTTAACTTTTGAAATAATGAAGAGAACGGGATTCGGCGCTTCCCAGTGTATAGTAGATTAAAATAATCAGCGTTATTTACCAGTTAACCCGTAATGGCACAAAAACATCGACTGGTGAAGAGTCAAAACCTCGGAAAAGTGGGTTAAACAGACATAGCATAATACTGTTTGTGTACAAACAAAATATTTCAAGAGGTGTATACACTCACACTATGTAGAGCCTCATCCGGCTCTGGTTGTTAAGCCTATGGGTAGATTCGTATGGGCTCACCCATTAGCCACTTCATTTGCTTAAAGCTTTCCAAAAAAGGACATATAAAGAGGAAAGAAAAAATAGCGACATAGGGTAGTGCAGCAAAGATATATATTACACTTTAGTGAGATAAACTCAGACCACTCACGTGCTGCAGAGCCGCCATGGCTCAAGTAATGGACTCAAGGGTTGTTTAAATGGCCACAATGCTCATGAAAGCCACAGCGATTCCCCAGTTCAGCATAGGTGAAGAACCAGGCAGTACAAAAATAAAAACATTTATTTTAAAACCAAAATAACAACAAAATAAGCCGAACACGTTTCGCCTGGGTCGTTCAGACCTTATGGCTTCCTCATCGGCAGTGTATAATGAACCTTCTGGTTCCTTTTAAATACATGTCCTTTATAATTGTCCATCCAATCCGGAAGGTTTCCTGAGGCGGGAAGAACGGTCGACAACATCTCCACATTGGTATTGTTGATTCGGCGTCCTCTCCCCACGGCATCGTACTTCCGCCCATAGTTGAAAGACGCAAAACCGGAAGTGACTCACCCTTTTTTTCCTTCCTCCAGTGCGCCTGCATCCAGGTTCCAAAACCAAAACCGGAAGCGGCGCACTTGTATCCATGTATCTCCGTAACGAAAACGAAGGTTCACAACGTCCGGATAGGTAGAAAACATATTATGATTGGAATCTGAGGAGAACTTCTCAATCCAGAGGAAAGACTCTCCATGACACAAAAGGCGATGGTTACATACGAAAAAACTGAATAAAAAGACACGATTCAGACAATATCTCAAGCATGATTTTACATATATTAAGTAAAAGCATTTAGCATGACCCAAGTCTCAATATAAAAGGTACATAGAAGAGTATATAAATTGCGAGAAGGCATCCTTCGACGCCCTAATCAGATTTTAAAAAAATAATAAAGAATAGAATTAAAATAAATGAAGAGACACCTTTAGACACCTTGTTGAACCAGAGTTGATTATTAAAGTGAGGGTAGGGTGCTATAGGAAGTGTGATAGCTCAAAATCTAGGTTAAGTCCCCCCGGCTGTAAGGTGCCCAGATAATGAACCCACCGCGTCGCCTCCCTATTTATCTTCTTATGGAAATCCTCCCCCCTCCAATTCCTATAGACCAATTGGATTCCCACAAATGTGGAGCCCAATGCACTACAATTATGGATCTTTTTATAATGATAAGGGACAGAGTGATGTTCCATACCTTTCCCAATATTATATATATGTGCTCTAATTCGTATGGACAGAGAACGTGTAGTATGACCAATGTAATGTAGCCCACACGGGCACGTGAACCGGTAGATTATGTTTTTAGACCTACAGGTGATAACACTTCTAATTCTAATCTCCTTTCCATCTTCCTCACGTTTATTAAAGATAGGTACAAAGGTTCTAGATAGGAGTAGATTTTTACATGCAGGACATGTTCCGCATCTGTAAAATCCTGGTTGAAAACCAAAATGGTTACTGCTCTTAATTGGATCAACATGACTGCGGACCAAATGATTTTTGAGGTTCCTAGCTCCTCTATTAATAACCATTGGATTAGCATCCAAAACTTCATTGAGGAGAGGATCCTGTCTAAGAATGGGCCAATGCTTTTTTACGATGTTCTTTATTTTACCCGCCTGTGTACTGTAGTCAAATACAAAGGTAACTCCTCTATTCTCCTGTTTTTTTCCCTATATCTAAGGAGTTTTTCCCTCTCTACCTGTTCTATTTCTATAATAGTGGCATCCAAAGTATCTTCTTCATAGCCCTTTTCTAAAAATCATTCTTTAATTTTATTGCCTGTTCTTTAAACTGGGATAACTCCGTGCAGTACCATCTCATCCTCTGAAATTGGCCTTTAGGGACAGCTCCAAGCCAACGTGATGCATGGCAACTCGATTGATGAATAAAACTGTTGGAGTCAACTGCCTTAAAAAAGGTTTTAGTTTTAATAAGGCCATTTTCTATATAGATGTTAAGGTCCAAGAATTCGATCGATTTTGAGTTATATATCGTATCCAATTTTATACCCCACTCGTTATCAGACAAATGGGCAAAAAACTTGAGTAGACTGGCTTCCCATCCTCTCCAAATAAACAAAATATCATCTATATACCGGCCATAGAGTACCAGGTGGTGGGCCCAGTCACGCCAACCGTAGATGAAACTGGATTCCCAGTCCGCCATAAACAGGTTGGCATAACTGGGCACAAACCTGGTCCCCATGGCCATCCCTGACTTCTGCAGATAAAAAGTGTCTTCAAAAAAGAAATGGTTATGATGTAATATAAATTCTATTGATCTAACTATAAAATCAAGTTGTGCCTTAGGCAAAAGTGGATCCATAGATAGTATTTTCTCCACTGCCCTGTAGCCCAGTTGGTGTGGTATGATCGTATATAATGAACACACATCGCATGTTACAAGTAAGAAATCTTCCTCCCAACATATTCCCTCTAATGACCGAATGACATTGATGCTATCTCTAAAATGTGACGGAGATTGCAATACATATGGTTGAAGTTGTTTTTCGATGTATTGGGACAGTAGACTAGTTAATGAATCCACCCCCGAAATAATGGGTCGACCGGGGGGGTTCGAAACATCCTTATGAATTTTAGGAAGCCAATAAAAAAACGGTATCCGTGGATGTGATATTCGTAAATAACTATATTCCCTTTCGTTCAATATTTCTTCGGATTTACCATAGTTCAAAAGATCATCTAAAAGTTTTACATAATCTTGTGTTGGATCCCTACTTAATGATTCGTAGGTTATCCTATCAGATAGAATTCTTAACGCCTCTTTCTTATACTGTTCTTTTGACAAAATAACCAGGCCTCCGCCTTTATCGGCCAGTTTAATTACAATCTCTCTATTTTCTGTGAGTTGACATAATGCCTCTTTCTCATACCGGGTTAAATTCTGAATGGAATTTTTCGATGATAATTGCTCGATATCGGTTAATACAGATAACTCGAACAATTTCATCTGATCCGGAACCATATGTTTGGGATAAAAGGTGGATTTGGGTTTTAATTGGGTATGCCTGTAGGTGTCATTTCCTTCGATCGTAGCTCTCTCAATAGGGTTTTTAGCGAAAAAAAATTTAGACAGAGTTTCCTTTTAAATTTTTGCAGATCTATATATAGATCAAACTTATTTGCATATGTATTAGGAGCAAACTTCAATCCCTTCTGTAGGAGTTGAATTTCTTTCCTTTCTAAAACTTGACCACTTAAGTTGAAAATACCTTCCATATTCAATATCTCTCTCTTTTCTCCCTTCTGGTACAGTCTTCCTCCCCTATTACCTCGTCGTACTCTTCTAACTGTCTTTTCTTTATTGGACGTTGAGTAATGTGGATGTTTGGTTCTATTGGAACATGTCCCCATCCATCGAGTTGGGTGTGGAGGTGATGTCCCTCCCGAAAAACCTTCTTCTTTGGACGAGATTCAGGGGAATACACATCCTTATCATTTTCTAAAACTTGATATTTATTTCTGATGTGGACATTGTATTGGTCCTCATTAAATCCTCTTTTATCCTGATGTTGAAAGGCATTTCTTTTAGGAGTTCATTAATTAGGATGTTGGGATGTTCTTAACTTTGTTATCTGGTTAGACTGATGAGAAAGGTTTTGTGGAGTTCTTGAATATTTATTCCGGGGAAAATTTTGAGGAAAATTTCCCCAGGGATTCCTCCTCCTGTTGTCAAAAATATTCCTCCCTCTTGGTGTATTGGGATTCTGATGAGAATAACCATTATTACTATTTTTAGATTTATTAAAGGCCTTATTATTGTCCTGAACATTCTTTTGTACTTCAGATTTAAATATTAGACCTTTGGCATAGTCATCCCTATCTCTCTGAAATTTTCTTTTTTTAATAACAGAGACTTCTTTTTCTACTTTATTAATGACCAATTCTAGATCTTTAGAGATTCCTTTCATTTCTTCTTCTGTTTTGTGACTTTCTATATAGTCAATAGAAGTATTAATATTGGCCGACAAAGTCGGAAGCTCCTCTTTGCGATCTTCTATAATATACTCCATAGTCCGAAAAGAGAAGCCCTCCAACATTTCTTTCCACCCATTAAGAAATTTTTGTTTATTTCTATTATATGTAGGCATTTTATCATATCTAAGCCCCCTGGGTGTGATTTTTTTTTTTATCCCAATAAATTGGTTGGCAGCATAATGCCATTAATAGACATTAGAACGAATGTGGGTAAGAGTAATGACCACTTCTTCAATGAAGAGGTCCAAATAGAGTCACAAGCTGAAAAGGGGGAAGATGTCCAAAAAATGATATTAACTTTAAAGAAAAACCTTACTCAAGAAGTCAAATTGAAATTAGAGATAGCCACCTTGGAGAAATATATAAAAGAAAAAATCACACCCAGGGGGCTTAGATATGATAAAATGCCTACATATAATAGAAATAAACAAAAATTTCTTGATGGGTGGAAAGAAATGTTGGAGGGCTTCTCTTTTCGGACTATAGAGTATATTATAGAAGATCGCAAAGAGGAGCTTCCGACTTTGTCGGCCAATATTAATACTTCTATTGACAATATATAGAAAGTCACACAACAGAAGAAGAAATGAAAGGAATCTCTAAAGATCTAGAATTGGTCATTAATAAAGTAGAAAAAGAAGTCTCTGTTATTAAAAAAAGAAAATTTCAGAGAGATAGGGATGACTATGCCAAAGTTCTAATATTTAAATCTGAAGTACAAAAGAATGTTCAGGACAATAATAAGGCCTTTAATAAATCTAAAAATAGTAATAATGGTTATTCTCATCAGAATCCCAATACACCAAGAGGGAGGAATATTTTTGACAACAGGAGGAGGAATCCCTGGGGAGATTTTCCTC
The DNA here is from genome assembly GCA_009667805.1 of Leptobrachium leishanense. Lineage (NCBI taxonomy): Eukaryota > Metazoa > Chordata > Amphibia > Anura > Megophryidae > Leptobrachium > Leptobrachium leishanense. Next base: position 39,645,522 of record CM019066.1, on the reverse strand, counting down.
GAAATTTTCCCCGGAATGAATATTCAAGAACTCCACAAAACCTTTCTTGTCAGTCTAACCAGATAACAAAGTTAAGAACATCCCAACATCCTAATCAATGAACTCCTAAAAGAAATGCCTTTCAACATCAGGATAAAAGAGGATTTAATGAGGACCAATACAATGTCCACATCAGAAATAAATATCAAGTTTTAGAAAATGATAAGGATGTGTATTCCCCTGAATCTCGTCCAAAGAAGCAGGTTTTTCGGGAGGGACATCACCTCCACACCCAACTCTATGGACGGGGACATGTTCCAATAGAACCAAACATCCACATTACTCAACGTCCAATAAAGAAAAGACAGTTAGAAGAGTACGACGAGGTAATAGAGGAGGAAGACTGTACCAGAAGGGAGAAAACAGAGAGATATTAAATATGGAAGGTATTTTCAACTTAAGTGGTCAAGTTTTAGAAAGGAAAGAAATTCAACTCCTACAGAAGGGATTGAAGTTTGCTCCTAATACATATGCAAATAAGTTTGATCTATTTATAGATCTGCAAAAATTTAAAAGGAAACTCTGTCTAAATTTTTTTTTGCTAAAAACCCTATTGAGAGAGCTACGATCGAAGGAAATGACACCTACAGGCATACCCAATTAAAACCCAAATCCACCTTTTATCCCAAACATATGGTTTCGGATCAGATGAAATTGTTCGAGTTATCTGTATTAACCGATATCGAGCAATTATCATCGAAAAATTCCATTCAGAATTTAACCCGGTATGAGAAAGAGGCATTATGTCAACTCACAGAAAATAGAGAGATTGTAATTAAACCGGCCGATAAAGGCGGAGGCCTGGTTATTTTGTCAAGAGAACAGTATAAGAAAGAGGCGTTAAGAATTCTATCTGATAGGATAACCTACGAATCATTAAGTAGGGATCCAACACAAGATTATGTAAAACTTTTAGATGATCTTTTGAACTATGGTAAATCCGAAGAAATATTGAACGAAAGGGAATATAGTTATTTACGAATATCAAATCCATGGATACCGTTTTTTATTGGCTTCCTAAAATTCATAAGGATGTTTTGAACCCCCCCGGTCGACCCATTATTTCGGGGGTGGATTCATTAACTAGTCTACTGTCCCAATACATCGATAAACAACTTCAACCATATGTATTGCAATCTCCGTCACATTTTAGAGATAGCATCAATGTCATTCGGTCATTAGAGGGAATATGTTGGGAGGAAGATTTCTTACTTGTAACATGCGATGTGTGTTCATTATATACGATAATACCACACCAACTGGGCTGCAAGGCAGTGGACAAAATACTATCTATGGATCCACTTTTGCCTAAGGCACAAATTGATTTTATAGTTAGATCAATAGAATTTATATTACATCATAACTATTTCTTTTTTGAAGACACTTTTTATCTGCAGAAGTCAGGGACGGCCATGGGGACCAGGTTTGCGCCCAGTTACGCCAACCTGTTTATGGCGGACTGGGAATCCAGTTTTGTCTACGGTTGACGTGACTGGGTCCACCACCTGGTCCTCTATGGCCGGTATATAGATGATATTTTGTTTATTTGGAGAGGAGGGGAAGCCAGTCTACTCAAGTTTTTTGCCCATTTGTCTGATAACGAGTGGGGTATAAAATTAGATACGAAATATAACTCAAATCGATCGAATTCTCAGACATTAACATCTATATAGAAAATGGCCTTATTAAAACTAAAACCTTTTTTAAGGCAGTTGACTTCAACAGTTTTATTCATCAATCGAGTTGCCATGCATCACATTGGCTTGGAGCTGTCCCTAAAGGCCAATTTCAGAGGATGAGACGGAATTGCACGGAGTTATCCCAGTTTAAAGAACAGGCAATAAAATTAAAGAATGATTTTTTAGAAAAGGGCTATGAAGAAGATACTTTGGATGCCACTATTATAGAAATAGAACAGGTAGAGAGGGAAAAACTCCATAGATATAGGGAAAAAAAACAGGAGAATAGAGGAGTTACCTTTATATTTGACTACAGTACACAGGCGGGTAAAATAAAGAACATCGTAAAAAAGCATTGGCCCATTCTTAGACAGGATCCTCTCCTCAATGAAGTTTTGGATACTAATCCAATGGTTATTAATAGAGGAGCTAGGAACCTCAAAAATCATTTGGTCCGCAGTCATGTTGATCCAATTAAGAGAAGTAACCATTTTGGTTTACAACCAGGATTTTACAGATGCGGAACATGTCCTGCATGTAAAAATCTACTCCTATCTAGAACCTTTGTACCTATCTTTAATAAACGTGAGGGAGATGGAAAGGAGATTAGAATTAGAAGTGTTATCACCTGTAGGTCTAAAAACTTAATCTACCGGTTCACGTGCACGTGTGGGCTACATTACATTGGTCATACTACACGTTCTCTGTCCATACGGATTAGAGAACATATTTATAATATTGGAAAAGGTATGGAACATCACTCTGTCCCTTAACATTATAAAAAGATCCATAATTGTAGTGCATTGGGCTCCACATTTGTGGGAATCCAATTGGTCTATAGGAATTGGAGGGGGGAGGATTTCCATAAGAAGATAAATAGGGAGGAGATGCGGTGGGTTCATAATCTGGGCACTTTACAGCCGGGGGGACTTAACCTAGATTTTGAGCTATCACACTTCCTATAGCACCCTACCCTCACTTTAATAATCAACTCTGGTTCAACAAGGTGTCTAAAGGTGTCTCTTCATTTATTTTAATTCTATTCTTTATTATTTTTTTAAAATCTGATTAGGGCGTCGAAGGATGCCTTCTCGCAATTTATATACTCTTCTATGCACCTTTTATATTGAGACTTGGGTCATGCTAAATGCTTTTACTTAATATATGTAAAATCATGCTTGAGATATTGTCTGAATCGTGTCTTTTTATTCAGTTTTTTCTGATGTAACCATCGCCTTTTGTGTCATGGAGAGTCTTTCCTCTGGATTGAGAAGTTCTCCTCAGATTCCAATCATAATATGTTTTCTTCCTATCCGGACGTTGTGAACTTTCGTTTTCGTTACGGAGATACATGGATACAAGTGCACCGCTTCCGGTTTTGGTTTTGGAACCTGGACGCAGGCGCACTGGAGGAAGTAAAAAAAGAGTGAGTCACTTCCGGTTTTGCGTCTTTCAACTATGGGCGGAAGTACGACGCCATGGGGAGAGGACGCCGAATCAACGATATCAATGTGGAGACACTGTCGACCGTTCTTCCCGCCTCAGGAAACCTTCCGGATTGGATGGACAATTATAAAGGACATGTATTTAAAAGGAACCAAAAGGTTCATTATACACTGCCGCTGAGGAAGCCATAAGGTCTGAACGACCCAGGCGAAACGCGTTCGGCTTATTTTGTTGTTATTTTGGTTTTAAAATAAATGTTTTTATTTTTATACTGCCTGGTTCTTCACCTATGCTGAACTGGGGAATCGCTGTGGCTTTCATGAGCGTTGTGCCCATTTAAACAACCCTTGAGTCCATTACTTGAGCCATGGTGGCTCTGCAGCACGTGAGTGGTCTGAGTTTATCTCACTAAAGTGTAATATATATCTTTGCTGCACTACCCTATGTCGCTATTTTTTCTTTCCTCTTTATATGTCCTTTTTTGGAAAGCTTTAAGCAAATGAAGTGGCTAATGGGTGAGCCCATACGAATCTACCCATAGGCGAAACAACCAGAGCTGGATGAGGCTCTACATAGTGTGAGTGTATACACCTCTTGGAATATTTTGTTTGTACACAAACAGTATTATGCTATGTCTGTTTATCCCATTTTTCCAAGGTTTTGACTCTTCACCAGTCGATGTTTTTGTGCCATTACGGGTTAACTGGTAAATAACGCTGATTATTTTAATCTACTATACAATGGGAAGCGCCGCATCCCGTTCTCTTCATTATTACTATTGTCTCTTTGTCACTCTTGGGATGAAATTTGTGGTTACAGTGGCGATCGTGTATTAGATTCCTTTCCACATTCTATATACTCTTGTTTGCGCCTATACCAATTCTTCTATTTTTGTTAAATTTTGAAATGTCATTTATTTATTGCTCTGAATCAATTTGAAATTTTGAAATGTCGTTTATTTGATGCTCTGAATCAATTTGTAATTTGGGAATGTCGTTTATTTATTGCTCTGAATCAATTTGAAATTTTGACATGTTGTTTATTTGATGCTCTGAATTAATTTGTAATTTGGGAATGTCGTTTATTTGTTGCTCCGAATCGATTTATTCAATTTGGGAATGTCGTTTATTTGTTGCTCTGAATCGATTTTAAATTTTGAAATGTCGTTTGTTGCTTTGAATCAATTTGTAATTTGGGAATGTCGTTTATTTGCTGCTCTTAATCGATTTGTAGTTTGTGAAAGTCGTTTATTCGTTGTTCCGAATTGATTCATAATTTCGAGATGTCGATTAACTCTTATGTTTAATTTTTTATTTTGGAAGATTGACTCTATTATAGTTTAAATGAGTTTATTGGGTTTTGTGAAAGTGAATAAATGTCACTATATTTATTTGAATATCTCTCTGTTTGCCATATTGTGCGATTTTGATAACAAGGAAAAGGTTGACTGCAAAAGGAAAACTCTGAAAACACTGCGATCACTGAATAAAAACCAATGGATCTGAATTATCGTGGATAATTTCATATGTCATACGTTGATTCAGAAGGTACAACCTTAAAGAAGGAACCAAAACTATCACATTGTGCCAATCGAATAAAACAATGTAACCCGAATCGATTCGTTGTTTTTGTCATCATAATTTTTTGGATTAGGCGAAATTCGTTATTCGGATTGTTTTGAATTTCAGAATCCTGTAAAAGTCACGAAAAATAATCGCTCTTGTCTAGTACAAATTATGGGCATTTATATTAAGACAGGAATATTTGGTCAATACCCAGCTAATACTTTGTCATGAAGACACTCTGCTTCAACCACGTTAACAGACAGAAATTTGAGCAACATGTGCAAGTTTTTCATTGTTTGAAAATCATTTTCTTTTAGAGAACTGACAGCATGACATTTCAAGAATCCTGAGAATCCTGAGAATTATTGTCAAACATGAAATAATTGTAATACCTTTTTATGTATCGAGGACCAGTGCAGCTCAACATAAAGAGTTCCAAAAAAACCTGGGCACTTGATCTCCACTTTTTAAGATACACGGTTTGTTGCCCATCATTATTGCAATCGGACTAACTGTCTCAAGCTTCTGTGCACATCTTTATTTCTCAGGCTATAGATCATAGGGTTCAGCACTGGTATAATTAGTACATTAAACACCGAAAATACTTTGTCTCTTTTATCATCTACAGAAACCTTTGGTCTCATGAAAGCAATCAGGTTCATCCCATAATATAAGGTCACAACTATGAGGTGTGGAGTACAACTGGAAAAAGCCTTGTATCGTCTACCGCGGATTCCTTTTATTGAAGAAAGAATGCTATAATAAGATAAAAGAATGAGAAGAAGTGGGACCAGAAGCATGGTGGCACTTCCAAAAAAAGTCATGAAGTCTAGTGCTGAGGTATCACTGCAGGACAAGAGCATCACGGATGAAAACGAGCACAGGAAGTGATTAACTGGGAGTCAATGGTCACAGCCAGAATAAGAAGGATATTTGCCACCATTAGGACCACATAGACAGCCAAGAAGATGAGGAATAATACAATTTGTGTGTTGGGGTCACTGGAAAACCCAAGAAGAATAAAGTGTGTCACAGTACTGTGATTCCTGCTTTCTGTAAATGCCATGGTTTATATCCAGGTAATTCCTATTTCCTGTAGAAGGAACAGAGATACAGAAATGTAAAAATATGATAGGGAAGACTTCTCCATTCCCCTCCCCTTCTCCACAGTTCTTATTTGGGCTTCACTGTGACTGGTGTCTACTGGGAGCACTTCTAGTGCGTGCCTCACATTATCGAATCTCCTCCGATGCAGTGGACCAAAGTTTGAATCCTCTATGGGGCTGGCTGCACTGCGGGAAGAAGAGGCATTTCACTTCCCAGGCGGCTGATGGAAACTGCAACATTTTGAAGGCCGTGGACTGACGCATTGCCCCCTGTGCTTCAAGAGCTGCAGGAGGCAAAGCAAGTTCAGCATCTATAGGCCGTTAGCTCAGTGCTGCCTCCCTTTGTGCCCCGCAGAGTGTCCCTTACTTCTGCTCCATAGTAAATCAGCTTTCAAGACCATCGGCCCTACTGGGCAAAGGCAAAGTGTTGGTATAGAGTATGGCCAGTCCGGGACTACACATGTCTACATATTGTTTCCATCAAATCCACGACTCCTGTGTCATGAAGAAAATGGGTATGCTATTTACCAATAATTTGCACAGGTTCTTGGAGTGAATCAGCTCCATGGTGACACATTGAAATATGAATTTTTCTGAGTTAAAATTGTTATTGCTGGATAGGCATAAAAAATATTATTATTATTATTATTATTATTCTTTATTTATAAAGCGCCAGCATATTCCGCAGCGCTGTACAATAATACCAACATTAATGAACTCAATATACCATGCATGGCTAGGTATGCAAAAACAACTGTGAGCAACCCATGGGGAATTTTGCATTTATTTAATGGTGAAAAATAAATAAAATATATAACAAAAAATAATTTAAGGCAACATTATGTATTTTCCAAGGAAAAATAAATCTCATTAGCCGTATAACACGGGCAAAGGATTTTTAAAATATATTCAGGATTTTAATAGTAAAACCTTCAGCCTGATCTGTTTCATTATTCACAATAATGACCTGAATTTGACCCATAATTCCATAACACAAAATATTTTTTTCTAAATTGTAAATTTAGAATTACTATTTTAACTGTAAAAATAATTATTGATTTTGCTCTTTTTAATGGATTCCGTCAGTTAATATGTACATTGGGAGTTTTACTTGGTTTTATTTCTTACCTTGTCATTAATTGATTTGTGAATCCAGCGCAGAATCTGGCCGTGACGTGCCCAGCTGTCATTTATTTTGCTGCATTAATGTACCTCACCTGTCCTGTTCCCCATCAATCTGTTTAACCTGGATGGGTTTTTACTCTGGAAATATTCCTCTGCTTTTATAAATAAAATAGCACTAGTGTCTTTAATGAATTAAACAGAATAAATGATGAGCTGGAGGATTCCCATTATAACCATCCAATATGTCACCTGAAAGCACGCGTGTGAGAAATTAACCTTTAAATATATTCCATATAAAGCCTCCTCAACTCCCCGATCGGCCAAAGAATCCCCAGTCGGGTTCTACAGATATAGATCAAGGAGCTGCTGTTACTTCAGAGACCTCATTAATTATATCAGGGATTTATTAGCGCAGATAATGTTTTCATTACACTGATAATTGCAGACCTCAGGAAATAAAGTGATTAAATAATTTAAAGTCAAATTATTAATATAAGATCTACAATTCCTAATATATATATATACTGTATACACACTGCTCAACATAAATGAGTGCATCCCTTTTGAAAAGGAATATTTTAATCAATATCTAAATGAACACAAGAACAATTTTGAAAATTCTGACACAACTGTGTTTTATAGGACATTTGTTTAGCTCATTACATGACAGCAAGGGTTAATAATATATAACTTAGATTACAAAATCTTCAGTTTTACTAAAATTAGTTGATGCAAAAATGAATAAACCCATAACTAAAACTACCATGTAACAGATCTCAGCATCCCCACAGGGTCCCATCAGTCAATGATGCTTACTTGCTGGACCCAGTGTTCCCCTCGTGACTCTCGTGTCTTCCTTCCGGTCCTTAGCCGTAGCTTAAAGACAGGTACAGATAGAGAGCCTTGCTAGAGTCCCCCAGAAATAAGGTGTGAGTGAATATATGGAGCTTTGCATTGGAACCCAAACCATGAGTCGTGACTATATGTAGGGTTAGAATAGAACTGTTTTAATTAGGGTCACACACACACATACATTTATATGGTCACACATGGGTCATTTACATACACGAAAACCTCCCCTAGAAACTGCTGGGGGACCCAACCAGACCAAAACAGACAACGGGACACATTTGTTTCTTGGAATGTGACCTAATTAGATTAGGTAGACAGTTAAATTACACCATTATGTATAATTTCTAACTAGGCAGGATAATGTTAATAAGAATGATAAACAAGATACAGACAGCAGATTACCAACCTATTCAAATAAAAACAGATAACACATTCCTAAAACAAGGAAATGCTGGGAGGCTAATCCTCTCAACAGATAACAGATACACAAGAACCAGACAATAGACAGATAGACAATAGCATTCTTGCATAACCACAGATTACACAAACATTCTGCAGACAAGGGAGGTCTGCACCCTACAAATATGCCTCTAGGTTTATGCACAGCAAGTCCAAAGTGACTTGCATCACATATCTCCCCCTTCCAGATCGGGAGGGCAAGCTTTGATCCCAAATGGATCACTTGCCACTGACGAGACCTCACACTGTCCCTTTTCTGTGCCATCTGCAAAGTTACAGGGTGCTGGCACACAAGCAACGTCAGCAGGGTCTGACGGTCGATGCAGGGTACCCCTGGCTGCTGGTCCACAGTCCCGGGGTAAGAGGCACGTCACCCCTCTTGTCCAGTGAGTCCAAAGACTCACTGCAGTGTGTGGGCCAGGTAACAGGCCATTACAGTCCACAGAGATGAAATGTCCATCAGTGGGCACACTGGGCCTTCTGTTTTGCAGCCTGGATGCTGGAAGGAGAGTGATGCTCAACTTGTCTCTTCAGAATTCCCCATAGGTGTTGGATTGGTTCAGATCAGGAGACATACTTGTCTCTGAATCACTGTCACCCTTTTCTTCTTCTTCAGAAATGCAACAGTGGCCCCACCATTCCCAAACCATTGGCACTAATGATCCTGCCATCCAGTTAAATTCCCATTGTCTTCCTCAACCTCAATCCCTCAAGACTGTAGGCTCCCATGAGCAGGGCCCTCTACACCTCCTGTTTCCATCCTATGTCTATTTATCTGTATCTCATTGCCTTTGGTTATTGTAAATCAGTGGTTCCCAAGTACCCCCAACAGGTCAGGTTCTCCTGATATACGTAGCACAGCACAGGTGATATAATTTGCTGCTCAGTGTTTGCAGGATTCAGTCTGCATTTCCTCAAGGTGTTCCTTAAAACCTGGCCTGGTGGGGGTACTTGAGAACCGTGGTTGGGAACTACTGCTGTAAAGCACTGCAGAAACTGTTGGCGCTATATAAATGATGACAATAAAAATAATAAAGATGTGTTTTGGATCATTGTCATGTTTAAAAAGTGAACCACGACCAAGGACACGGAGTGATGTTATCATCTCCTCTTTCATTATAGAGCAGTAAATCTGTGATTTCATGATGCCATCAATGAAACTCAGCTCCCCGACACCAGCAGCATCATGCAGCCCCACAGAAAGACACTGCCACCACCATGTTTCACTGTAGGCACCATGCATTTTTCTTTGTACTCCTCACCATTGTGACGCCATACAGTTTTAAAGCCACTAGAGCCAAAACCATTTATCTTGGTTTCATCACTCCAGAGTACAGAGTCCCAGTAGTCTTCTTCTTTTTCAGCAAGGGCCCTGCCAAATTTTCGGTTGGCTTTTTTGTGCATGGGCTTTAGGAGAGACTTCCTTTCTGGACGACCCCCATACATGCCATTAATCTGCCATATTGTGTCAAGGGAAACAATCACTCCAGTTTGGCTTTCTTCTTCTATAGGTAACTGCAGTGAACTTGCATGATGATTTTGTATATATCTATATATATAAAATCCTGCAATAATACTATTTGCTTCCTTACCTTCTCATATAATGGTATAAATAAGTAATGAATGAGATTATATATGGAGAAAATATAGTGGTCCTTATTTAGTAAGGTTCATTTTTTCCACATTTTGCAAAAAAAAGTTCTACGGGGTTAATTTAGAGCTAAAAAAATATGAAGTATTTGCCCTTTCCATATAATTATTATAGAAGTATGCCAGCTTAGCTCAGGGGCAGATCCAGACACAGGTTTCGGGGGGATTCTACCAGTTTTGGCCAAGAGCTGGTGTTGGGTTTGCAGTGACAGGCGGATATATTTTCCCCCAGCTCACATGGATATATTTGCCCCAGCTCACATGGATATATTTTCCTCCAGATCACATGGATATATTTGCCCCTGCTCACATGGATATATATATTGCCCCCAGCTCACATGGATATATTGCCCCCAAGCTCACATGGGTATATTGCCCCCAGCTCACATGGATATATTTGCCCCCAGGTCACATAGATATATATTTGCCCCAGCTCACATGGATATATATTGCCCCCAGCTCATATGGATATACATATTGCTCCCAGCTCACATGGATATATTTGCCCCAGCTCACATGGATATACATTTACCCCACCTCTCACCTCCTCTGCTGTCAGGACCCTCCGCAGTCGCTCCGAGTACCCACTGGCCGTTCTTCTCCCTATGAGCGGTCGCCGGCATGCAGCTTGGCCGCTCATCGGGAACCACCTGACCAGCGCACCTGACCTGAGATTGTGTCAACATGATCTAGAGCTATTCTGTATCATTGAAAATGAAATTTGTTTGCACTGTTGAGGTCCCCTGGGGTGGTTAGTTGCTGGCAGTGCCGTCCTCTCTGCTCGCTGGCCAGTCGCTGACTGATATTGCCGGCTCCCGCAGAAGACGCAGGCAGGGAGCGGTGTGATAATGCGAAGCCCACCGTATGTAAAAAACAAGAGGTGAGTTTGCCTCATTGCCCTGATGTGATTTTACTGAAATAGCAAGTTCCTATGACCCATGTTATTGATTTATCGTGTGTTAACCCTGGCTTTGTTCTGGCTACTCTCTTAGCATTAACCCTTGCAATTCTTTGATTTCAGTGTACCGACCTTGGCTCCATATTCTGACTATTCCCTTGGCTGTATATTATATCTTGCTTTACCCTTTCTATCAAACCTTGGCATGTCTGACTTCCCTCTCTGGTTTCTGACTTTGGCTTGCTTTTCACCCTAGCTTTTCTGTGTATCTCTCCTGTTTATAGATTTCCAGCTATTCTAACTGCGTGTAGGGATCTAGGGATTCCATTACATTGGGCTCCAGAAAACGCCTCTAAAGTTTTTCCACTGTAGGAATTATGTTCGTGGTGATAACACTTTTTAAAACCAGTTGGGAATGTACTGAATGTCATCTCCCCAGCTGATCCTGCATGGAGACCTAACTGTACTAACTCCATCTGACCAGCAGGTGGTGACATCTCCCTGCCAAATAGATTAGTACAGTAAGGAATACATTGGGGATAATCTAAAATTTTGCTTACTGTACAAATATTTAAAAATAATTTTCCAAAATAAATCGTTGGATCCTGACTAGACACGTGCGTGGAAAAAAAATTGTTTTGTTTTGAGTCGAATCATTTCGTTCTGGTTCTTTTTCATTTCAGATCATTTTGTTCAGTTTATTTTTCATTTCGGGTCGTTCATTATGTTACCGCAATTCATATTTCGGATTGATTTGTTATTTAGGATGGCCGGTATTCCGTATTTTGGATCACTTAGTTTTTTGTTTTTATTAGTTTTTCATATTTCAGTCAGATTCATTAATTCGGACGGACGGTATTTCGCATTTTGGATCACTACGTATTTCCTTTTTGTTAGTTATTTTGTTTTTATTGGTTATCGGCATGTGAAACGGATTAATTAATTACTTACATTAGAGTAAAACAAAAAAGATACGTAATCCCCTTGTCTTTGCTGCTGAAATATATTTCAGTACCAAGGACAGCAGCCAGCCGGTGCTACAATAAAATTAAAATACCCGCCGGGACTAAAATAAAATACCAGCCGGTACTATAATAAACTGAAATACCAGCCGTACTACAATAAAATCCAGCCGGTACTACAATAAAAATACTAGAAAATAGACGTGTGTTTTGCTTCGTTCTGAATCATACGGTGCAGTTCGGCGGCAGTGAAATTCCATATAGAGAAGTAATGGTTAATATGTTCAGAGAAAGCGAACATCACCAAAATGTCAGTGAAATGCCCTGATTTTCAGTGGTTCAGTTTGCCATAGTGCTGTTTGGTGCAGTTCGGCAGCAGTGAAATCCCCCATAGAGAAGTAATGGTTAATCTATTCATAGAACGCAGAGTGAACTCCACCGAATAGGTTTCAGCACCATGGATAGCCCTTGCTGAATGCAGCCAGACTAAAGCAAATAAATAAAAAAGTTGTGCTCAGCAAAGAAAAAAAGCCTTGGTGTTTTAAAATAAAGAATCCAAAAAATTCACCAAAAAAATCACGAAAAATGCCCAAAAAATCCTAAAAAATAAATAAGGAGGCTTTTTGCTGCAAGTGAAAAGAATATATGGTTGAATAAATATTTAATAAAAACGGGGTATATTTTTTACATTGAAACCCATGGTATTATTTTGTATGACTGGCATTTTTTGTTGTGGTACTGGCTGTATTTTATTTTGTATGGCTGGTATTTACAGCCTGTAAAATGCCTAATAAATCCTAAAAAAAAGGATAAGGAGACTTTTTGCGGCAAATGAAAAGAATAAACGTAAATAGTTGAATAAATATTTAATATGAAAAGGGATTTTTTTTAAAGTGAGACCTATGGGATTATTTGGTACAGATGGTATTTTTATCGGAGAACCATCTGTATTTTATTTTGTACGGCTGGTATTTATATCCCAAAAAATGCCTACTAAAATCAAAAAATTAAATAAATAAATAAAGAGAATTTTTGCTGCAAATGAAAAGAAAAAGTGTAAACGGTTGAATAAATATTTAATAAAAATGGGGATTTTATTTACAGGGGAAACCGATGGGATTATTTTGTACGACTGGTATTTGTATGTCCTGAAAATGCCTAAATATCCTAAAAATTAAATAAGTAAAGAGACATTTTGCTGCAAATGAAAAGAATAAATGTAAACGGTTTAATAAATATTTAATAAAAAACAGGAATATTTTTAACTTTGTGACCTATGGAATTTGCGTGTTTAAAGCTGTTGAACAAACCACGGAAAATTTCACTGACATTTCAGTGCTGTTCAGCATTTTCTGAATAGATTAACTTGTCTATGGGGAATTGAGTGTAAGTGAAAAAGTATAACGAATTGATCTATAAAAACAAAATCAATTTGTTTTATATCGTTTCGTTTTCGTTCCGTTTTATTCCGAATCCATTCATCTTTTTGGACCGTTTCAGACCATTCGATTCGTTTTGTGGACCGATTCGGATGGAGCTGATTCATTTTTCGGAAGCACTTCAAAAAAAGCAGAATGGTAAATTTCGGCCGAATTTTGATTTGGAACAAAACACGCATGTCTATTCCTGACATCCTATGCCGGTTTCCTCAATATAGACTGAAAGATTATGGCACAAACTGCTCCTTCTGCCATGCGCGATGACTTCATTTTCGGGCGACCCCCCTGCAAAGCCGTGAGATCACCTGAAAGGGCTGGTGGATCCTTTTGGATCCCTCTCCCTCCCAATCGGGAGGTACCAGTGTTACAAGCCAGGCACCGTTTAAAAGAGAAGAGTCTCCCCTTTTAAGTGGTGCCCGGCTTTAACCCCTGAGGCACCGGGACATGATCCAGTGCCGGAATCGCGGCCTAGCTCCTTTGGGGGCCATCATCTTGGATGGCGGCTCTACCTCCGGGACCCCCTCACCACCTGACGTCATCACGCAATGATGTCAGTTAACCAGGGAACCCCTAGCTGCCTGGGGTCATGGAGGGTATAATTTGAAAGGCCTGAGCAAGGCCTTTCGAATGATACTAAACATGACCATTGTGACGGAACCGTTCTCTTCCGTCTTTCCTGGCTCTCCAGACACCCCTTCGTTGCGGTCAGCCCGGCTACTGGGAGCGCTGTCCTCAGCGTCTCAAGCAGCTTGACCCGCCTGCTTCTGATTCTCTGCCCTGGAGCCGTTATAAATTTCCAGAGGGCCGCTCTGTGCCTTCTGGGGGTGATAGCGAGTACCCTGAATGAGACACCAGACGAGCTGTATGTTCCCACAGGATTCTCTCTCTCTCTGAGCTCTGAGAGTTCTGCCCTTTAATGAACAAAACGCCACCATTTATGCTGAAATCCAACAGTCATAATTTGCATAAATGACTCATCTCGTACTACCAATATGCTAATTACATTATGTCAGATAGGTATTTACAATAAACATTCTTTAGCTCACACAACATTTGCATAACCTATTGTTCTAACACATCAGATTAAGGACAAACACTATCACAGATTTCTTGAATTAAACATGCAGCCAGATAAGGGTAAAAGCCCTGTTGCATAAATTACACAGCAGTAAAGCTTGTTTACTGGCTATACAAAAACACATTTACCTACAGGAATATATAAGTATATTTAAAACTAGAATGGAATACGTATCTGGTCGGGAAGAAAATAAACGCAATGGGATGTCGGGCAGTCTTTATGGTGACGTCCTCGATAGAAGAATTTGTAGAGGAAACAAAACAGAAATACTCTATTGGTGCAGATTATTTCACACAGAGTGTATATAATGTATAGTGATGTAATGTGCACTCACAAAGGGAGAGCCTCAACACCGGCTCTAAGCGGGTAAACACGTGTGGGTTGTTTTTTCTTCGAGATATTCTCAGGAAACCCACTCCTTAGTGCCAGTGATTCTTCACAATATGTTCAATGGAAGGATATAAAACCAAAAACAGAAGAAATCCCTGTGCGTATCTGGTGTATAGTATATCTCATAAAGAATTATAAATGAATGACAACTCACATTCGTTGGAGCCTATTCAAGCTCAAAATAGACGCCCATGGATTTTTTATGTGGTCAAAAAATCCAAGAAAAAAACAGGTGGAATGCTGGAACTCGTTCTAAAAAATTTATTTAAAATTAACAATTTTAAAAACAAACTGTAAAGGTCCAGACGCTTTTCGCCGCTAAACTGTGGCTTCATCAGCTGGTATCAATCGATGATACCAGCTGATGAAGCCGCAGTTTAGCGGTTTTAAAAAATATATATTGCCCCAGCTCACATGGATATATTTGCCCCAGCTCACATGGATATACATTTACCCCACCTCTCACCTCCTCTGCTGTCAGGACCCTCCGCAGTCGCTCCGAGTACCCGCTGGCCGTTCTTCTCCCTATGAGCGGTCGCCGGCATGCAGCTTGGCCGCTCATCGGGAACCACCTGACCAGCGCACCTGACCTGAGATTGTGTCAACATGATCTAGAGCTATTCTGTATCATTGAAAATGAAATTTGTTTGCACTGTTGAGGTCCCCTGGGGTGGTTAGTTGCTGGCAGTGCCGTCCTCTCTGCTCGCTGGCCAGTCGCTGACTGATATTGCCGGCTCCCGCAGAAGATGCAGGCAGGGAGCGGCGTGATAATGCGAAGCCCACCGTATGTAAAAACCAAGAGGTGAGTTTGCCTCATTGCCCTGATGTGGTTTTACCGAAATAGCAAGTTCCTATGACCCATGTTATTGATTTATCGTGTGTTAACCCTGGCTTTGTTCTGGCTACTCTCTTAGCATTAACCCTTGCTATTCTTTGATTTCAGTGTACCGACCTTGGCTCCATATTCTGACTATTCCCTTGGCTGTATATTATATCTTGCTTTACCCTTTCTATCAAACCTTGGCATGTCTGACTTCCCTCTCTGGTTTCTGACTTCGGCTTGCTTTTCACCCTAGCTTTTCTGTGTATCTCTCCTGTTTATAGATTTCCAGCTATTCTAACTGCGTGTAGGGATCTAGGGATTCCGTTACATTGGGCTCCAGAAAACGCCTCTAAAGTTTTTCCACTGTAGGAATTATGTTCGTGGTGATAACACTTTTTAAAACCAGTTGGGAATGTGCTGTATCAATCGATGATACCAGCTGATGAAGCCGCAGTTTAGCGGCGAAACGCATCTGGACCTTTACAGTTTGTTTTTAAAATTGTTAATTTTAAATAAATTTTTTAGAACGAGTTCCAGCATTCCACCTGTTTTTTTCTTGGATTTTTTGACCACATAAAAAATCCATGGGCGTCTATTTTGAGCTTGAATAGGCTCCAACGAATGTGAGTTGTCATTCATTTATAATTCTTTATGAGATATACTATACACCAGATACGCACAAGGATTTCTTCTGTTTTTGGTTTTATATCCTTCCATTGAACATATTGTGAAGAATCACTGGCACTAAGGAGTGGGTTTCCTGAGAATATCTCGAAGAAAAAACAACCCACAGGCGTTTACCCACTTAGAGCCGGTGTTGAGGCTCTCCCTTTGTGAGTGCACATTACATCACTATACATTATATACACTCTGTGTGAAATAATCTGCACCAATAGAGTATTTCTGTTTTGTTTCCTCTACAAATTCTTCTATCGAGGACGTCACCATAAAGACTGCCCGACATCCCATTGCGTTTATTTTCACGCAGACCAGATACGTATTCCATTCTAGTGTTCTTTCTTGGTTTGGGGGAAACCACTGATCATCTGGTTGTGCTGGGTATTGGGCGGTGTCATGAATCTGGGTGCTTACCACTGTTTTTGTCTTGTGAATATTTAAAACTAGAGCTACGCCATTTTACGCTAAACTAATTTAAACTAAAACCAAACGATGCAAAGTATATTTAAAATCACACGATACAATTGAACATAAAGTCTCTTGGGGTTTGAAGCATGGAGCTTCATGACAACCATATTAAAAGTAAAAAATTAATTAAACAAAATGTGTTTTTTTTGTGTGCTGTTTTATTAATGCAGCAATATTGTTTACATTTCAATTATAATGTGAACAATGATGCTGCACTACTGATTTTTTTCTATGTGGCGCGTTTGCTAAAAATCACGTAATTCCCCCAAAAAATGTAACGAGTCACCATTTCTAAGTTTTTTAACATGAGCACCCCATAGAAAATAAAAACCCAAAAGCTCGTATGATAAAATGTGGAAAAAAAACCCTTTACACGCTGCATATGATTAAAAATTCAAATTTTATTGCATTTTTCGTTATAATATACAGGCAGGGCATAACGTATACGTATAATATTGATATAGTATGAATCTGCCGAAAAGTACGATATATAATATGTCTTTGTCATACAATAAAACGTGGCTTCAAATCGCGTTCAAACATGATGAGCAAAAGCGGTAAAAATGAGCTCAGCTCACAGACGTGAAATGGCTCAGCAGCGAAGGGGTTGACAGTGCGTTGCAGTGAACAGAATAGTTGGCACTCCAATGTTTATTTTTTTTTCAGTCTCCCACACGCTTCATGAGAGTAACCTTTTATTCAATTATTTTATTTATTATAGTTAGGGATAAAAATTAGGGTTAGGATTAGAAGTTACGTGTAGGTTGGTATTTCTGCTTGTTTTATTGTTTAGGTGTTTGTTCGGTATCCGTCCATTATAATCAATGAGGTCTTCAACATTCATTATATGTTTTGACACATCAGAGGATGACATATCAAGCTAATTCAGCCACAAATTTTCATGGCACACATGGGGCAAACACATGTAGGAGCCACCATTGTTTCAGGCTTTGCATCTTACGCTTGTGGGCAGCTTGAAAGTATGCTTTGCTTCAACAGCTTCACAGTCCATGTGAATGAGGCCATTACAGGTTGAGCGGTTGTTAGTCAGCGATTTCCTGTTGGCTTTGTCAACATCAAGGGACTTCAGGGTTAACTCTAACGCTACAAAAGCACAAATCATAACCTAACCTTAACCCTAATATCTAATTCTAAATCTAATTTCTTCAATTCGACCGGCGCATTAAAATCAGATGCGTCAAAATTCGGCATGGTTGAACTGAAGCGTTTTTCAAAGCTGGGACTTTCTTACAGCGCCTTTTTTTTACTAAAATGCAGTGTCTTATCTAGGATGCCTTGGTTGGCGACTACAGACATACTGAGCTTTGCTTTCCATAGTGAACATTCTTCACTTTAAAGACTGAAAGTAAAAAGATCGACAAAGCCAAGATCACTCACACAATCCTTCACAAGACGTCAGTAACAGCTCACACCTGACCAGTAGTTATTTTTTGTTTATAATTTTCTATGTATTAAAATACATCATTTTCGTTATGTTATAATGATTTGTTATTTCGGGAAAAATTCGTTACACGCTACTCCGAATTGTTTCAGAATTTAAAAATGTTGTTTATTCGTTGTTCAGAATCGATTCGTAATTTCTAGAAGTTTTGGGAAATTAATTGCTATTGTGTTTCATTTTTTAGACTGGCTATTATATCGTTTTAATGGATTTATTGGATATTTTAGAAAGTGAATAAATGTCACTATGTTTATTTGAATATTTCTCAGCCATATAGTGCGATTTTGCTAAAAACGAATATGTTGGTTGCAAGGAAACATCTGAAAACACTGTGAACACTGAATAGAAACCAATGGATCCGAATAAATTTGAGACATTTCATATGTCGTAACATTGATTCGGATGGTACAACCTTTAAAAAGAAAATCCAAAGCTATCACATCATGCCATTTGAATGAAACGAGTCAATCCAAATCGATTTGTTGTTTTCGTCGCCATTTTTTTTCAGATTAGATGGAATTCATTCCCATTGAGATTCAAATTTCCGAATCACAAAAAATGACACAAACTGAATCGCACATGTCCAGTAGAAACCAGGGTCGCTATATAAAGACAGGCATATTCAGTCAATATTAACAAAATAACTTTTAAAGCACAGGGAAATAAATTGAAGCCAGTGTCAGTTGTGGGCATGAACCCTAATAAATATCGAAAAAAGAGTGTGGTAGACACCGGCTACCAAATAACCTTTATTAAACGTATACTAAGTAAACAGACAATAATAAAAACACATACAGAATGGTAAAGTGGACACCTCCTTGAACCAAAAATAGCTCGCCACTATAAGGGGAATAACCGGGTGGGATTGTGTGTGATCAACCTAAATGATAATAATAATGGTAATGGACAAGTGTGTATATATGCAATGTCATAGATAGTCAAGGATAGCAATTTTAAACCTAAGGACTCCATCAGTACATAGGTTGAATATGCTACAAAGTAGTGTCAGATAGAGGAGGGCAATGTGTTCGTAACAAAAAAACTAGATATATTTAAAGCGGTAATTACCATCAATTTGTACCATATATTGATGATACCAATCTAGTTCGAGCATGCAAAATTGGATAACTAAGGGTAGATCAAATACTATACCCCAATTACCATTATAGATCCACAGCTTCCAACGGTATAAGCCAGCATTAAATTGCACATTTGCCGTTGCAATAAGACAACGTCATAAGTAGCAATGCTAAAAGGTTCTAAGAAAATCATGAGCAAAGGGTTCTAAACTAGATACATTCACAATAATTTCCTTGGTATAGAAAAGGCATTGTATTTGAGTGAAGGATAGAAAATGCTCGTTTACCATTACAATAACCCAACGTCATAGATAGCAATGCTACAAAGTAAAAAGAGGACTAAGCAGAAATTCTAAACTGGAAAAGGTCATAATAAATTCCTTAATATAGAAAAAGCATTGCAGTTAATGAAAAATAATTCAGAAATTGGACCGAATTCTGGTAGATTGTGAAGGGCGCAGCATCAGAGCAGTAGGAACTTGAATTGCCAAGCTAGAATCTAGAAATTAATTAACAGCACAAGCCAGCCAAGCACCCATTGTTTGGAATCAACAACCAACAACAGAGCACAGATTGCCCAATGCAAAAGCCATCATAGGCTACACCCATGTATTAACAATATTTAAATAATTCGAGCGGATATCAAGGAGGGTGAACAATTGATAAGCTATAAACAGTTAAAAGGACCCCATCTATTCCGATTTCGCCGCTTAAAGGACGCGGCTTTATCAAGAGATACTTGTCCATTACCATTATTATTATCATTTAGGTTGATCACACACAATCCCACCCGGTTATTCCCCTTATAGGGGCGAGCTATTTTTGGTTCAAGGAGGTTTCAACTTTACCATTCTGTATGTGTTTTTATTATTGTCTGTTTACTTTGTATTCGTTTAATAAAGGTTATTTGGTAGCCGGTGTCTACCATATTCAGTCAATACCCTGTTAATACTTTGTCATGAAGACACGCTGGTTCAGCCACTTAACAAGCAAAATGTACAAGTTTTTGATTGTTTGAAAACCGTTTTCTTTTAGTGAACCGACAGCCTGACATTTCAAGGATTCGTTCATAATTAATCTTTTCCTTGAGAATTATTTTCAAAAATTTAATAATTTCAAGACCTTTACATGGTCAAGGACTAGTGACGCCCAACAGGAAGAGTTTTGGAAGTACTTGGGCACTTGATCTACACGTTGTAAGACTTTGAAGTGACACATGGTTTGGTGCCCATCATTACTGCAATCTGATTAGCTTTATCAGGGCTCTGTGCACATCTTTATTTCTCAAGCTATAGATCATAGGGTTCAGTACTGGTATGGTTATCAGATAAAACACTGAAAATACTTTGTCTCTGTTATCATCTACAGAAACCTTTGGTCTCATGTAGGCAATTAGGGTCATCCCATAATACAAGGTCACAACGATGAGGTGAGGAGTGCAACTGGAAAAAGCCTTGTATCGTCTACCTCGGATTCCTTTTATTGAAGAAATGATTTTATAATAAGAGAAAAGAATGAGAAGAAGTGGGATCAGGAGACCGGTGGCACTTCCAAGAAATGTCATGAAATCAAGTGCCGAGGTATCACTGCAGGACAGGAGCATCACGGATGTAAACGAGCA
Organism: Leptobrachium leishanense; assembly: GCA_009667805.1. Lineage (NCBI taxonomy): Eukaryota > Metazoa > Chordata > Amphibia > Anura > Megophryidae > Leptobrachium > Leptobrachium leishanense. Next base: position 39,624,703 of record CM019066.1, on the reverse strand, counting down.
CAGGAAGTGATTAATGATGTTCGAGCCACAATATCTCAAGTTACATATAAAAAAGATGTTAAGTGATGACGTGGCAAAATTCACTGTCCACATGACTGTAATCATCAACGCACAAACTGATCGTTTCATGATCCTGTTGTAATGCAAGGGCTTACAGATGGCAACGTAGCGATCACATGCCATGAAGACCAGAAGGTGGCATTCACTTCCTCCCAGAACAAAGAGAAAAAATATTTGCGTGGCACAAGCTGCAAACACAATGCTTTTATCTCCACTTAGGAAATCCACAAGCATCCTGGGAACAGTGACTGAAGAACCACAGATATTAATGATGGACAAGTTAAGGAGAAAGAAATACATTGGGTTGTGAATTCGGGGATCAAAGGTCACAACCAGAATAAGGAGGATATTTGCCACCATTAGGGCAACATAGACAACCAAGAATATGAAGAATAATACAATTTGCATGTTGGGGTCACTGGAAAAACCAAGAAGAATGAAGTGAGTCACAGTACTGTGATTCCTGGTTTCCATAAATGCTGCTGTTTATTCCCAGGTAATTCCTATTTCCTGCAGAAAGAACAGAGACACATAAATGTAAAAGATTTAAAGTTATAATTAAAACTTTGAATAAACTGAATAAACATTAATGGGAGGAGGAGTCCATCAAATGGTTGGCAGGCTGTCTGGATCACTTCCTACAGAGAGAGGCTTCCTGTTCAGCAATCACCTCCTGCCTTGCACAGGATTTCTCCTTTCATCCCCAGGTTGGATTCCTTGCACGTGCTGCCAGGGAAGTCTTCTCGATTCCCCTCCCATTCTCCACAGTTCTTCTTGGGTGTCACTGATGCAGTTGTCTACCGACAGCACCTCTAGTGCATGCCTCACATTCTCCTGACTAGTGGGCCAAAGGTTGAATCCTCCCCAGCACTGGCTTCACTCAGAGGTTTTGGGAAGAACAGCCACTTCAATTCCCAGAAAGCCGATGGAGGCTGCAACATTGCTTGGAGAGCTTAAGGAGGCAATGCAAGATCAGCATGTATGGGCCGTTAGCTCAGTGCCAGCACTCTCTGTGCATCCAGAGCATCCCCTGCGTCTGCTCCATAGTAAACCAGCTTTCAAAGCCACCGGCCCACCAGACAAAGTGTATGGTATAGAGTTAGGCCTGTCCAGACCTGCACATGTCTACATATTGTTTCCATCAAATCCACATCTCCCCTGCCATACAAAAATGGGTTTGCTATTTACCAATAATTTGCCCAGGTTCTTGGGGAGCATCAACACCATGGAGTCACACTGAAAAATGAATTTTTATTTTCTAAAAATGAAATGTTATTGCTGGATAGGTATAATAAATACAAACATTAATGAGTTCAATATAACATACATGACAAGGAATGCAAAAATAACTGTGAGCGACACATGGGGAATTTTACACGTATTAATGGAAAAAAATAAATACTATATTAAGAATATAACAAAAATTAATTTAGGTGTGCATTATATGTTTCCCAAGGAAAAAGAAGAAATGAAAAATAACTCTCATTATCCATATAACACAGACAATGGATTTGTAAGGATTTTAATAGTAAAACCTTCAGCCTGATCTGTTTCATTATTCAGTTGGAATTCCTGCACTAATGACCTGAATTTCACCCATAATCCCATAACACAAAAGATTTTTTCTGAATCATAAATTTAGAAATATTTTTTAACTGTAATTACATTTATTGATTTTACTCTTTTTACAGGATTCCGTCAGTTAATACACACATTGGGAATTTTAATTGTTTTCCTTTCTTACCTTGTCATTAATTGATTTGTGAAAGCAGCGCAGAATCTCGGCGTGACATGCCCAGCTGTCATTTATTATGCTGCATTAATGTACCTCACCTGTCCTGTTCCCCATCAATCTCTTTAACCTGGATGGGTTTTTACTCTGGAAATATTCCTCTGCTTTTATAAATAAAATAGCACTTGTGTCTTTAATGAATTAAACAGAATAAATGATGAGCTGGAGGATTCCCATTATAACCATCCAATATGTCACCTGAAAGCACGCGTGTGAGAAATTAACCTTTAAATATATTCCATATAAAGCCTCCTCAACTCCCCGATCGGCCAAAGAATCCCCAGTCGGGTTCTACAGATATAGATCAAGGAGCTGCTGTTACTTCAGAGACCTCATTAATTATATCAGGGGTTTATTAACGCATACAATGTTTTCATTGCACTGATGATTGCAGACCTCAACAAGTAAATAATGTGATTAAATAATTAAAAGTCAAATTATTAATATTGCATTTACAAGTCATTATATATATATATATATATACACTGCTCAGCATAAATGAGTGCATCCCTTTTGAAAAGTAATATTTTAATCAATATCTCAATGAACACAAGAACAATTTAGAAAATTCTGACACAACTGTTTTTTATAGGACATTTGTTTAGCTCATTACATGACAGTAAGGGTTAATAATAATAATAATATATAACTTAGATTACAAAATATTCAGTTTTACTAAAATTGATGCAACAATGAATAAACCCACAACTAAAACTACCTTGTAATAGATCTCAGAACCCCCATAGGGTCACATCAGTCAATGCTACATACTCGCTGGACCCAGTGTTCCCCTCATGACTCTCGTGTCTTCCTCCCGGTCCTTAGCTGTAGTTTAAAGATAGGTACACATGGAGAGCCTTGCTAACATCCCATGAAATAAGCCGTGACTGTTTATATGGAGCTTTGCATTGGAACAGAATATAGCTGCTACCCAAACCATGTGTCGTGACTGCATGTAGGGTTAGAATAGAACTGTTTTAACTGTTTTAATCATGGACACACACACATATGGTCACATATGGTCACCCATGGGTCATTTACATACACAAAACTTCCCCCATAAACCGCTGAAGGATCCAACCAGACCGAAACAGACAATTTGTTTCTTGGAATGTAACCTAATTAGATTAGGGAGACAGTTAAATTAAACATTATGTAACATTTCTAAAGAGGCAGGATAATGGTAATCAGAATGATAAACAAGATACAGACAGCAGCTGACAACCTATTCAAATAGAAACAGATAACACATTCCTAAAACAAGGAAATGCTGGGAGGCTAATCCTCTCAACAGATAAGAGATACACAAGAACCAGACAATAGACAGATAGACAATAGCATTCTTGCATAATCACAGATTACACAAACATTCTGCAGACAAGGGAGGCCTGCACCATACAAATATGCCACTAGGTTTATGCACACCAAGTCCAAAGTGACTTGCATCAAATATCTCCCCCCTTCCAGATCGGCAGGGCAAACTTCGATCCCAAACGGATCACTTGCCACTGACGAGACCTCACACTGTACCTGTTCTGCGCCATCTGCATAGTTCCAGGGTGCTGGCACACAAGCAACATCATCAGGGTCTGACAGTCACCGCAGGGTACCCCTGGTTGCTGGTCCACAGTCCCGGAGTAAGACTGGACATCACCCCTCTTTTCCAGTGAGCCCAAAGGCTCACTGCAGTGGCGTGGGCCAGGTAACAGGCCATTATAGTTCACAGAGATGAAATGTCCATCAGTGGACAAACTGGGCCTCATGTTTTGCAGCTTGGATGCTGGAAGGAGAGTGATGCTCAACTTGTCTCTTCAGAGTTCCCAATAGGTGTTGGATTGGGTTCAGATCAGGAGACATACTTGGCCTCTGAATCACTGTCACCCTCTTATTCTACTTCAGAAATGCAACAGTGACCCCACTGGTCCCAAACCACTGGCACTAATGATCCTGCCATCCAGTAAAATTCCCATTGTCTTCCTCAACCCCAATCCCTCTAGACTGTAAACTCATATGAGCAGGGCCCTCTACACCTCCTGTTTCCATCCTATGTCTATTTATCTGTATCTCATTGCCTTTGGTTATTGTAAAGCAGTGGTTCCCAAGCACCCCCAACAGGTCAGGTTTTCCAGATATACGAAGCACAGCACAGGTGATATAATTTGCTGCACAGTGATTGCAGGATTCAGTCTGCATTTCCTCAAGGTGATCCTTAAAACCTTGCCTGGTGGGGGTACTTGAGGACCGTGGTTGCGGACCACTCTTGTAAAGCACTGCAGAAACTGTTGGCGCTATATAAATGATGACAATAATAATAATAAAGATGTGTTTTGGATCATTGTCATGTTGAAAAAGTGAACGACGACCAAGTGAACGACGACGGAGTGATGGTATCATCACTTTCATTACAAAGCAGTAAATCTGTTAACTCATGATTAGGGTTGAGCCGAACACCCCTGTGTTCGGTTCGCATTCGAACTCGAACAATTTCAAAAGTTCGAGTTCGAACTCGATCACGAACCAAACTCAATACAAGTCAATGGGACTCAAAGTTGTATGGGGTATCCGGAAAGGTGTATGGGGGTCCGGGTAGTGCCCTGGGGGACAGGAAACAAGGACAAAAAGTAAAAAAAAAAACGTTTTTAAAGGAACAGTGAGTTTTCAATTAAATAAAGGTTAAGAATAAAAACAAAAAATTCCTTCAAATATCGTGCCTAGGAGGTCCCCATAACCTGCCCGTGAAGTGGCGGATTTGTAGGATGTATAAAAACATTTAAAAACAAAAAAATGACATTTCAAATGACGGTAAATGGTTGTCCTTTAATCTATTCATAAACAACCGCTTGGGGCGGCAGTCTGTATGAAAAGAGGAGACATTTTAGGACACGCAGAACAAGTTTAGTGATTTTTTTGGCTAAATTATGGTGAAACTTAGGCTAGGGTTAGACGAAGGCATTTTTCACGAATGGATGTATTTTTTCACGGAATACTCGATAGCGGTCATATGATGTGCATTTTGGTCCGTGATTTTGTACGGATCATCAATTAAACTAGACTTGTACACCGAATTTTACTCGTTTCCGCCGATTTCCATTTCGGTTCGGTTCGTTTCAGCTCGTTCTTCGTATCGACTTTTTTTTGGCATATCGGCCATTTTCGGGTTTTCGGGTCTGCTCGTTTTTCGTATCGACTTTTTTTTCGTGATTTCGGAAATTTTTGTGTTTTTCGGAACGTCTGTTCTCCTCATTTCAAAGTGTCTATTCGTTTTGACGTAAACTAATGGTTTATCGGTTAGTTTTTCGGATCCGATATTTTCTGTCGATACGATAATTCTGTCGATACTCTGTACGTCAGTACTAGCGGTATCACATTCTCGAAAATATGCGTTTGTTTGCTGCTTGCATTGCGCGGCCGCACTTTCGTGCGGCCGTACTTCGTATATTGCCCGTCATTGTCCGTCATTTGCTGCTACTACGGCTGTAATAAAGTGCGGCTGCATGCGCATTCGCACTGCGTTCCTCTGACCCCAGCCTTATGCAGGCTTTGGATAAAAGTAACAATAGGTGCTTTAAAATTGGGCCTTTAGTGTCGGCAACAGTTCCGTCACACCGTAACCCCTCTGTGGTATTGTGGAAGAGTGCAGGGTTGGACCCTGCGGTCCAATATTAAAATGATATGAATCTGGTATAGGCGTCAGTGGCAGTGCACCCAAATATTACAGCGCTATAGTGTATGGCAGGATAGAAGCGCACCAGCAGTAACAAGCAGTGGAATATACCAGACAGGGGCACAGAGCAAAAGTAGTTGTTATAACAAAACCAACTCGACAATGTTTAGGCACTAGTACTGCGCTACTGTATATGGTGAGAATTGGCGCACACCAGTCCCGGCGGCTCTGTGTCAACATGCCGCGCTCTGCCCCCTGATCACTCACAGCTGCACCGGGTGCCGCCGGAGCTCCTGGTATTCGGCCAGCTGGCGGCACCATGCGTCCAGGGCCCCCCGATCGCCACCTGGGGCCCTGGATGTCACAATATTACAATCCAAACGCAAACGGGTTAAGTAACCAAATTTGTAAGAAGAATAATTAATGCAGCATATGAATCCTCACACTGCCGGGCAGCACCTCTACAGTTTGTGGATCCAGGAATCAGGTGAGTATTAGAAAGAAAAAAAGTTTTATTTTATGTTGCTGGGGACATTTAAAAATGTCGTCGGATTTTATTTTTTTTAAAAATGTTTTATCCCATTGGCTTCAATGTTAAAAATATTCCCGTTTAATTCAATATCTAATAAACCATTGCTTATAATATTCTGCAGTAAAGAGTCTCTTTATTTTTAGATTGTTTTAGGATTTTTTAAGAATTTTTTATACTTTTTTCAAATAATTTTTTTTTTTCCCGAACCGAACACGTGGAAATGTTCGTAGTTCGCGAACTTTCGAACGGCCAATGTTCGAATCAAACTCCGAACCGATCGAGCTGAACAGCTCATCCCTACTCATGATACCATCAATGAAACTCAGCTCTCCGACACCAGCAGCATCATGCAGCCCCACAGAAAGACACTGCCACTACAATGTTTCACTGTAGGCACCATGCATTTTTCTTTGTACTCCTCACCATTGCGACACCATACAGTTTTATAGCAATTAGAGACAAAACCATTTATCTTGGTTTCATCACTCCAGAGTACAGAGTCCCAGTAGTCTTCTTCTTTTTAAGCAAGGGCCCTGGCAAATTTTCGGTGGACTTTTTTGTGCATGGGCTTTAGAAGAGACTTCCTTCATGGACGACACTCATGCATGCCATTAATCTGTCATATTGTGTCACGGGAAACAATCACTCCAGTTTAGCTTTCTTCTTCTCTCTAACTGCAGTGAACTTGCATGTGTCATGCCTTAGCCCTGAGAGCCTGCTGTGGCCAGCCTGGGTCACTAGCTCTCTATACCTGCTTCCCACCTAAGGGTTAACTCCTGTGTCTGAAACTGAGGATTCTGCATAAAACCAGACCACACCCTCCTCCCCTTTGCTCTTTCATTTTGTGTTATCCCTTCCTGATGTCAGAGGTCCTGAGAGCTCCCTCTTGTTATTGTATGTTTCCTGTATATTCCATCCTTGCTGTGTCTGCATTACATGGTTCCTGCTTGCTGGAAGTTCCACTGCATGGCAAACTATCCAGTGGGTCCAGAGACTCTCAAGTGGCTTCCAGTCCTCAAGCTCTCTCCTGGAGGAAGACCTTCTATCAGGTACTGTTACCAAAGGCTCCTGCTTCCCCTCAAGAAGAACCAGAGAGAGACTACGTGGCCCACCATCCACTTGCCTGTGTTACTATCTGTTCTATGCTGGACTGTTTGCTGTGAACCATCCCACAATACAAGCTTTGTTGTGCATATACTGTCTCCAGTGTCTTTCTGCCTGCTCACCCGCAGCGCTTGGGAATATTACATCACACTGAGGCCGTGTCATGGTAACTTCCTGGCACGAACCTGACAGCATGGGGATTTTGTATATAGAGTGGCAAGAAAAAGTATGTGAACCTTTTGGGATCACGTGGAGTTTTGCATGAATTGGTCATAAACTGTGCTCTGATCTTCATCTAAGTCACAACAATTTGAAAAACACAGTCTGCTTAAAATAACACAACACAAACATTATATGTTTTCATGTGTTTATTGAACATAACATGTAAACATTCACAGTGCAGGGTGGAAAAAGTATGTGAACCCCTAGCCTAATGGCTTCTCCAAGAGCTAATTGGAGCCAGGAGTGAGCCAACCTTGAGTCCAATCAGTGTGATATTATTGGATGTGTTGCTGAAAACTGTCCTGCCCTTTAAAAACAAACACCAGTTTTGGGTTTACTGGTTTCAAAAAGCACTGCCTGATGTGAACCATGCCTCGCATAAAAGATCTCTCAGAAGACTTACGATCAAGAATTGTTGACTTGCATGAAGCTGGAAAGGGTTACAAAAGTATCTCCAAAAGCCTTGATGTTCATGTGTCCACGGTAAGACAGACTGTCTACAAATGGAGAAAGTTCAGCACTGTTGCTACTCTCCCTAGGCATGGTCGTCCTGTAAAGATGACTGCAAGAGCACAGCACAGAATGCTTTATGAGGTAAAGAAGAATCCTAGAGTGTCAGCTAAAGACTTACAGAAATCCCTGGCACATGCTACATGGAGTACATGGGAGGACACCACGGAGGAAGCCATTGCTGTCCAAAAAGAATATTGCAGCATGTTTGAAGTTTGCAAAAGAGCACCTGGATGTTCCACAGCACTACTGGCAAAATATTCTGTGGACAGATGAAACCAAAATTGAGTTGTTTGGAAAAAACACACAACACTATCAGAGTTATCCAAAGAGATCCGAATTGCTTGAGAAAGGTAACCGAACGCTGAAAATCAGCGTTCGGTTACCTTTCCTGGCCATTCGGCTATCCAGAGAGCAGGCAATTCACCAAATCCTGGCGAATTGCCTGCACATACGGTGCCTGTACGGTGCCTGTTCGAGGGCAGTGAAATCCCCATGAAAAAGCACTGCTTCGGCTATTCAGAGAACACAAACCAGCAGTGAAAGGTTCCCCTAATGCCCTGCCATTCGGTGGTTTAATTCGGCAAGTTAATTCAGGAGAATCCCATAGGCTTCAATGTTAAAAATATTCCCGTTTTAATTCAATATCTAATAAACCGTTCATTATAAAATTCTGCAGTAAGGAGTGTCTTTATTTATAGATTTTTTTTAGGATACTCTAAGCATTTTTATGAATTTTTTTTATTCTTTAAAAGTCCGATTTTTTTAAAAAAAAAAATTTTAAGTTTACTTATTTTTTCTGTAACAGCCCTTTTTATTATCATTCCCTGGACCTCCTGTGTAAATTTCAGATATTTTCGCTCAGTAGTTTCTTTGCAAACAGCATTTTATTTTCACACATTCACACAAACTGTTTTGCTAATTTATTCCCTGCCTCCTCTGCAATCTCAGCTGCTTCGGTCTTAGCTGCTTCGGCTGCGTGTGATCGACTCCTGCTCGGGTTTTTCTGTGGTTTTCGGCAGGTTAATCCAGATGTTTTTGAGGGTTTTCGGCGTGCAGTCGGCAGGTTTTGCGGTTAGTTTTCGGCAGGTTTGCGGCACCTTTTCCCTGCAATTCGGGGACCCTGTGGTGTTTGCTGAATACACCGCAGGGTCACCGAAATTGGATCGGCAAAAGGAACCGAATTGAAGAGAACGAAAAGTCACCGAACGTGCGGTGACTTTTCGAATCTCTTTGAATAACCCTGAATGTGTGGAGAAAAAAAGGCACAGCACACCAACATCAAAACCTCATCCCCACTGTAAAACACGGCGGAGGGATCATCATGGTTTGGGGCTGCTTTGCTGCCTCAGGGCCTGGACGGATTGTTGTCATTGATGGAAAAATGAATTCCAGAGTTTATCCAGACATTTTGCAGGAAAACGTAAGACCATCTGTCCGCCAACTGAAGCTCCGCAGAGGATGGGTGATGCAACAGGACAATGACCCAAAGACTACAAGTAATTCAACAAATGAATGGCTTCAACAAAACAAAACACGCCTTCTGGAGTGGCCCAGTCAGAGTCCTGACCTCAACCCGATTGAAATGCTGTGGCATGACCTTAAGAGAGCGATTCACACCAGACATCCCAAGAATATTGCTACACTGAAACAGTTTTGTGACGAGGTGTGGTCCAAAATTACTCCAGATCGTTGTGCAGGTCTGATCTGCAACTACAGGAAACGTTTGGTTGAGGTTATTGCTGCCAAAGGAGGGTCAACCAGTTATTAAGTCCAAAGGTTCACATACTTTTTCCACCCTCCACTGTGAATGTTTACATGTTCTGTTCAATAAAAACATGAAAACATATAATGTTTGTGTTGTATTATTTTAAGCAGACTGTTTTTCAAATTCTTGTGACTTAGATGAAGATCAGAGCACGTTTTATGACCAATTCATGCAAAACTCCATGTAATCCCAAAGGGTTCACATACTTTTTCTTGCCACTGTATCTATTGTAGTATAGCAACTCTTCGGGATCCTTGGTTCCAACCAAACAACACGGTCCTCTAGGGAACAAACAGCCACAGACTTGAAGCTTGTGCAGATAAGAGGTATTTTATTCCAGCATACAAAAGCAAACACCACACATGGCTTTGGAATCACTATTGCAGGTTTTTCAGCGAAAAACTACAAAAGAAAAGCTAACTCAAATGAGAGCACTAACTAAACATCCAGCACTCCTAACAAATTCAAATAAGCTTTATTGGTGGGACCAAATACATTTTAGCATTGCCAAAGCATATAGGGAGGTTATATGGGATGGGGGGGGGGTAGTGGGACATATATGGGGGGAATCGGCAAGTCCATGGACATTATCAAGGGTAAGAGATAATGTGAAGGGGGATGGGGGCGAGTCCGTTTTGGGGATTTATAATTCCGGGATCTCTCATGTTTCTCTCAGTCTGTGACATTCTGTGACATATTGAGCAGATATTTTCACCGCTGGCTCCTCTTCTCCCAGTATGATGTGGAGTTTCCTCGTCTCTTCTATAGAGGTGAAGTCCGGGATGAGAGCAGAGAGTCTCTGGAAGTGAGTGTCACTCAGTGCTGAGTACTTGGGGCACTGTAGGAGGAAGTGGACCTCATCTTCCAGGGCCCCCTGGTCACAATGCTGGCACAATCTACTCTCCCTGGGCTTGTAGGTCTGTCTATGCCGCCCTGATTCGATTTCCAGGCTGTGGACACTCAGTCTGTACCGGCTCAGGATTTGTCTGTCCTTGAGGTCTTGTAGTACCTCCAGGTATTGGGCCAGTTTGTATTCCCTCTGTAAGGATTGGTAAATGGTGAGTTTCTGGAAATTTGCTATATCATGTCTCCATTCTCTGATATAGTTTACCCTGGAATCATTCATTAGGGCCTTTATTTGATATTTTGTCAGGTTGCATTCATGGGGGCTTTGGATGAACCGGGTGGATATGAGTTGTTGCAGCCCACATGGTTTGGGGTGGTCCTTGTTGGCCAGTAGGGCTTTATGGTGGTATGAGTTGAGGCTGCTGATGTTCAGGTGGTCCCAATATGATAGCGCCCTCTTCTGTACTGCAAGAAGTAAGGGGAGTCTGCCCAGCTCGGCCCGGCAAGCATTGTTAGAGGTGCTCCTATAGACTTGGAGGGGGTGCTTGCAGAATTCCAGATGGAATATTTCTGTTGTGCTGGTGTCCCATTTGGGTTGGTCTGGGTAGGTGATGGGGCCCCATACTTCACTGCCATAAAGTAGGATTGGAGTGATGACGCTATCAAAGATTTTAAGCCAAAACTCTTACAGGCGGTTTCAGTTTGTAGAGTTTTCTCCTGATGGCATAGAAGGTTCTACACACCTTGTCTCTTAGGGCCTCTATGGCTGGTTTGAAACTTCCCGATCGTTTTGTTTCTAGGCCGAGGTATGTGTAGCTCTTGGCTTCATCAAGAGTGAAGTCATTAAGTGTGAAAGCGGAACCCTTGGTTTTTGCGTTCTTCCTTTGGAAAACCATGACCTTTGTTTTCTTTTGGTTGATGGGTAGTGCCCATGCCGCACTGTATTTTTCCAGCACTTTCAGGCTGTCTTGTAGACCTCTCTCTGTTGGTGACAGTAATAGGAGGTCATCTGCATACAACAGGAACTTCACCTCGGTGTCATGTAGAGTTAGTCCTGGTGCTGAGGAGGATTCTAGAGCTTCAGCCAGTCCATTGATGTAGATGTTAAAGAGGGTTGGACTTAAACTGCAGCCTTGTCTGACTCCACGAGCCTGCCGGAAGTACTCTGTTCTCTTCCCATTCACCTTTATGCTGCAGAAGTTCTCATTATATGAGCTCTTGATGACATCATAGGTTGTACCTCCTATTCCACTCTCCAGTAGTTTGAGGAACAGGCCTGGGTGCCACACTGAGTCAAAGGCCTTCTTAAAGTCCACAAAGCAGGCAAATCTTTTCCCATGTTTTGTATGTGGACATGGTTCTTGATAAGACTGTGCAGGGTGTAGATGTGATCTGTAGTGCGATGGTTTGGCATGAACCCCGCTTGGCTTCTGTTTAGGAAGTTATGCTGTGTCAGGAAGCTGAGGATTATTTTGTTCAGAATGCTATTGAACAGTTTTCCCAGTGTTCTGCTGACACATATCCCTCTGTAGTTGGCTGGATCATACTGGTCTCCACTCTTATGGACGAGTGTTATGAGGCCTTGGTTCCATACTTGAGGGTAGAATCTAACGCTCAGGACCAGGTTGAAAACTTTACATATTGCGGCGTGTACTTCTGGAGAGCCGTGTTTAATCATCTCTGGAAAAATTCCATCCATCCCGCTGGCTTTTTTACTTTGTAGATCTTGAATTTTCTCTGCTACTTCTTGGGGTGTAATGGGTGTATCTAACGGGTTTTGGAAATCCTTGATTTTTTCCTCCAGTTCATGTAGTCTTCTGATGATGTGTTCCTGTTCCACAGTTAGCTCCTCTTTGGGAATGTCTTTGTACAGGCTCTTGAAGTAGTTGAGCCAGATGTTGCCATTTTGGATGTAGAAGTTGTTTTTCCGATTTGATTCCAGGTTTCCCAGAAAGAGTTATCCTGAAGAGCCTCTTCCAGTTGTTGAAGGTTTTTGGAGATGAAGTTTTTGTTTTTTCTTTTTGAGGATTTGTTAATAGTTTTTCTGCAGGACACCATGAGTGATCCTCAGGGCGATATTGTCGGGGTCTCTGTGTCTTTTATTTGAGACTGTTTGTAGGTTGTTTCTTACAGGGTCATTCAAAGAGATTCGAAAAGTCACCACACGTTCGGTGAGTTTTCGTTCTCTTCATTTTGGTTCCTTTTGCCGATCCCATTTCGGTGACCCTGTGGTGTATTCAGCAAACACCACAGGGTCCCCGAATTGCAGGGAAAAGCTACCGCAAACCCGACGAAAACGAACCGCAAAACCCACCAATTGCATGCCGAAAACCCCCAAAAACATCTGGATTAACCCGTCGAAAAACCCGAGCAGGAGCCGATCACATGCAGCGAAGCAGCTGAGACCGCAGACGAGGCAGTGAATAAATTAGCAAAACAGTTTGTGCGAATGTTTGAAAATGAAACGCTGTATGCAAAGAAACTACTGAGCGAAAATGTCTGAAATTTGCATATGAGATCCAGGGAATGATAATAAAGAGGGCTGTTACAGAAAAAAAAAGTAAACTTAAAAAAATAAAATAAAAAAAAATCTGACTTTTAAAAAAAAAAATTCAGAAAAATGCTTAAACTATCCTAAAAAATCTATAAATAAAGAGACTCTTTACTGCAGAATTTTATAATGAACGGTTTATTAGATATTGAATTAAAACGGGAATATTTTTAACATTGAAGCCTATGAGATTCTCCTGAATAAACTTGCCGAATTAAACCACAGAATGGCGGGGCATTAGGGGAAGCTTTCACTGCTGGTTTGTGTTCTCTAAATAGCCGAAGCAGTGCTTTTTCATGGGGTTTTCACTGCCCTCGAACAGGTGCCGAACAGGCACCGTATGTTACATAGTTACATAGTTACATAGTTACATAGTTATATAGGCTGAAAAAAGACATGCGTCCATCGGGTTCAGCCTCTCCCACATAACCTACTGCTGTTGATCCAAAAGAAGGCAAAAAACCCAGTCTGAATGCTTGCCAATATGCAACATACTGGGAAAAAATTCCTTCTTGACCCCAGAATGGCAGTCAGATTTCTTCTTGGATCAAGAAGCTTTTACCCACATATTAAATATTATAACCCTTAACATTCTGTGTCTGCAGGAAGTCATCCAGTCGTTTTTTAAAAGTCTGTACAGACTCTGACCCAACCACCTCAACAGGCAGAGAATTCCACAGCTTTATTGTTCTCACCGTAAAATAACCCTTCCTATGCTTTAAGCTAAATTTTCTTTCTTCCAGTCTAAATGGATGACCCCTTGTCCTATGTATAGTCCTGTTAATGAATAGGCTATCAGACAATGGTTGATAATGGCCCCGTATATATTTATATAAGGTTATCAGATCCCCTCTAAGGCGCCTTTTCTCTAAACTAAACAGGTTTAAGCTTGTTAGTCTTTCCTCATAACTTAACCCTTCCATCCCCCTTATTAATTTAGTTGCCCGTCTCTGCACTTTTTCTAGCGATATAATATCTTTTTTTAAGACAGGTGCCCAAAATTGCACGGCATATTCAAGGTGCGGCCTGACCATTGATTTATACAGAGGCAAAATTAGTTTTCATCCCGTGAGTGAACTCCCCTTTTAATGCATGCCAGTACTTTGCTGGCCTTGGCGGCTGCTGTTTGACATTGCACATTGTTACGTAGTTTGAAGTCTATGATTATTCCCAAATCCTTCTCCTGCTTGGATTTCCCTAACTCCGTACCATTTAGGGTATACATTGCTTGTGTGTTCTTCACTCCAAAGTGCATAACTTTACATTTATCTAGATTAAATTTCATCTGCCATTTAAGTGCCCAGTCCCCCAATCTATCTAAATCCCTCTGCAGCGAAGTAACATCCTGCTCACATTGTATTACTTTCCTAGCTTGTGTCATCTGCAAACACTGATACATGACTTTCAATGCCTATCTCAAGGTCATTTATAAATAAATTGAATAGTATTGGTCCTATAACAGACCCCTGAGGGACACCACTTACCACTGGTGTCCATCTTGAAAATGTACCATTTATGACCACTCTCTGTACCCTATCTTTTAGCCAGTTTTCTATCCAAGAACAAGTATTTTCATCTAGACCATTTTTTCTTAATTTAAATAGTAACCTTTTGTGTGGAACTGTGTCGAAAGCTTTGGCAAAATCTAAGTAAATCACATCCACTGCGACCCCCTGATCTATACTTCTACTTACTTCCTCATAGAACGTAATTAGGTTAGTCTGACATGATCTGTGTTTCATGAAACCATGCTGATTTTTGCCAATTACATTATACCTCCCATAAATTCCTGAATATTATCCCTTAGTAACCCTCAAATACTTTCCCAGCCACAGATGTTAAGCTCACAGGTCTATAATTCCCGGGCACAAATTTTAAACCTTTCTTAAATATAGGGACCACGTCAGCTTTTCTCCAATCCTCTGGTACTATTCCTGAAAGAAAAGAATCTTGAAAGATTAAGAACAAAGGTTTACATATTTCAACACATAGCTCTCTTAGTACTCGCGGGTGAATTCCATCTGGCCCTGGGGCTTTATTAACATTCACATTGTTTAATTTGTGTAAAACCTTGTCCTGAGTCAACCAGTCACTTTGTATTAGTAAGTTTTTATTAATGAATTTCATGTCTCCTGTTATAGGTTTCTCTTTGATAAATACTGAAGAAAAATAATCATTTAAAATTTCTGCCTTATCCTGATCTTCAGTTAACAATAGCCCTGACTCAGATTTTAGTGAACCTACATTTTCACTCTTAGGTTTTTTGGAATTTATGTACCTAAAGAATCTTTTAGGGTTGGTCTTGCTCTCTTTGGCTATTTCTTTTTCATTTTCTAGTTTAGCCCATCTAATCGCATTTTTACATGCTTTATTGGCTGCCCTATATGCTTTATAGGATGCCTCAGATTTATCAAATTTAAAAGCTTTAAATGCCTTCTTTTTATTTTCATTTCCTTAGTTACCTTCCTACTAAGCCACATTGGTTTCAGTCTGTTTCTTTTATATTTATTAACCAGTGGAATATATTGTGACGTGTACTTTTCTAGTGTTTGTTTAAAGATATTCCACTTATCCTCAGTGTTTTTCCCGTGAAAGAGTTTCTGCCAGTCAATGACATTGAGAGCTTCCTTTATTTTAATAAAGTTGGCCTTTTTAAAATTATATATTTTAGCATGCCCCTTATGAATGTGTTTTTTTGAGTTTATTTCAAAAGTCACCATGTTATGGTCGCTGTTTCCCAATTGTTCTTTTACATAATATTGAGAAAAGATCCACATTATTTGTTATAACCAGATACAGACAGTTATCCTCTCTAGTTGGTGTTTCTACCAGTTGTGACATGAAGGTATCATTTAAAATGTTCAGAAACCGGATTCCCTTTGCTGAATTACTAGTCCCACTATCCCAATTAATGTCCGGGTAATTAAAATCTCCAATAATTAAAGTGCTACCATGATGTGCAGCCTTCCTAATTTGCTCTAACAGTTGTTCTTCCTCATCATTATCTATATTAGGTGGCTTATAGCATATGCCAACCAATAATTGACTTCCCTGTTTATTCCCCAACGAGATATTTACCCATAAGGATTCCACATTTCCCTCATCGCTTTCCAGTTGTGTAATATTAGGCTTTAAATCCTGATTTACATATAAACACACTCCACCCCCTTTCTTATGTTTCCTATCCTTTCTAAACAATGTATAACCATTTAAGTTTACAGTGTTCAGGCAATTCGCTAGGATTTGGCGAATTGCCTGCTCTCTGGATAGCCGAATGGCCAGGAAAGGTAACCGAACGCTGATTTTCAGCGTTCGGTTACCTTTCTCAAGCAATTCGGAGCTCTTTGAATAACCCTGTATGTGTTCTGCATTCTTTGTCAAACATTTATTGGGTTGTTTATTGGATAATTTCTTGAAGTTGACTTTTTTAATGTTGGAGGTCTCTGCGATGGTGTGTAGTAATCTCATAAACAAAAGAAAAAACAACAAACAGCATCTCTTTAGAAGTGCTACTGCTCCATGCCCTGCTCCGAGCAGCCTGATTAAACACACTTCTGTCCAGCAGTCAGCAGCCCGAGAATGTACCTTTGGATTAATTGGTTAATTGGCAACAACTCTCCCAGACGTCTTGTTACCCAACCCATGCACTCTGTCACACTATATATATAAAATCCTTTAATAATACTATTTGCTTCCTTACCTTCTCACATAATGCTTTAAATAAGTAATGTATGAGATTATATATGGAGAAAATATAGAGGTCCTTATTTAGTAAGGTTAATTTTTTCCACATTTTGGAAAAAAAGGTTCTAAAATATTATGAAGTATTTATCCTTTCCATATAATTATCGGGGAAGTATGCCAGTTTAGGCTGGGGTCAGACGAACGCAGTGCGAACGCGCGTGCAGCAGCACTTTATTACGGCCGTAGTAGCAGTAAATGAAGTCCAATGACGGCCAATATACGAAGTACGGCCGTGCAACGCAAGCAGCAAATGAACGCATTTTTTTTCGAGAACATAGAACCGCTAGTACTGACGCACAGAGGGCACTGCGTCGGCATAGCGGCATGTGTGCGTGATTAGGAGATGTCAGATGCTGCACATGTCCGGCCAACATCACGTCCATTTGTTTTTAATAGCTCTGTCAAAAATCACGTACGAAAACGCGCATCGTATTACCGCTTTCGCGTGAAAAAATACGTCAATGCGTTCGGACGCACTTTTTTACGGAGGATGCAAAAAATGCATTCGTCCGACCCTAGCCTTAGCTGTATCTAGGAAAGACCTGATACAGGTCCTCTATATCCTGTCCAGATTAACCCCTTCACTACTGTGAACACCTTTACACGTTTAGAAGTAGCATATACAGCATCCTGATATCGTGCAAACGTGATCTAGAGTTATTATGCTTCATTGAAAATCTAATTTGTTTGCACTGTTGAGGTCCACTGGGGTGGTCAGTGTCTGACAGCGCCGTCCTCTCTGCTCATTGGCCGGCCACTGACTGATATTAGAAGACATGGGCAGGGAGCGACGTGATGACACGAAGCCCGCCGGATGTAAAAACCAAGAGGTGAGTTTGCCTCATTGCCCTGTTGTGGTTTTACCGAAATAGCACATTCTTATGACCCATGTTATTGATTTATCGTCTGCTGACCATGGCTTTGTTCTGACTACTCTCTTAGCATTAACCCTTGCTATTCTTGGATTTCAGTGTGCCGGCCTTGGCTGTATATTATATCATGTTTACCCTTTCTACCAAACCTTGGCACGTCTGACTTCCCTCTCTGGTTTCTGACTTCAGCTTGCTTTTCACCTAGCTTTTCTGTGTGTCTCTCCTGTTTATAGATTTCCGGCTATTCTAAATAGTGATGAGCCAAACACCCCCGTGTTCGGTTAGCATTCGAACTCGAACAATTTCAAAAGTTCGAGTTCGAACTCGAACAGGAACCGAACTCAATGCAAGTCAATGGGACTCGAAAGTTCGATTTTTAGAGTGCCCTTCAAGAGGGCATATATGCAAGATATTTGCCATAAAAGGTGTATGGGGGTCCGGGAAGTGCCCTAGGGGACAGGAAACAAGTACAAACGTTTTTTAAAAAAACGTTTTTAAAGGAACAGTGAGTTTTCCATGAAATAAAGGTTAAGAATAAAAATGAAAAATTCCTTCAAATATCGTGCCTAGGAGGTCCCCATAACCTGCCCATGAAGTGGCGGATTTGTAGGATGTATAGAAACATTTAAAAACAAAAAAATGACATTTCAAATGACGATAAATGGGTTTCCTTTAATCTATTCATAAACAACTGCTTGGGGTGGCAGCTTGTATGAAAAGAGGAGTCGTTTTAGGACACGCAGAACAAGTTTAGTGATTTTTTTGGGCTAAATTATGGTGAAACTTATGCAGGCTTTGGATGAAAGTAACAATAGTTGTTTAAAATTGGGCCTTTAGTGTCGGCAACAGTGCCATCACACCGTAACCCCTCTGTGGTATTGTGGAAGAGTGCAGGGATGGACACTGCGGTCAAATATTAAAATGATATGAATGTGGTACAGGCGTCAGTGCACCCAAATATTGTGCCTTTGGTGGCAGCAAGTGCCTTCACACCGTAACCCCTCTGTGGTATTGTGGAAGAGTGCAGCGGTGGACCCTGCGGTCCAATATTAAAATGATATGAATCTGGTATAGGCGTCAGTGTCAGTGCACCCAAATATTGTGCCTTTGGTGGCAGCAAGTGCCTTCACACCGTATCCCCTCTGAGGTATTGTGGAAGAGTGCAGTGGTGGAGGTTTTGGTAATGCAGAAGAGATCCCCGATCTATTCAGTTACATCAGCAGCTTTAACAAAACCGGGTCAGCAATGTTTAGGCATTTGTACTGCGCTACTGTATATGGTGAGAATCGGCGCACACCAGTAGCAACAGGAAGCAAACAAAACGGGCAGGGAATACACAGAGAATAGTCAAATGGCAGGCAAAGTCGGCAAGAGATTGGGTCCTCAGAACAAGCAGGGTCAGTAACAAGTATAGAAACTGTTTCGGTAAGCTAGCGATGCGGGAATAAAGGCTGAGACACACTGAGCGTGTAGTGACGCACAGCATAGCGAAGAGAAGCAAACATTTTGCACGCTTGACTTCACTTCGCTCTGCCTCGTAGTGTTTCTACATTGCACTAAGTTTGCTTCTCACCGCACTGGACAGGAATCCACTAACTAAATTAAAATGTACACACAAAACCGTTTTATTTTCACAAAGCACATGTTATATAGGCAAAAAAAAGTTTCTACTGAATAAATCCATCAAAAACTACTGTTAATTTAATAGGAATAGTATAAAAATATAAAAAAAAGATAACCCCTGATCATATATATTATGGGGACACGGAGCACTGTGTATAGAGTAGGGATGCATTGATACCACACACAGACTTATACGTTTATATATATATCAACGCGCAGACCTATATATGCGTATATATCAACACACAGATATATATACACCCACCCAGAGACCTCAGACCATATATACACATACGCACATGGGGGGTGGCATGTGGACATTCTCAACTAAATGTGCCCCCCCATTTAGCTGATCCCTCCAGAAGAAATGTTGAACCCGACAGAGCAGAGAATATATATATATTATTCTCTGCTCTATCGGGTTCAACATTCTTCTGGAGGGATCAGTCAAATGGGGGGGAGGCAATTAGTTGCCAAAATGTGTGTGTAATACAAGTCTGGATATATATATTTATAAGAATATAGATATATATCTTATCTATATATATATATATCATACCTGCCCTTACCTTCCCCTATAAATTTGCTAAAAATATACACACAGAAAAAAACAAACCACTGCCTGAGACCCTGCGCAGCCCACATGCCACCCCCCTCTACCTGGCTGAATGTATCTAATATATATAATTAAATACATTCAGCAAGGTAGAGAAAGAAACAAAAAAAGGTTTATTTTATGTTCCCGGGGACATTTAAAAATGTCCTCGGATTTTATTTTTTTTAGAAATGTGTCGCCTTACCTTAGCCTGGTGGTCAGTGGGGGCTCCCTGGATCCTGGTTGTGGGGGGGGGGGTCTGCCGTGGCCACAGGTGCAGTAGATCCCTTGAGGGTGGAAAGAGAAGGAAAGGACTGCAAGGTGAGAGTGATGGGCTGCAAGGTGAGAGTGATGGGCTGCAAGGTGAGAGTGATGGGCTGCAAGGTGGGAGTGATGGACTGCAAGTTGAGAGTGATGGACTGGTTGCATCAGTGAGTTGGGTGATCGGCTTCCCTAAAAAGGAATGTCTTAAGGAAGCATTTGAAGTAAGGGAAGCTAGGGGAAAGTCTGACAGAACAAGGGAGTGTGTTCCAGAGGATGGGGGCTGTGCCGGAGAAATCCTGCAGTCTATCATGGAAAGAGGTGATTCATGATACTACATGGAGACCTAACTGTACTAACTCCACCTGGCCAGCAGGTGGCAACATCTCACTGTCAAATTGGTTATTTTTTTATATTTTTTCAGTTTCGGATCATTTGGATCATTTTGTTCAGTTTTTTTTCATTTCGGGTCGTTCGTTATGTTACCGCGATTCATATTTTGGATTGATTCGTTAATTCGGATTGCCGGTATTTCGTATTTCTGATCACTACATATTTCGTTTTTATTAGTTATTTCATTTTTATTAGTTATTGGAATGTGAAACGGATTAATTACTTAGGTTATGGAAGAAAAAAGGATACGTAATCCCCCTGTCTTTGCTGCTGAAATATTTTTTAGCACCAAGGACAGCAGCCAGCCGGTACCACAATAAAATGAAAATACCCGCCAGTACTTAAATAAATACCAGCCGTTACTATAATAAAATGAAATACCAGCCGTACTACAATAAAATACGGCAGCTGCTACAATAAAAATACTAGACGAATAGACATGTGTGTTTCGTTTCGTTCTCAATCATATGGTGCAGTTCAGTGGCAGTGAAATTCCCCGTAGAGAAGTAATTGTTAATCTATTTATAGAACACCGAGCGACCACCATCGAATAGGCTTCAGCACCATGGATAGCCCTCGCTGTATGCAGCCTGACTGAAGAAAAGAAAAGCTACGTTCGGCAAAGAAAAAAGCCTCAGCTGCTGAGCCATTTCACGCCTCTGTGCTGAGCTCATTTTTACCGTTTCACTCATTATGTTTAAACGCGATTTGAAGCCACGTTTTATTATACAACCCAGACATATTATCTATCGTTCTTTCCGGCAGACTCGACAGATTCATAATCTATCATTATTATATGTATACGTCATGTCCTGCCTGCATATTATAACAAAAAATGCAATAAAATTAGATTTTTTTTAATCACCTACAGCGTGTAAAGTTTTTTTATCACATGAGTTTTTGCGTTCATATTTTCTGCGTGGTGCACTTGTTAAAAAACATTAGAAATGGGGACTCGTTACATTTTTTGGGGGGAATTACTTGATTTTTAGCAAACGCACCTCATAGAAAAAACTCATTAGTGTAGCATCATTGTTCACATTATTAATTGAAATGTGGACAACATTGCTGCATTAATAAAAAACACACGTACAAAAAAGACACGTTTTTATTTTTTTATTGTTTATTTATTTTATTTTCCTTCATTATTTTTATTATTTATTTTTTCTTTACTTAAAAAATGGTCATGTTTGGTATCATTCGAAAGGCTATCATTTGGTATCATTCGAAAGGCATGACCCCTCTAGCTGCCACCGTTCGGGAGATATGGGGGTTCAAAGGAAATCCCCGGGCAGCTAGGAGTTCCCCGGCTAACTGATGTTATCGTGCCATACGCAATGACGTCTGATAGCGAGGGGGGACCCGGAGGTGGAGCCGCCATCCAAGATGGCGGCCCTCACTGGAGCTAGATCGTGATTCGGCACTTAAAGGGTTAAAAACAGGCATCGCTTTAAAGGGCAGACACTGCCCTTCAAAGTGATGCCTGTGTTTTTTTTGCAGACCCCCCAATCGGGAGGGAGAGGGATCCAAAAGGATCCTCCCTCCCTTTCAGGCAATCTCCCAGCGTTGCCGGGGCGGTCACCTGAAAAGGACATCATCGCGCATACTGCACTGACGTCATTTACGTCGGGATGGGTATAAATTCGGTGTCTGACTTCCAAAAAGTCAGAACGCCGCGGGACCCTGGACAGAGAGGTGAGTATCTCTCTGGGGGTTCCCACAAGCGGAGGATGTGTGGGGAATGTCCCCCGCATATAGCGGGAGTCAATGAGGATGTTCCCCACAAGACGAATGGATTCGGAACGAAATGGAATGAAAACTAACTGGTATAAAACAAATTGATTTTGTTTTTACAGATCAATTCGTTATACTGTTTTACTTACACTCAATTCCCCATAGACAAGTAGTGGTTAGTTAATCTATTCAGAAAACGCCGAACAGCACTGAAATGTCAGTGAAATACCCAGATTTTAAGTCATCTGTTCAACAGCTTTAAACAGGTAAATCCCATACGTCACAATATAAAAAATATTCCTGGTTTTTATTAACCATTTATTCAACCGTTTATGTTTATTCTTTTCACTTGCAGCAAAAAGTTTCTTTATTTTTTAGGATTTTTTTAGGCATTTTTTGGGATTTTTTGGGTGAAATTTTTGGATTGCTATTTTATTTTAACCCTTTCCCTGCGGAGGACATGTGGGGAACATCCTCAGACCAATCGCTTCATTTTTTGGACCGTTTCAGACCGATTCTGATGGAGCTGAACAAAACGGTAAATTTCGGCCGAAGTTTGGTCCGGAATGAAACTAAACGCACATGTCTATTCCTGACATCATATGCCAGTTTCCTCAATATAGACTGAAAGATTATGGCACAAACCGCTCCTCCTGCATGGAGGAGAGGCACCTGAGAGTCAATGGCATAGACAGGCATACAATCAGCAAATAAGTTGTCAGGTCTGGAATCCTCAGAGTTTTTCCCATGGGCGCTGCAGATAAGCTGACTTTGGTCCCATGACACTATGTAAAAGATGTGTCAGTCCCTCTGAGTGCCATTCTTTGGCCATCGATATCTGGAAAGCATCTTTAATAGTGGGTTGCAGAAAACAGAATAGTTGACACACCAATGTTTATTTCTTTTCAGTCTCCCACACTACCAGCTTCATGAGAGTAACCTTTTATTCAAAGAAAAAATCTGCATTTTTTGCAAAGAATAAGCAAAACCTTAAATTTGTGGTACCTGTTTTTATTTATAAACTGTTATAAAATCATTGGTTAATGATTTACTATCAGAAAGACACAGCTTGTAAGCGACATCAAAATATGATATTTTAAAACAGACTCTTCAATTAGGCCGAGGACAAAATTTGATACATGGGCCGTCTGTCACGTTTTCCATGTTCCAGCCCTGTCTCCCTGTCCTCTGTATTCCCTATGTATGGTTCCTATGGTTTTCCCTATGCTGCTTTCCCTGGGATGCAGCTCAGGGGTTAAGTTTGGTTACAGTTTGGTTTGCTCGTTTAGATCTTCTGTTGTGGATATGGGCTGATCACTCTTCCTATATAATGCAATGGGCCCATATCACAATACTCTTGTGTCTGGTTCATTTTCAGTCTTTGTTTGCTGCTGACTTCATGTTCCTGAGAGCTCCCTGTTGTTCTGTCTGGTAAAGTCTATGTTTTATTGTTTACCTTATTTCTTTGATCTGTCCGTTGTTTCTTTAGTTAGCCTAGGTTCCAGTTCATGTCCAGTGGTTTACATGTAATCAGTTCTAGTGTTTCTCCTTCGTCTGTTTCATGTTCTGACTGATTATATGGTTTTGACCCTTTGGCCTGGCTAACGGATTTTCTGCTTGTATAACTCGACTGCGATATAAGGGAAACATTGTGGTTTTGACTCCAGGCTTATTCACTGACGACTCTTCTAGACATCCCTAGCTGTACTGTGTATATTGATGTATAAGTTCTGTGTCCCTGCTGACCACGGGTTTTGTAATTGAAGTCCTTCCTTGCAGGTTGCGGAGTATAACTCCTTCAGGTATTCTGTGTACACCCTGGGACTCTGTACGGCTACTAGGTAACCTTTTTCTAAAGTGTGCAGATTCGGCCACTCTAAGGACCTATCTATCAGTATAGGGCTCCTTTGGTATAGCCGTGCAGAGGTCCCCAGTTCCCCTGTGTTTATATCACGTATCTAGGGTTATTGTGTCCTGTATCTCTGCATATAGGGGCTTTTACTCGTACCAGGGCCTTATTCGGCGCATGCCGGGTACCGCCATTGAAACTGACTGTGACACCGTCTTTTTCTATAGTTAGGGATAGAAATTAGGGTTAGGATTAGAAGTTAGGCTTAGGTTGGTATTTCTTCTTGTTTTAGGTTTAAGGTGTTTGTTGGTTGTCCATCCATCATAATCAATGAGGTCCTCAACATCCATCATATGTTTAAACACATCAGAGGACAACATATCAAGCTAATTCAGCCACAAATTTTCCTGACACACATTGGGCAAACACATGTAGGAGCCACCATTGTTTCAGGCTTTGAACTTGTGCATTTTACGCTTGTGTGCTGCTTGAAAGTATGCTTTGCTTCAACAGCTTCACAGTCCACGTGAATAAGGCTATGCCAGGTGGATCGGTTTTTAGTCAGCGATTTCCTGCTGGCTATGTCAACATCAAGTGACTTCAGGGTTAACTCTAACCCTTCAAAAGCACAAATTCAAACCTAACCTTAACCCTAATTTCTAACACTAAACCTAATTTGTAACGCTATCCCTAATATCTAATTATAAACCTAATTTCTTCAATTCTACCGACGCATAAATATCAGATGTGTCAAAATTTGGCCATGGTTGAATCAAGCATTTTTCAAAGATGGGACTTTTTCATTTCACAGTGCCTTTTTTTTTACTAAAAAGCCGCGTCTTATCTAGGATAACCTGGTTATCGACTACAGACACACTGAGCTTTGCGTACCATATTGACCATTCTTCACTCTAGAGACTGAAAGTAAAAAGATCGACAAAGCCAAAATCACTCACACAATCCTTCACAAGACGTCAGTATTATTATTATTATTATTATTATTCTTTATTTATAAAGCGCCAGCATATTCCGCAGCTCTCACACCTGACCAGTATTCATTTTTTGTTTATAATTTTCTATCTTTTAAAATACATCATTTTCGTTATGTTATAATGATTTCTTATTTCGGGAAAATTTTGTTATACGCTACTCCAAAATGTTTCAGAATTTCAAAATGTATTTTATTTGTTCTTAATCAATTTGTAATTTCGAAATGTCGTTTATTCGTTGTTCAGAATCAATTTATAATTTGGGAATGTAGTTTATTCGTCCTCCTGAATCAATTTGCAATTTGGGAATGTCGTTTATTCGTTGTTCAGAATCGATTCGTAATTTCTAGAAGTTTTGGGAAATTAATTGCTATTGTGTTTAAATTTTTAGACTGGCTATTATATCGTTTTAATGGGTATATTGGATAATTTAGAAAGTGAATAAATGTCACTATGTTTATTTGAATATTTCTCAGCCATATAGTGCGATTTTGCCAAAAAGGAATATGTTGGTTGCAAAAGGAAAAATCAGAAAACACTGCTAACATTGAATAAAAAACAATGGATCCGAATAAATTTGGGACATTTCATATGTTGTAACATTGATTTGGATGGTACAACCTTTAAAAAGAAAATCCAAAGCTATCACATCATGCCATTTGAATGAAACGAGTTAATCCAAATCAATTTGTTGTTTTCATCACCATTTTGTTTTCGGTTTAGATGCAGTTTGTTCCCATTGAGATTCAAATTTCCGAATCACAAAAAATGACACAAAATGAATTGCACATGTCCAGTAGAAACTAGGGTCGCTATATAAAGACAGGCATATTCAGTCAATATGGCCTTTTGGTTACAAGTGTTAGGTACCCACTCTAAAGAGGTGCCTTGAAGTGGCGAGTGGGCTTACGTTGCAATGGCCATTGAAACAAACAAAACCTCATTTTTGTTGTACATGGAACACATAGGAGCGAGCGCAGATGACACTCTTCTTCCTTGTTATGTTTTATACATTGACTGGGCTGTTACTCCTGGCAGTTGCTGCCACTCCGAAAATAAGTGAGTATGGGCGCGACGCCATTTTTTCTGTATTTATGTATATTCAGTCAATACCCTGTTAATACTTTGTCATGAAGACACGCTGGTTCAGCCACTTAACAAGCAAAATGTGCAAGTTTTTAATTGTTTGACAACCATTTTCTTTTAGTGAACTGGCAGCCTGACATTTCAAGGATTCGTTCATAATTAATCTTTTCCTTGAGAATTATTTTCAAAAATTAAATAATTTGAATACCTTTACACGGTCGTGGACTAGTGACGCCCAACAGCAAGAGTTTTGGAAGTACTTGGGCACTTGATCTACACGTTTTAAGACATTGAAGTGACACATTGTTTGGTGCCCATCATTACTACAATCTGACTAAGTTTCTCAGGGCTCTGTGCACATCTTTATTTCTCAAGCTATAGATTATAGGGTTCAGTATTGGTAATATTATTAGATAAAAAACTGAAAATACTTTTGTCACGGGATGGCCCAGCACCCTCAGCCAGGGGCGGTGCAGTGACAGTGGTGACATGGACACTTGGGTG
This sequence comes from Leptobrachium leishanense, assembly GCA_009667805.1. NCBI lineage: Eukaryota > Metazoa > Chordata > Amphibia > Anura > Megophryidae > Leptobrachium > Leptobrachium leishanense. Next base: position 39,598,004 of record CM019066.1, on the reverse strand, counting down.
TGGTGGCACGCACCCCGTTTTACCAGTATTTTTATTTAGATGTGATTATTGTGTGGTGTAATAAAGTGTTCCCCGTTGGTTATGGTGTAATGTATTTTTCCCTTTGTTTGCCTTGCTCGCCGCCATTTTCCGATTCTTGTGGCGCAGTTGGAATTTCGATTCGGAAAATGGCCGATCCGAACCATCCGGTTCGGATCGCAAAATGGCCGATTCGGACCATCCGGTCCGAATTGGCGACTCCCTGAAGGATGGTGGCCAATGGGTCCCGGGAGGGCGGGCAAGGAGTCCCATTGTATTCTAATTATAATGAGAAGTAATAAAAGTCTGTAATGTAAACAATAAAGGCAGATTCTGCAGTGCATTCAGCTTGGTCTGGTGTGGCTTTATTTCCACCGTATTTTCGGATCTGAGTGTCCCCCGCGGCCTCAGAATACGGTGCCCATCCGATCCGAATCGAGCGCGCTGACCCTGCATCGAGCATCAGGGCAGCGGCGCTGCATAAGAAGATTCGATCGGGGAAATTCAGAGATCCGAACCGAGGGCGCGGCCGCGTACCGCGCTTCGGTATTGCGAGGGATTGCGGTGCGATCCGAATCCCTCGCCCATCCCGGCAGATCCGAAGATTCCTTCAGCCCTGGTCCGATCCGAAAAGTCGTTCACCGAGATCCGAAAAGTTACCCGCACCGCGATCGGAAACGTTTCCCGCAAGATCCGAAACGTTTCCCACATCGAACCGAAGATTCCTCCGCGGCTGGCAGATCCGATCTCCACGGACGTCCCACACCCGCAAGGTCAGTGAACCAGCTGCTCGGACGCTGAGTGCCGTATGGCTCAGTGGTCGGGCTGGTTCTAGGCAGGGGTCCCCTCCACCGCCCGCTAACCCTTCCCAGGGTCACGCCAGGCCGCACGAGACGCCGAGTGCGCGTCACTCGGTAGTCGGGCCAGCGGTAAGCGAAGGGGTCACGCAGATTGAGCACACCCGCAGGCGGAACAACATCCCATTCCGTCATAACTTTGTCTCTGTTATCATCTACAGAAACCTTTGGTCTCATGAAGGCAATTAGGGTCATCCCATAATACAAGGTCACAACGATGAGGTGTGGAGTGCAACTGGAAAAAGTCTTGTATCGTCTACCTCGGATTCCTTTTATTGAAGAAATAATTTTATAATAAGAGAAAAGAATGAGAAGAAGTGGAAGCAGGAGGCTAGTGGCACTTCCAAGAAATATCGTGAAATCAAGTGTCGAGGTATCACTACAGGACAAGAGCATCACGGATGTAAACGAGCACAGGAAGTGATTAATGACGTTTGAGCCACAAAATGTCAATCTACATAAAAAAAAGATGGTAAGTGATGACGTGGCAAAACTTACTGTCCACGTAACTGTGATCATCAGTGCACAAACTGATTGTTTCATGATCCTGTTGTAACGCAAGGGCTTACAGATTGCAACATATCGATCATATGCCATGAAGACCAGAAGGAGGCTTTCACTCCCCCCCCCCGAACAAAGAGAAAAAACATTTGAGTGGCACAAGCTGCAAACACAATACTTTTATCTCCACTTAAGAATTCCACAAGCATCCTGGGAACAGTGACTGAAGGACCACAGATATTAATGATGGACAGGTTAAGGAGAAAGAAATACATTGGGTTGTGAATTCGGGGATCTAACGTCACAACCAGAATAAGAAGGATATTTGCCATCATTAGGACCACAAAGACAACCAAAAAGATGAGGAATAATACAATTTGTGCATTGGGGTCACTGGAAAAGCCAAGAAGAATGAAAAAGTGACTCAAAGTACTGTTATTCCTGCTTTCCATAAATGCTGCTGTTTATTTCCAGGCAGTTCCTAGTTCCTGATGAAAAAACAGACACAGAAATGTAAAAGCATAACAGTTATCATTTAAAACTTTGCATAAACATTAATGAAGCAGGAGATGTGAGGAGGAGTCCATCAAATGGCTGGCTGGCTGCCTGGTTCATTTCCTACAACATCAGAGAGGGGCTTCCTGTTCAGCACTCACCTCCTGCCCTGCAGGGGATTTATCCTTTCATCCCCAGGTTGGATTCCTTGTTCTTGCCAGGGAAGACTTCTCAATCCCCCTCCCTTCTCCGCAGTTCTTCTTGGTGTCACTGTTGCAGTTGCCTACAGACAGCACTTCTAGTGCATGCCTCACATTCTCCTGACTCCTCCGATCTAGTGGGCCAAAGGTTGAATCCTCCCCAGCACTGGCTGCACTCAGTGGTTGTGGGAAGAACAGCCACTTCACTTCCCAGAAAGCTGATTGTCATGCCTGCTACTGCTCCTGCAGTACGGCCTTCCCAACAGAGAGGGCGCCAGTCTTTGAATCAGGCCACTTTGTATGCCACACCTGGTCAGGGATCTAGGCCTTTAAATATCAGTTCCAGTCTGTGCTCTGAGCCCTGACGTGGTTATTTCTAGCCTTCAGCGCGTTTCTACAGCTTATGCTTATTGATTTTCTGGTTTGACTTCTGGCTTGTATTTTGACTGTGTTTTCTGTATTATCCCTTGGCATATGTTTACCTCGTGTACCGACCTCTGGCTTGTTTATACTACGATATCTCTCCTGTCCCTGATCTGTACTTCTGTGTATTCTAGATTAGTACCTGGCCATTTTAAGGACCAGCTTCTCAGTTTAGGGTCCTTTCTTGCCTTTCTGGGTTTTGTCTGCATTACGTCAGGGCCATGGACCCTGCAGACATTACTCAGCAGTTTACTGCTTGCTGTACCCATATAAGGGAGGCTGATGCCAAGATGTATCATTTTGCAGGGTTGCTGGAAACGCTCTTGGAGAATACAGATTGTGTGCAGTCTCCTTCACCTGCTCCTATAACCCATTCTGACACTTCGATGGTTAAATCCGCTGTTCCAGTGCAAATGTTGCCCTCTGTTACTTTCAGTGGTGAGGCTGCTGCATGCAGAGGATTTCTGAAGCAAATTGATTTATGTTTTGAGTTAAATCCTCTTATGTGTATAACTGACAGAGCTAAAGTGTGTTTTCTTTTTAACCATCTCAGAGACAAGGCCTTAGACTGGGCTACTGCATTTTGGGAGTCTAATGATCACATAATAAATAACTACGAGGAATTTGTTTCCACCTTAAAAAGTGTGTTTAACCCTTCCAGAGGAACAAATCCTGCTATGAAACGGTTAATGAGGTTAAGTCAGGGAGACAGTACTGTGTTGGAATACGCTGTTGAATTTCAGACGCTTGCTGCCGAGGTTAATTGGGATAATGAAACTCTGGTGTCCTGTTTTCTGAAGGGTTTATCTGACTCTTTAACCCTTGCTATTACAGCAAGAGATCTTCCTGGGAATCTGAATGATCTAATTCCATTCTGTATGGAGATGGAGGACCAAATCAGGAACATGTGTAAAACAAAAGCGCAACCTAATAGGTTAATGCCGTGTGTGTCTCCAGAGTTTAACCCTGCTGCATCTGACAACCCTGTACCTCAACCAATGCAGTCTGGAGAGATTAAACCGTTAGAGGAGAGGGGACTGGTATCAGAGGTCATGACATTATCTCCTTCTGTTTATAGAAAGCGTTGTTACTTTACTATTGGGATTGAGGTGGGTTCCTCCATTATTCAAGTAGATGCACTTCTTGATTCAGGGGCAGAGGAAAATTTTATGGACACTACTTTTGCATTGGAGAAAGGGATTCCCTGTGTGGAAAAAAAACCCACCTATAGCTATTCGTGCTATAGATGGCAGACCCCTTTCCAACCCATATATTTCTAAGGAGACCAGTCCTATTTCCATGTCTGTAGGAGTTCTCCATAAAGAGACTGTGGTATGCCAACTCCTATCATCTCCTTCATGTCCTGTTGTTTTGGGGTATCCTTGGTTACAAAAACACAATCCAGTCTTAGACTGGAGAAGAAACACTGTTCTGTCATGGAGCAAGTCTTGTTTTGATTCATGCATGATTCCTGTCAAGTCTGTGCACACTATAAATGTACCCACTGCTGCTCCTTTATCTGTATTGGTTCCTATACAGTATGAGGAGGTCAGGGAGGTTTTCAACAAAGGAGGGGCTGAGACTTTACCTGAGCATAGACCCTATGATTGTGCTATTACTCTCCTTCCTGGCACTTTTCCTCCCAAGGGACGCGTGTATCCTCTGTCTCAACATGAGAACCTCATATTAGAGGAGTACATAAAGGATTCCCTTGCTAAGGGCTTCATAAGGAAATCCACATCTCCTGCTGGTTCTGGGTTCTTTTTTGTCTCTAAGAAAGAGGGGGACTTAAGACCTTGCATAGATTATAGGGGTTTAAATAAAATAACTGTGAAAAATGCCTATCCCATTCCATTGATTGCTGAACTCTTTGACAGGTTAAAAGGTTCCCAGATTTTTTCTAAGCTTGATTTAAGAAGCGCGTACAATTTAGTGCGCATTAAGGATGGTGATGAATGGAAAACCGCTTTCAATACCAGATCTGGTCACTATGAGTACCTTGTAATGCCCTTTGGGCTATGTAACGCTCCAGCTGTGTTCCAGGATTTTATAAATGATGTTTTGCGTGATTTCATACACGACTGTGTCATCGTGTATTTGGATGATATACTTATTTACTCACCTGATCTCGCTACTCACCACTTGCAGGTTAAAAAGGTTCTGTAGACGTTGTTGACCAATGGCCTTTACTGCAAATTGGAGAAGTGTCTCTTTGACCAACCTAAGTTAGCATTTCTAGGTTATGTCATTTCTAAAGAAGGATTTTCCATGGACCCGGCTAAACTTACTGCTGTTACTGACTGGCAATGTCCTATAGGGCTAAAAGCTATTCAGAGATTCATAGGGTTCGCCAACTACTACCTCAGGTTCATACTCAATTTCTCCACAATACTGGCACCCATTACCAATATGACCAAGAAGGGAGCTAATACCCGTATTTGGTCCCCTGAAGCCGTTAAAGCCTTTGAGACTCTTAAAGAGGCTTTTTCTACGGCCCCTATACTTGTCCACCCTGATCCAAGGAAGCCTTTCATCCTAGAGGTTGATGCCTCTGAGACAGGAGTAGGAGCTGTTCTTTCCCAAAGAGAATCCCCTGACCAACCACTCAAGCCTTGTGGCTTCTTTTCCAAGAAATTATCTAGTGCTGAAAGGAACTATGATATCGGTAGCCGAGAACTCCTGGCTATCATTTCTGCTTTGAAGGAGTGGAGACACCTACTTGAAGGAGCTCCTACTCCCACTATGATTCTGACTGACCATAAAAACCTGACCTTTATTGCCGATGCCAAAAGACTGTCATCCCGTCAAGCCCGGTGGTCGATGTTTTTGACTCGTTTCAATTACATAATCACCTATAGGCCCGGTAACAGAAATGCGAAGGCAGACGCGCTTTCCAGGCAGTTTGAGGTCACAGAACAGCAAGATAGACCAGTGGAGTCGATTGTTCCTCTGGAGAGAGTAGTGGCAGCTACTCATCTCACCCTTACTTCTACACTCCTTACTCGTATCCAAGCTATGCAAAGTACAGCTCCCCCTGAGACTCCTTCTGACAAGTTGTTTGTTCCTGACGCAGAAAGAAAGGAACTACTCTCATGTTATCATGCCTCCAGGCCAGCCGGTCATCCTGGTATAAAAAGGACATTGTCAGCCCTTACACCGATGTACTGGTGGCCAGACATTGCCAAGGATGTGAGAGAATATGTACAGGCATGTGTGGTATGTGCACAATCCAAAGCCTCTACTCAATGTCCTGCAGGGCTATTGCAACCACTAGCCATCCCTGACAACCATGGTCACATATTTCTATGGATTTCATAGTAGATTTGCCACCTTCTGAAGGGCATACAGTGATTTTGACCATTGTTGATCGCTTTACTAAAATGGTTCATCTGGTTCCTCTCAAGAAATTGCCAACATCTAAAAGTCTAGCCAACATATTTGCCAAAGAGGTATTCAGATTACATGGTTTGCCTCATGAAATTGTCTCTGATCGGGGTCCACAGTTCATTTCTAGATTTTGGAGAAATTTCTGTTCACAGTTGGGTATTAAAGTATCATTTTCTATTGCTTATCACCCACAGTCCAATGGAGCTGCCGACCGTGCTAATCAGTCTAGTGAGAACTACATTCGTAGCTTCTCTTCTCAAGGGCAGGATGATTGGGTATCTTTGCTTCCTTGGGCTGAATTTGCTCTGAACAGTAATGTTAATGTCTCGTCTGGTCACTCCCCGTTTTATGTTGCCCATGGTTTCCAGCCTACTTTTTTGCCATCCCCTAGTGCTGACACTGGTCTTCCTGACTTGGACTCCTATGTTCAGTCTCTTCATAAAGTGTGGACTTTGGTACGTTCCAACCTGTCACGCTGCAGTCCAACAGAAGACCTATGCAGATAGGCATAGGCGGATGGGTCCTTCCTATGTTCCAGGCCAGAGAGTCTGGTTGTCTACCCATAACATTAAGTTACGTGTGCCATCAATGAAATTTGCTCCACGGTACATTGGTCCATTCAAGGTCCTAAGACGTATCAACGAAGTCAGTTATGCGCTGGACCTACCTCATACCCTCCGTATACCGAAAACTTTTCACACCTCCTTGTTGAAGCCCCTTCTGTGCAATCGGTTCACCACTGTTATTCCTCGACCACGTCCTGTACTGGTCCAGGGGCAAGAAGAATTTGAGGTCCAGTCCATTGTTGATTCCCGTCATTCCCGTGGTGGTCTTCAATATTTGGTGCACTGGAGAGGGTATGGCCCGGAGGAGCGCTCATGGGTTCCAACTTCTGATCTCCATGCCCCCCGTCTGGTCCGTGCCTTTCACCGTTCTCATCCCACTGCTCTAGGCCTTTAAATATCAGTTCCAGTCTGTGCTCTGAGCCCTGACGTGGTTATTTCTAGCCTTCAGCGCGTTTCTACAGTTTATGCTTATTGATTTTCTGGTTTGACTTCTGACTTGTATTTTGACTGTGTTTTCTGTATTATCCCTTGGCATATGTTTATCTCATGTACCGACCTCTGGCTTGTTTATACTACGATATCTCTCCTGTCCCTGATCTGTACTTCTGTGTATTCTAGATTAGTACCTGGCCATTTTAAGGACCAGCTTCTCAGTTTAGGGTCCTTTCTTGCCTTTCTGGGTTTTGTCTGCGTGCTGGGTGACCCTATATCCTTACACTTATGATGGCAGTGGCCTAAAACATTGACTCCTGTGCTTGGAGAGCTGCAGGAGGCAATGCAAGATCAGCATGTATGGGCCGTCAGCTCACTGACGACACGCTCTGTGCCGCCAAAGCGTCCCCTGTTTCTGCTCCATAGTAAACCAGCTTTCAAAGCCATCGGCCCACCGGGCAAGTGTCCGGTATAAAGTATGGCCAGTTCAGACCTGCTCATGTCTACATATTGTTTTCATCAAATACACGTCTCGCCTGCAATATCAAATGGGTTTGCTATTTACCAATTATTTGCCCAGTTTCTTGGAGCGTCAACGCCATGGAGACCCACATTGAAAAATTTATTTTTCATTTTTAAAATTGTTATTGATGGACAGGCATAATAAATACAAACATTAATGAGCTCAATATAACATACATGTGAGCGACACATGGGGAATTTTTCATTTATTAATGGAGAAAAATAAATACAATATTAAGAATATAACAAAAATGAATTTCAGACAGCATTATGTCTTTTCCAAGGAAAAAGAAGAAATGAAAAATAAATCTCATTATCCATATATAACATGGACAAGGAATTTTTAAAATATATTGAGGATTTTAATAGTAAAACCTTCAGTCTGATCTGTTTCATTATTCAGTTGGAATTCCTGAACTAATGACCTAAATTTGACCCATAATCCCATAATACTAAATATTTTTTCAAATCGTTTTTAAATTCAAATCGATTTAAATCATAAATTTAGAAATATTTTTTAACTGTAAATAGATTTATTGATTTTGTTTTTTTTAAAGGATTCTGTCAGTTAAAAACGCATGTTGGGAATTGTTTTTATTTTCCTTTCTTACCTTGTCATTAATTGATTTGAGAAAGCAGCGCAGAATCTGGCCGTGACGTGCCCAGCTGTCATTTATTATGCTGCATTAATGTACCTCACCTGTCCTGTTCCCCATCAATCTCTTTAACCTGGATGGGTTTTTACTCTGGAAATATTCCTCTGCTTTTATAAATAAAATAGCACTTGTGTCTTTAATGAATTAAACAGAATAAATGATGAGCTGGAGGATTCCCATTATAACCATCCAATATGTCACCTGAAAGCACGCGTGTGAGAAATTAACCTTTAAATATATTCCATATAAAGCCTCCTCAACTCCCCGATCGGCCAAAGAATCCCCAGTCGGGTTCTACAGATATAGATCAAGGAGCTGCTGTTACTTCAGAGACCTCATTAATTATATCAGTGGTTTATTAGCGCAGATAATGGTTTCATTGAGCTGATGTGTCCAGACCTCAACAACGAAATAATGCAATTATAAATATATTTTTATTTCAATATTAATACTATTTCTCTCCTGACCTTCTTACATATTGATTTGCATAAGATGTATATGAGATTATGTATGGAGAAAATATCACACTGCGCATTCAAGTCAAATTTCCCAGATTTTGAAAAAAAAAAAGGATTAATTTAGTGCTGACCACATATTATCACATTTCCATATAATTAATGTACAATAATGGCGATTTTGCAGTATCGGGGAAGGAGCTGGTACACGTCCCCTTCATAAACGTTAGATTAACATATGGGCTGCTGGATCTGTGCTGTAAACCCGTTTCCCCAAAATAAGCCCAAACCTTATTTTAAAAATTTCTCCCAATTTAGACAATGGTATAAAAAAGACACAATGAGGTAAAAGTAATAAATGGAACCTCACAATGGAGTGTGAAGAATAGAACAGAGATATAATGAAAAAATAAGTCAAAGACTCATGGAGTGAGATGAACAGAACAAGGACACGATGGCGTGAGAAGAATAGGACCGGGTCAATCTACGGAGTGAAGGGATTCGGACCCGGTGCTGTTTTTGGAAAGGTTCTTTTATGAAGAAACAAAAACAGTTTTCAATTGTTCCCAAATTAGCCCATTTTCGGAAGATATTGATTTCTAGTATTAGGACACGGGTTAGAAATTAGGACACTATCTGAGCTTATTTTATTGAAAGGGTAAGGGTGACATTCAGAGTTGGACATTAAATATGTCTGTAACATAAGCTCCCTCCATCTTTGTGCCCTCACCCTTCTTGGCACCCTTGCCCACATTGTACATGACTTTTGACCCTGTTGGAGAAGCGTGGATGCCGGTCTCCTGCAAGGGAATGTGGACCAATGTGGTCCACATTTTGTTTAAGAGCTTGATTTGTTTTAGTAATCCTTTTAGAACTATTGTTTCTGCTGTCTGTGTAATTGTTTGTCCTTAGATTGATGCAATGTTGAGTTGATGTTGATAATGTGCTAATGATCTCTGTTGTAACTGATCAGATTTCTGTATCTCCTTAAATGATTTTCATTCCCCTCTGTGTAGACAGTGTGTTGTGTTGATTGTGTCATTTTACCCCCTCCTTACTTCTCATATAAACTGGTCCCCATCTCAAGTAAATATCATTATTCTTCCCTGCAGGGTGAGGGAGGAGGAAAGGGTAGGAATTAGATGTGAGGGAATGGGGTCGAGCGGGCACGTGGTGAGATGTGAGGAGGACAATAAGGAATTGACTTCCTCCTCAGTGGCTGGGAGGAAGCGGCAGAGGGTGGCAGAGGGGACCTGTGGGAGTGGAGGTGGCAGATAACTATCTTGTGTTGGGATGTTGCTTCTGATAGTTAGAGTTTTACTGAGGAAGTAGTCTGCCAGGTCTTGAGCGCTGAAGGCAGCTGTGGGGGGAGGTGCAGGTGGGTAGAGGAGGGTGTTGAAGGTGGACCAGTGCCGTTTAGGGTTGGAGGACAGCGAAGATATAAGAGATGAGAAGAAGGATTGTTTGGCCAAGTGGAGGGCAGAGGTGTATGACCGGAGAATAAACTTGACGTGAACAAAATCAGCTTCAGAGCGGGATTTCCTCCAGGCACGCTCTGCAGTGTGGGAGCATCTTTGCAGGTAGCGAGTCTGGAGGGTGTGCCAGGGCTGAAGCTGGCGACGTGGGGCCTTACAGAGTCGAAGAGGAGCAAGAGTGTCTAGAGCAGAGATAAGCATAGTGTTGTAGTGATTAGTGGCAGCATCAGGGCAGGTGAAGGATGAGGTATGAGGGAGGTGGTGAAGTAGGTTGGAGAATTGATGGGGGTCCACAGCATGTAGATTTCTGCGAGTGTGTGTGTGCGGGGTGGGGGAGCAGGGTGTTTAGGAAGTCCAGATAGGTTGAAAGAGAGAAGGTGGTGGTCAGAGATGGGGAAAGGGCGACAGTTGAACTCAGAAATGGAGCAGAGGTTGGAAAAGACAAGGTCAATAGCGTGACCATCGCGGTGGGTAGGGAGGAGGGAGGATTGTGTGAGTCCAAGGGAGGACGTGAGTGAAAGAAGTTTGGAGGCAGCAGGGGTGGAAGGATCGTCAATGGGAATTTTAAAGTCCCCGAGAATTAGGCATGGAAGATTAGAAGACAGGAAGTGAGAAAGCCAGGTAGCAAAGTGGTCAAAGAACTGGAAGGTTGGTCCCGGTGGGCGGTAGATGACTGCTACCCTGAGAGCCAGAGGAGAGAACAGGCGGATGCAGTGTGTCTCGAAGGAGGAGAAGGAGAGGGATGGGGTGGAGGGAGATGCTGGTAGGTGCAGGTGGGAGAGCGCAGGATTCCGACCCCGCCACCATTTGAATAGGTTAGTACCAAGGATAAGGTTAATATTGCTGCTTTTTATGATTAGTTTTAGGATTTCTGTGGTTTTTTTAGGATTAGGGTTAGTCCCAGGGTTACGGTTATCGTTTTTGTGTATTTTTTAGGATTGAGATCATTATCAGGGTTAAGGTTACTATTTTTGTGTTGCTTTTTTAGGATTAGTGTTACTATCAGTGTCAAGGTTACTATTTCTGCTTTTATATGAATTAGTGCTAGTACCAAGGATAGAGTTAGTATTTCTGTTTTTTAGATTAGTGTTAGTACCAATGTTAGAGTTAGTATTTCTGTGTTTTTTTTAGGATTGGGATTAGGGTTAGTGCCAGGGTTAGGGTTACTATGTCTGCTTTTATTATGAATAGGTTAGTAACAAAGTTAAGGTGAATATTGCTGCTTTTTATTATTAGTTTTAGGATTTCTGTGTTTTTTTAGGATTAGTGTTAGTCCTAGGATTAGGGTTAGGATTTCTGTGTCTTTTTAAGGTTCTGGTTAGTCCCAGGGTTAATGTTATTATTTCTGCATTTTTTTAGGAATAGGGTCAGTCCCAGGGTTATGGTTAATGTTTTTGTGGTTTGTTTTTACGATTGAGATTATTTCTTGGGTTAGGGTTACTATTTTTGTGGGTTGTTTTTAGGATTAGTGCTAGTACCAGTGTCAAAGTTAATATTTCTGCTTTTTTTTTATTAGTGTTAGTACCAAGGTTAGTTAGTATTTCTGTGTTTTTTTTAGGATTAGGGATAGCACCAGGGTTAGGGTTAATATTTCTGGTTTTTTTTTTAAGGATTGAGGTTAGTCTCAGGGATAGGGATGTGTTTCTGCATTTTTTTAGGATTAGAATCAGTAACAGGGTTACAGTTACTATTTCTGTGCTGTTTTTTTTTAGGATTAGTGTTAGTGTTTGAATTTGTGTTTCTGTTTTTTTTAAGAACCAGATTGGCACCAGGGTTAGGTTTAGTACTTCTGTGTTTTTTAGGATTAAAGTTAGTCCCGGGGTAAAGGTTGGTATGTCTGTGCTTTTTTTAGGATTAATGTTAGTACTTGTTTGTTCCTTTTTTAGGATCCGTTTTAGTACCAGGGTTAGGGTTAGTATTTCTGCCTTTTTTTAGGATTAGGGTTAGTACCAGAGCTAGGGTTAGTAGGTCTGTTTTTTTAGGGATTAAGGTCAGTACCAGGGTTAGGGTTAGTATTTCTGCAAATTTTTAGGATTATGATTAGTACAAGGGTTAGGTTTAGTATTTCTGTGGTTTTTTTAGGATCGAGGTTAGTACCATGGTTAGGGTTAGCATTACTGCAATTTTTAGGATTAGGGTTAGCACCAGGGTTAGGTTTCGTATTTCTGTGTTTTTGTAGGATTAGGAATCTTGCGCTGCACATTGAGAGCAATTCTGTTTCAGTTCTCTAAATAAAAGCCAATTGATCCCAATATATTCCATTCGATTTGGTTCTATTAATTTCCATCGTGTTGTGGTTCGCCAGTTTTATGATTCAGAATTTCAGAGATTTCAGATATGTGAACTGCCTTGTTTCATAACCAAACCAAAACCTTCACCTGTGGCATTGACCATCAACAAGGCTCCTTCTAACTGCTTACAGGGTCATTCTAGATGCTTTTAAAGATATTATGGCGAAAATGTGTGGGGTGAAGGTGGTGAATGGAGTACAGGTTCTGGTGATTATATGGGTACCAGTGTGTGGGATTGGGGTTTTGGAGTGCCACAGCAACGGAACCATAAAAGAGTTTGTCTGCAAGAAATAGATTATGCGATGTACATCACAGATTGCTTTTCAATATAAAGACAATATTATTTACATCAAATTTCAATACATAAAAACTTGAAATACTTAGAAAAGACAAATCAAAGTAATGATTTTTTTTATTATAAATGATAACTTATGAAACAGTTAATGGACATCATGTATTTTTTTGTGTGTTGTTTTTATTAATGCAGCAATATTGTTCACATTTCAATTATAATGTGAACAATGATGCTGCGCTAATGATTTTTTTCTATGGGGTGCGTTTGCTAAAAATCACGTAATTCCCCCCAACGAAATGTAACAAGTCCCCATTTCAAATTTTTGTACAAGCGCACCCCATAGAAACATAACCGCAAATGCTCATGTGATAAAATGTGAAAAAAAACAATTTACACACTGCAGATGATTAAAAATTCAATTTTTATTGTATTTCTGTTATAATATACAGACAGGTCATGACGTATACATATAAAAATGATATATTATGAATCTGCGGAGTCTGCCGGAAAGAACGATATCTAATATGTCTGGGTTATTTAATAAAATGTGGCTTCAAAACGCGTTTAAACATGAAGAGCGAAAGCGGTAAAAATGAGCTCAGCACACAGCGGTGAAATGCCTCAGCAGTGAAGGGGTTAAATTGTGGAAAAATTCAGGTTGTTTTTTTCTCAAGATTTTTTTATTTTCAATTCCATCCAGCAATATAACAGACAAAAACAAAATGGAGTCAGCAGGAATCATCAATGTAAACAAAAGGGAAGGGGAATGGACACTCAGACAGACATAAAATAGCGGTTCCAGCGAGGTGATCTAGTCTGCAGGCAATCTGCGGGTGAGGCCCCAGGCAGGCAAAAAAAAATGGAGTAGGGGACAGCCCGAAAAGGTAGCATTCCTGGCTCACTCCAGGGAGCCCGAGGGGGACTGGAAGAGGCCACAAGGTAGGGTGATCTGGGGCCAGAGGAAGCGGTCAGAGCCATGGTAGCCACTCCAATTGCTCACCCAGAGTGACCCAATGTCCCGCACATAAAGAAAAAAAAAAAATAAATAATTTAAAAAAAATCACCAGAGGCCTGATCCGCCACGTGAAACCTCACCCCGGGTTCATATAAGCAAGTCCGCAGAAAAAGTGTGCAAGGGAAGGAGGGGTGCAACTCAGTATGCCAAAAAGAATGTCCAAAACAGAGGGGGGTGTCAGTGTCATCAGGTGTGGTTGTCATCGGGGGGGAGAAGGAAGCCACAAATCCTCTGAAAGACACAGATATCAGACCGAAGAGTCTCAGCTAGTGTCCCAAAACAGGGGGTCATGCAATGCGCCTTCTCCACACACCTCAGCGACCGGGGTAGTTTGTAAGAACAAGAATAGGAGGGTTGAATGGGGGGTCTCATCAAGGGGACATCAGGAGGAAGGAAACTGGAGGGGGGCTCAGCGGGCAGGTCAAGCCAGGGTCAGAAAACAGCGGGGCGGCGGCAGGTCTCCAGGAGAGGTCCCCTCATCCTGTGTCCAGCGGGAACGTGGTTCCCATCCCAGGAAGGCTCAGCGAAGGGAAGATCCTATCCAAAGAGCGTCGCAGGGAGCAGGTCCACGGCAACAGCAACAACAGAATCGTCCTTGTCCCATTGAAAGGCCAGGGCCATCTCACAACTGCCAGGCCACTCCAGCGCCATGATGGAAGGCAGGGGAACAAAAGGCCTCTCCAGGCAGCAGACAGCCTCCACCTCAGCAGGTAAGGTCCCCGGGGCATCAGAGGGCACATCTAGGATCCGCCCGGTCAGGAAAGGGTTAACACATCTCAGACCCTCTGTGTCCCAGCCGACTCCAGCAGGATCACCGCAGGACCGAACTTCCCTCAAAGGAACCTCCACTGCCATCTCATCAGGGATCACTGCAGCACTCCATCCAGCCTCCTGTCGGGCAAGGGTCCACGCCACCCTGAATTCCCTCATCAGCTCGGCCAGCATTCCCCTCGTAAGAGGCAAGGAATCCGGAGCCACCATCGGAGCTGAAGTGTAGGCGTCGCAGCTCAAGGTGAGGGTACAGGCCTTCCCTCAGATCCAGAAGCCTGAGGAGTAACAGCAGGCTTCAGAAATGGCCGCCAATGCAGGCCTTATCTCAGGCCCGGGAACCAGAACAGGCTGCTATGATGGGCCGAAGGTCAGCTAGGCTTCGTGGCGCCCACTCCCCAACTCCAGGGAACTAGGGTGCCTAAGGGGGGATCTCAAAAGGGACAGGGGGACGTGAAAAAGTAATAAAAATTGTAAGTCTGCAGGAGAGCACATCAGCACACGTCCGTTCCCATCGGCCAAATTCAGGGTTTTTGTGACCAGCAAGCAAAACCTTAAATTCATGTTAGCAGTTTTTATTCTAATAATGATGAAGTAAAAAAGTCTAAACTTTGTAAAAGACGTTCCAAAATCGACCATGGCTGAATTAGATGCTCTGGAGAGATGAACATGTTTTTCCATACTTATGATTAGAAATTAGAGTTAAGTTATTATTTGTGCTTGTTTTAGGGTTAGGGTCTTTGTTATTGTTTTTCATCCATTGTATTCAATGAGGTCCTTGACATCCATTATATGATTTAAGACTAACTGCTGTGCACAAAAAGTTGACATATCAAACCAATTTGGGCGCAAAACATCCTGGACGCATTGGGCAACCATGTGACCTATGTTTCACTTGAGGGGTTGGACTTGTGCTCTGCTTCAAAATTGTGCTTGGCTTTGATGGATTGACAGCCCATGTGAGAGAGATTTGGCCAGGTAGAGTGATTGTAAGTCAATGATTCCCAGATGGCTATGTCAATGTAAAGTGACTTCAGGGTTAACCCTAACCCTTATACAAGCACAAATAATAGCCTAATAGTAACCTTAATGTCTAACTCTAAACCTAACTTCTAAGGCTAGGGTCAGACTAACGCATTTTTTGCGTTGTCCGTGAAAAAGTGCGTTCGAACGAATGGACGCATTTTTTCACGGAATACGAGATAGCGTCATACGATGCGCATTTTCGTCCGTGATTTTGTACGGATCATCAATAAAACCCTTTTTTGCGTCTGGACGTTATGTTGGCCGGACATTAGCAGCGTCTGACGTCTCCTAATCACACACACACGTCGCTAGAGGACGCAGCGCACTCTGTACGTCGTACTAGCGGTTTCACGTTCTCGAAAAAATGCGTTCGCTTGCCACTTGCGTTGCGCAGCCGGCTTTTGTGCGGCCGTTCTTCGTATGCTGCCTGGCATTGGACGTCATTTGCTGCTAGCACGGCTGTGATTTAGTGCTGCTAAACGCACGTTGATACTGCGTTAGTCTGACCCTAGCCTTAGCCTAGATATTGAGACTGATGCTCCAATTCAGTAAAGGCGTCAGAATCAGATGCGTCTGAATATGGAACGACAACATTTAACTGAAGTGAAATTGAAGCATTTTTTTTACGACTTTTTTTTTACATGGCTATTAAACTGCGTCTTTTCCATATGAAACCTTGGTGGACAACTTTAGACAGATAACGCTTTTTGTTCGATATTGAACATTATTCACTTTAGAGATTGAAAGTAAAAACGTCTACAAAGCCAGCAATCCCACAAACCTTCACAACAGTTATTGACAGCTCAGCCTGACCAAGCTTCATTTTTATTATAATTTTCTTTGTATTGAATCACATAGGACCCTCAAAATCTTTGAAAGTGTTTTTGTTCCATTTTTACATTCATATTCCTAGAACATTGAAGTCAATGATCATAGGTGTGTGCAGCCTATTGCATTAGAGTGTGCACCCAAAATGTGCGGTGTATATGAGTGTATCACAACACTCCATAGCAATAAAACTCGGGCAGGAGAGTGTATTTACACGTTCACATTTCCCTATACATATATGCATGATGCCCCTCACACATACATCCCCCCACATAGATGCATGGTCTCCACACATAATCACCCCAACATAAGCGCACATACCCCCTACACACACAAGCGCACATGCTCCCTTACACATATGGGTGTATCTACCACGAGGCAAATAAGGCGATTGTCTAGAGCGGCAGAATCCAGAGGGGGCGGAAAAAATGCCCCCCGAACATACGCACTGGGCCATAGGCCGATTGTCAACTGCTGGAGACCTGTCTCCAGCCGTTGACTTTTGGCCGGTTGCTGAAATGTTCACCCTTAGCTCAAGCGTGGATCTTACTGATCCACTGAGCGTTGCAGGGCCGTGACTGGCAGGCATCTTCTGAGCGTTTCACTTTTTATACACCAGCTAGCTCTGTTTTCTTGCTGACCATCACACCCGCAAGAAAACAGAGCTAGCTGGTGCAGGAGATGCAAAATCGTGCATTAGCCACTGGACCAATGCACTAGTACATAGTGCATTAGCCATTGGACCTTTACATGAAAAGCAGTAGAGTGCACTGTCACATTACATGCCCAAGAATGGCGCACTCCTGTTGTTTTGCCGGGTCTATTTTGTCAACGGTCGATCTGACCACATGGAGCAACAGCGAGTTACAGAGTGGCTGTCGATGGATTTCTCTTCAATGCGTACCGAGTTCTTCACAGAGCCAGCAACTTGTTCCGGCGCTCCCAACATCAGTCCGGGTCAGGTAACAGGCACGGTGGGACCTGCTCTCCATTACATTAGATAATATCCACACTATAAGCGACTGGCTGGCCAGACGTGCTAGAGGACACCCATGGGCTAATTCGGCTCTGGGGTGACTAGGGTGTGCCCAGGCCATTCACCTAAATTTAACTAAAACAATTGTATTAGATAAACTGAACTTTTAATAAGAAGAGTAAATTTTTCAGTAAGTAGAGAGGATACATGAGTTGATCATTTAATAGTAGAAGCTAGACATGTGTATGGCGAATAAAGTTGTTTCGTTTAGTTTTCATTCGATAAGTTACTCCTTTTGTTTCGTAATTTTTATTATGTTATAATGATTCCTTTTCAGGAGATTCGTTATTTCAGGGAAAATTAGTTATATGCTAATCCAAATCAGTTCATAGTTTTGAAATGTAATTTATTCATTGTTCCGAATCGATTTGTAATTAGGGATGAGCCGAACACCCCTGAGTTCGGTTCGCATTCAAACTCGAACTTTTCAAAAGTTCGAATTCGAACACGAACTCAATACAAGTCAATGGGACTCAAAGTTCGATTTTTAGAGTGCCCTCCAAGAAGGCATATATGCTACATATTTGCCATAAAAGGTGTATGGGGGTCCGGGTAGTGCCCTGGGGGACAGGAAACAAGGACAAAAAGTTAAAAAAAAAAAGTTTTTAAAGGGACAGTGAGTTTTCCATGAAATAAGGGTTAAAAACAAAAGGAAAAATTCCTTCAAATATCGTGCCTAGGAGGTCCCCATAACCTGCCCGTGAAGTGACGGATTTCTAGGATGTATAGAAACATTTATAAACAATGTCCGAGTCCGGGTAGTGCCCTGGGGGGACAGGAAACAAGGACAAAAAGTTTAAAAAAATACGTTTTTAACCCCTTCACTGCTGACGACGTGTGGGACACGTCCTCAGTTACTCAAGCTGTATGCTGAGGAGGACGAGTCCCACACGTCATCAGCTTTGCGGGACCCCCGGCGGAGATACTCACCTCTCTGTCCGGGGTCCCGCGGAATTCTGACTTCAGCGTCCTCAGACGCTGAAGTCAAGCTCCTCCCGATGTAAATGACGTCATCGCGCATTGCGCGATGACGTCATTTCCAGGCGACCCCGGCAATGCCAGGAGATCACCTGGAAGGGAGGGGGTGATCTGTTCGGATCCCTCACCCTCCCGATCGGGAGGTCCCACAAAAAAAAATCAGGCACCGCTTAAAAGGGGAGAGTCTCCCATTTTAAGTGGTGCCTGGCTTTAACCCCTTAGGCACTGGGTCGCACTTTGGTGCCTTGCGTCGCCGAAGTGCGGCCTAGATCTGGTGGGGCTGCCATCTTGGATGGCGGCTCCACCCCCGAGTCCCCCCTCACTGCCTGACGTCCTCACGCATAGAAAATATAACCGCATAGAAAATATAACGCAAATGTTCATGTGATAAAAGGTGAAAAAAAACACTTTACACGCTGCAGATGATTAAAAATTCAAGTTTTATTGCATTTTTTTGTTATAATGTACAGGTAGAGCATAACGTATACATATAAAAATGTTATATTATGAATCTGCCGAGTCTGCCGTAAAGAATGGGTCGTATCTGGGTACGTCTGGGGTCTTCTGGGTCGTATAATAAAATGTGGCTTCAAATCGCATTTAAACATGAGCAAAAGCGGTAAAAATGAGCTCAGCACACAGCGGTGAATTGCCTCAGCAGTCAAAGGGTTAAAGGAACAGTGAGTTTTCCATAAAATAAGGGTTAAAAATAAAAACGAAAAATTCCTTCAAATATCGTGCCTAGGAGGTCCCTATAACCTGCCCGTGAAGTGGCGGATTTGTAGGATGTATGGAAACATCGCCATCACAGACCCACACACGACACCTAGCACTCCCAGTCTGCATACAATGTATCAAATTCATGAGACCGGACTAATTAGAAGCACATGTTATTTCCAAACACTAATTAAACACCTGTTGTTTACGCCATTTGAGAGCACAGGTCATTTAGAGGTGAGAATCTTTGCACCTAGACTTTAGTTTTAATTCAATATCTAATAAACCGTTGCTTATAATATTCTGCAGTAAAGAGTCTCTTTAATTCTAGATTTTTTTGTATTTTTTAAGCATTTTTTATACTTTTTTAAAAAAAAAAATTTTTTAGAATTTGAACCGAACGCGCCAAAAAGTTCAAAGTTCGCAAACTTTCGAACTGCCGCTGTTCGAATCGAACTCCGAACTGATCGAACCGAACAGCTCATCCCGATTTGTAATTTGAAAATGTTGTTTTTTTTGTTGTTCCGAATGGTTTGTAACTTGGAAATGTCGTTTATTTACTGTTCCGAATGATTTGTAATTTCGAGAAGTCGATTAATTTTGTTGTGTTGGCTAATATATAGATTTTATTGGGTATTTGGGAAAGTGAATAAATGTCACTGAATTTGTTTGAATATCTCCCTATTTTCCATATAGTGAGATTTTGATACTCGAATGAAACGACTTCTTCCGAAACGATTCATTGTTTTCGTTACCATTTTTTTCAGATTAGAAGAAATTCGTTCCTATTGTGGTTCGGATATTCGGATCCATCTATCCGAATTTACGAATCCCGAAAAAGTCATGAAACGAATCGCACATGTCTAGTAGAAACTGGCTCGTTATATAAAGACATGCATATTTATATTTAATACTTTGTCATAAAAAAACGCTGGATCAACCACTTTAACAAAGAGAAATTTGAGCAGCATGAGCAAGTTTTTCATTGTTTGAAAATCATTTTCTTTTAGAGAAACGACAACAAGACATTTCAAGGACTTGTTCATAATTAACCTTCCTCCAGAGAATTTATGTCAAAAATGAAATTTTATTAACACATCTTTATATATTGAAAGACCAGTGAAGCCCAACAGGAAGAGTTCTGGAAGTACTTGGGCGCATGATTTCTACTTTTTGAGATATTTAAGTGACATTCACAAGTTTTGTGGCTCATCATTTCTGCAATCGGACTAACTGTGTCAGGGCTCTGTGCACATCTTTATTTCTCAAGCTATAGATCATCATAGGGTTCAGCATTGGTATGATTAATACATAAAATACCGTTCGTACTTTGTCTCTGCTATCATCTACAGAAACCTTTGATCTCATGAAGGCAATCACAGCCACCCCATAATACAAGGTCACAACGATGAGGTGTGGAGTACAACTGGAAAAAGCCTTGTATCGTCTACCGCGGATTCCTTTTATTGAAGAAATAATTTTAAAATAAGAGAATAGAATGAGAAGAAGTGGAACCAGGAAGAGGGTGGCACTTAAAAGAAATATCATAAAATCAAGTACAGAGGTCTCACTGCAGGACAAGAGCATCACAGATGGAAACGAGCACAGGAAATGATTAATGATGTTTGAGCCACAAAATGTCAAGCTACATAAAAAGAAGATGTTAAGTGATGATGTGGAAAAACTCACTGTCCACGTGACTGTTATCATCAGCGTACAAACTGATCGATTCATGATCCTGTTGTAATGCAAGGGATTACAGATTGCAACGTAGCGATCACACGCCATGAAGACCAGAAGAATGCATTCACTTCCTACCATAAAAAAACTAAAAAATATTTGGGTGAAACAAGTTGCCAACACAATACTTTTATTCCCACTTACGAAATCCAAAAGAATTTTGGGAACGGTGGCTGAAGGACCACAGATATTAATGATGGACAGGTTAACAAGAAAGGAATACATTGGGTTGTGTAGCCGGTGATCAATGAACACAACCAGGATAAGAAGTATATTTGTCACAAGTAGGGCCATATAAACAACCAAAAAGATGAGGAATAATACAACTTGAACCCTGGGGTCACTGGAAAAACCAAGAAGAATGAAGTGGG
This sequence comes from Leptobrachium leishanense, assembly GCA_009667805.1. Taxonomy (NCBI): domain Eukaryota; kingdom Metazoa; phylum Chordata; class Amphibia; order Anura; family Megophryidae; genus Leptobrachium; species Leptobrachium leishanense. Next base: position 39,576,952 of record CM019066.1, on the reverse strand, counting down.
TCACTGTACTGTGATTCCTGTTTTCTATAAATGCCATGGTTTATTGACAGGTAAATCCAATTACCTGACAAAGGAAGAGAGACACAGACATGTAAAAGCATGACAGTTATCACTTAAAACTTTGCATACATATTAATGGGAACAGGTGATTTTAGCAGGAGTCCGTCAGATGGTTGACTGGCTGCCTGGCTCACTTCCACTTTCAGCTGAAGCAGAGAGAGGCTTGCTGTTAAGCACTCACTTCCCTCCTGCCCTGTAGCGGATGTCTCCTTTCAAACCCCAGGATGGATTCTTTGCTCGTGCCAGGAAAGACTTCTCAATCTCATCCCCTTCTTCCCAGTTTTGCCTGGGCGCCACTGTGACAGGTGTCTACCAGGAGCACTTCCAGTGTGTGCCTCACATTCTCGTATCTCCTCCAATCCAGTGGACCACAGTTTTAATTTTCTACAGGGCTGCTCTGCACTGTGGGAAGAAGAGGTATTTCTTCTAAGGCAGCCGATGGAGACTGCAACTTTTTTGAAGACCATGGACTAAAGTATTGCCTACTGTGCTGAAAAAGCTGCAGGAGGCAACGCAAGATCAGCACGTATGAACTGATAGCTCAGTGATGGCATGCTCTATGCCGCCAGAGCTTCCCCTGCTCCTGCTCCATAGTAAACCAGCCTTCAAGGCCATCGGCCCACTGGGCTAGTGCTCGGTATAGAGTATGGCTATTCTGGACCTGAACATGTCTGCATATTGTTTCCACCAAAACCACATCTCCTCTGTCATGAAGAAAATGAGTATGCTATTTACCAATAAATTGCCCAGGTTATTGGGGAGCTTCAACACCATGGTGACACAAAATAATTTTTTCAGGTTTACAAATGTTATTGATGGATAGACATAAATACAAACATCAATGAGCTCAATATAACATGCATGACAAGGAATGCAAAAACAACTGTGACCAACCCATGGGGAATTTTGCTTTTTTCTAAAAATAAAATAAAATATTAAAGAATATAGCAAAAATTAATTTAAGGCAGCATTATGTCTTTCCCAAGGATAAAGAAGAAATGAAAAATAAATCTCATTATCCATATAACACGGGCTTGGATTTTAAAAATATGTTAAGGATTTTAATAGTAAAACCTTCAGCCTGATCTGTTTCATTATTTAGCTGGAATTCCTGCACTAATAATGACCTGCATTTGGCCCATGATCCCATAACACAAAATATTTTTTCTGAATCATAAATTTAGAATTACTTTTTTAACTGTAAAAATATTTACTGATTTTTGCTCTTTTTAAAAGATACACATGTTGGGAGTTGTTTTCCTTTTCCTTTCTTACCTTGTCACAGGTTGGTTTGTGAATCCAGTGCAGAATTTGGCCTGACGTGCCCAGCTGTCATTTATTATGCTGCATTAATGTACCTCACCTGTCCTGTTCCCCATCAATCTCTTTAACCTGGATGGGTTTTTACTCTGGAAATATTCCTCTGCTTTTATAAATAAAATAGCACTTGTGTCTTTAATGAATTAAACAGAATAAATGATGAGCTGGAGGATTCCCATTATAACCATCCAATATGTCACCTGAAAGCACGCGTGTGAGAAATTAACCTTTAAATATATTCCATATAAAGCCTCCTCAACTCCCCGATCGGCCAAAGAATCCCCAGTCGGGTTCTACAGATATAGATCAAGGAGCTGCTGTTACTTCAGAGACCTCATTAATTATATCAGGGGTTTATTAGCGCAGATAATGTTTTCATTGCTCTGATGTTTGTCTCAACAACGAAATAATGCAATTAAATAATTAAAAGTCCAATTATTAATATTATATCTATAATTAATAACACATTTTTAATAATACACATATTAGTGTATTAAATAATACACATTTACTAATAATACTATTTCTCTCCTGACCTTCTTACATATTGTTTTGCATAAGATGTGTATGAGATTATGTGTGGAGAAAATATCACGCTGTGCAGTAAAGTCAATTTTTTTCCCAGATTTTGCAAAAAGTTGTTCTACTGTATTAATTTGGAGCTGACCATATATTTTCACATTTCCATATAATTAATGTTGAAGAATGGCGATTTTGCTGATTCAGAGAAGGCGTTGGTCTGTGTCTCCTATATAAACATCAGACTAACATAGTGGCTGCTGGAGCTGCGCTGTAAACCCATTTCTTCAAAATAGGTCCATACCTTAATTCACAAACTTCTCCAATATTAGAAAATACACAATGGAGTAAAACGAATAGAAGGAACACACGATGGAGTGTGAAGAATGCAAAAATAGATCAAACACACATGGGGTAAAATGAAAAGAACAAGGACACAGTGGAGTGTGAAGAATAGAACAACAATATAATGGAAAAATAGATCATTGACTCTTGGGGTGAGATGAACAGAACAAGGACATGATGGAGTGAGAAGAATAGGAAAGGGTCAATCTGCAGAGTGAACGGAATTGGAGCAGGTGCTATTTTGGAAACATTTTTGGAAGGAACAAATTTTTTTTCAATTGTTCCCAAATTCAACTGTTTTCAGAAGCTATTGATTTCTAGGATTAGGGTTAGGGTTAGAAATCAGGTTACTATCAGAGCTTATGTTAGGGTAAGGGTGGCATTTAGGGTTGGTCTGTAACCAAATCTCCCTCCACCTTTGTACCCTCACCCACCTTGGCAGCCTTGCCCACATTGTACACGTCAGCTGTGCCATTTGGAGAAGTGTGGATGCTGACCTCCTGCCAATGGACCGTGGACCAGTTTGGCAATGTCAACTCTAAAATACAATGACCATAAATGGGCATGCAGGGTTAATGTTGTTAAATGTATTCGTATTTTAAAACTGGTTGTTAAAGAGTTTGGTTTGTTTTAGTAATCCTAGTAATCCCAGAACTATTGTTCCTGCTGTCTGTGTAATTGTTTGTCCTTAGATTGATGTGATATTGAGTTGATGTTTATAATGTGTTAATCCTCTCTGTCATATTTGATCAGGTTTCTGTATCTCCTTAAGTGATTTCATTCCCCTTTGTGTAGACAGTGTGTTGCGTTGATTGAGTCATTTTACCCCCTCACTGTTTTCCATATAAACTGGTTCCCATCTCAAATAAAATATCATTATTCTTTCCTGCACCTAGTCTTGTCTGGTGTTTGGGGAGAGATACATAGAATTATTTAGCACTTCTGGCTGAGGGTTGTGAAGGAGGGAAAACTGCTGTGGATCTGCTTGACTGGAGAGAAGGAACGGAGGCTGTAACAGGTTCGTTCTGGTCCTGAAGCCGGAGACCAGTCAACTCCAGTTGCTGTTACAATGTCTATATGTAGATCAAAGAGCATCCATATAAAGACAGGCACATTTAGTCAATATGCATCATGTAGGGATGCCTAGTCAGTCACAGGGTCATAACCAGAAAATGGAACTTTGAAAAGAAAAAAAAAAGATCCGGTATTCTATTCAAGTACAAAGAAACTCTTGATAAAAACTAGATGTGCATGACTTATTTTTTTTGTTTTTTCCAGTTGTTTTTTTTGTTTCGGATAGTTTCGGACAGTTTTTCTTTAGTTTCGGAACATTTCGATTTGGTGATTCAGATCATTTCGGTGATTCGGATCATTCCGGCGATTCGGATCATTTCAGTGATTTGGATCATTTGGCGATTTAGATCATTTTGGGTGATTCCGTTCAGTTGGTTTTTAGTTTTTTTATGAGTTATTTCATTTTTTATTGCTACTTTAAGAATGGGAAGAAGATTACTGCCAATAGAATGAAAGTATTCTTTTAGGATTTTTTAGGTATTTTTGGGTGAAATTTTAGGTTTCCTAACTTTTTTTTAAAGAAACACGGCTTTTTAACCCATAGGTTTCAATACAGCATATGAATCCAAACACTGCTGGAAAGTGCCTCCCTCCAGTATAATTAAATGCAGCATAAGAATCTGCACACTGCCATAAGTAAAAAATAAAGTAATCTACTTCCCATTTGTAAATAAGCAATAAAAAAAATTAAAAACCAACTTAACCGAATCACCCAAAATGATCCGAATCACCGAAATGATCCGAATCGCCGAATCGATCCAAAATGTCATATCGTTCTGAAATTTTCGGATGGTCGGTATTTCGTTTTTGGAAATGTTCCCAAAATACAAAAACGGTGAATTTCGTACAAATTTCAATTCGGAACAAAACTAATTGCACATCTCTAATTAAAAAACCCATATGTTGGCCTATTGTAGGGCATGAGCATGGAACTGCAGCTCTAATTGCCCCTATGTTAATCCGGCCCTGGCCAAACATCTCAGCTGGCAGAGAATTAACACATTTCGGCATCCATCAGCATTACTATCGACTAGACATGTGCACAGCCGAAATATTCATTTAATTTTGAAAAATCAAAACTGCTGATTTTTTGTATTTAGAAAAGTCTTGGTATTGCCATTTTGGCCTAACTGTAAATCAATTAAAATTTCAGGTTTTGTAAAACTTTAGAGGCATTCGTAATTCATAATCACATATCAAATACCAAAGAGAATCAATTTCAGGATTAGGGTTAGTACCAAGGTTAGGGTTACTATTATCAGGGTTATTCAAAGAGAATCGAAAAGTCACCACTTGTTCGGTGACTTTTCGTTGTCTTCAATTCGGGCCGATTCGGCAATCTGTTTCAGCGACCCTGTGGTGTATTCAGCAGACCTGACAAAAAGTCACTGCAAAAACCCAGCGAATGCACGCCGAAACCCGCAAAAACATCTGGATTAACCCACCGAAGATGCCGGAAAAACCGAGAGAAGAATGAGAAGAATAGGAAAGGGTCAATCTGCAGAGTGAATGGAATTGGAGCAGGTGCTATTTTGGAAACATTTTTGGAAGCAACAATTTTTTTTTCACTTGTTCCCAAATTCAACTGTTTTCAGAAGCTATTGATTTCTAGGATTTAGTCCCAGGGTTAGGGTTAGGATTTCTGTGTTTTTTCAGGATTAGGGTTAGTCCCAGGCTTTATGTTATTATTTCTGCATTTTTTTTTAGCATTAGGGATAGTCCCAGGGTTACGGTTAATGTTTCTGTGTTTTTTTAGGATTGAGATTATTACCAGGGTTAGGGTTAGGATTTCAGTGTTTTTTTTTAGGATTAATGCTAGTAGCAATAGCAACGTCAAGGTTAATATTTCTGCTTTTTTTGTTAGTACTAAGGTTAGAGTTAGTATTTCTTTGTTATTTTAGGATTAGGGTTAGTACAGGGTAAGGGTTAATATTTCTGTTTTTTTAAGTATTAAGGTTAGTGTCAGGGTTAGGGTACTGAAAAATATAATATTCAATTTGTTATATATATATACATGTAGATATATAAATTTGCTGATTGGGTTTGAATTATTATTACAAATGGTTACAGGAGACAATGAACTAAAGATGATACAGTGGAGGCGCTACTTTCAAATAGAGTACAAATTAGTTTTATGAATGCAGCCTACTGAGAGAAAGACACAAAACCTCGACAGAAATGTGTTAGAAAGAGGTAGAAAATGGAGGGTACTCCAGTGGCGCAAGAAATTAGGGGTGTGCGTTTCGGGTTTCGGAATTTCGGAATTTTCACGAAATTTCCCGATTCGTGTTTTCGGATGCGGCCGATTTTCTGAAAATTTTTAGATCCGAAAATGGCAGATCCGAAAAGTTTTCCGAGCCGAAGCGAAATATTTTCGGAATTTTCGAATGGACTTGAAATGTGTCAAATCGAAATTTATTGCTTTGAAACGAGGAGAACAGACGTTCCGAAAAAACGAAAATTTCCGAAATCACGAAAAGTCGATACAAAAAATGAGCAAAGTGACACGAAAATACGAAAAATGGTCGATATTCGGAAAAAAAAATGTACACGAAAAACGAGTCGAGCCGAACCGAATCGAAACAGAAATCGGTCGAAACGAGCCGAATCGAAAAGTTTAAACATCCGAAAAATCAAATCGAATCGAACCGAAAAAAAAAATCGGTGCACAAGCCTACAAGAAATCTGAATGTACGTTTAAAAATATTATTTATTAGATACAACTGAACTCGCAATGATATATGTTGAGGGCAGAAGCTATATGCGATACCGATAGCGAGCAGATGCAAAAAGTAGAAAGTGACTCAGTGCAATGGTAAAACCTGTACAAAAATAATTTATATCCTAAGTGAACGGTAAATCCCAATATTCAACGAGGGATATGTGCACAGTCTAAATGACCAATGATAAAGTGCTACCGTGAATTAAAAAGCTAATGGTGTGCAAAGTGCAAACAAAGTACATATATTGCAGTAGTAACTAGAATGCTGGTGTTAACGATAATAACAATAGCAGAGAAAAAGTGCAACAGTGTCTATATAGTAAGTCCTCTAAAAACAATTCATAAAAATCCATAAAAAAGTCCATAAAAAAGCGAGAAAGAGACAGTCTTGCGGAATATATAGCCGCAGCTTCAAGGTGCACGCAGAAAAAACATGTGCTCTTCGTGAAAAAAATGAGTAAGTCTATATATGCCCCTCACTTATATCGTCCAGGCTTATGCGGGGATCCGAATAGGGTATCTTCTCCTTGGGGTCCTAATGTGCTCCTGGTCCTCACAATGGAAAAAAGGGAAAAAAAGAGGAGAGTGATAGTATCTTACTGTCTGAACACTCTGGCTAAGGTTTTGCACAGAAAAGGGGGCACTTACACTTTCCAGAGCCTACAATATCCAGGCTCTGGTTTGAAGTACACTGGACCAAGTAAAGAGAGGCCTCTTCCCTTCTTTGGTTTCCTTGATCACCGATGATGGAGCCTTATTAATCCAGGCTCAACTTTATGGCATGCGGTACACCTTATTCAGTGGGCACCTTCACCTCTTTAACAAGAGGACACTTGGACACGACACAGAGGATCTTTATATTTTTTTCAGAGGAATTGTGCAGAATGTTGTATATGCAAGTGGATACTGTTAAACGCTTTCCATATGGCCATGATCTCATCCAAGAAAAGCTCCACAGACACAAGAACCCAAGTATCAGACGCACAGCCTCTACTTTCCTGGATCGAGCCCGCGCTGCTGTAGCTGCCTCCTTAACCCTTCACATTCCGCCCGGCTAGTTGGTCAATTTTCCTGCACACAGATGGCATCTATATGATAAAGCGCCGCCATGTTTTATTTGCATAATCCCTTTGGCTAATACTGTCTTCCAATATTGTTATTATGTGGCCATTCCCTTTGTGAGATGCCCCTTAAATTTGTCCTCCACTATCACTTTATGTAGCCATGCGCTTTGAAATACCATATGGTAAAGGAAACCAAAACCATCCCAGGGACGAACTTCATGGATTGGTGAGCCGGTACCATGTGACCCAACTGAGCACCAAGAGATTTCAGAGACTCATATTGTGTGCAGCTAGAAATAGATTGTGTTTCACCCCATTGACTACCGCATTGCGCCACAAGAGGGCAATATACCCTACCGAAAAGACCCAGAAACAGGAATTCCTTCATAATGGTAAATAATGCATTGGGCATAACTGAAGAATAAAAGGTTGAAAAGATGCTGCGTGTCAACAAAGACAAAAAAATAGTTGGTATTATTATTGTGGACTGTGGTTAATATAACTATAATAATTTATTGTTATATGATACAAGTAATATTGGGTTGGATGTAATGATCAATTAATCAAAAATGACCCCAAGATAAATGAATCAATTGATAGTTATAGTGATTGAGAAAAACAATAAGGTGGTGAAAATGGCGCAGATGATATATAGGTGGTTGGTCTTGTGTAGCAGCAAGGGCACAAACGCACACTCCCAAGTGCGAATAGTCAATAGATAAGGTAGTAGGTAGAGTCCTCGCGCTTGCACCAAATGTCCAGTGAGTGATACTTCAAAATAATTTTTTTCTGAGCCCCATTTAGTCGGCTCTGAACTATACAGGCATGAATCTGTGGATATAATCTCACCAGTCTGTCCTACCGGCAACCATCCGTGGTGATAACCTATCCTCTTCATCAATCACAGAGTCTGAGCTCAGAGAGTGTGAGCCTCCTCTAACATACTGTCTAACTCTCTGAGCTCAGACTCTGCGATTGATGAAGAGGATAGGTTATTACCACGGATAGTTGCCGGTAGGACGGACTGGTGAGATTATATCCACAGATTCATGCCTGTATAGTTCAGAGCCGACTAAATGGGGCTCAGAAAAAAATTATTTTGAAGTATCACTCACTGGACATTTGGTGCAAGGGCGAGGACTCTACCTACTACCTTAGTTATAGTGATTGCCTAGAAAATTAGGTATAACTAAATGTGACAATTAAATTGTTAATGACCTAACTAAACAGTTCGCTACAATCTAGCAATTACTAATTAATATCCGTTACTAGTGATAAGCTGATAGCTCTGTTCGTACAATGACCATTATGTTGCCGTTTGAAATTTGAGGCAGCATATATTCATGAACACATCCTAGTGTAGAAAGACCACACTCCAGGTGGAAAGTTTTTTTTTTAAAAATATATAGTTAACCGATTAGTTGAGATCTCTGGCGTACCTCCGATTTGAACATGAAGATAAGCAAAAAAAAGAGGGATAAACCCTCAAGGAACAGGAAGTGCTAACTTAAAACATAACTTTTATTAATTACGAAATATCACACACAGTAACCGACAGAGTTAAAAAACATATACACAAATACGATGAGAAACGGCGCAGTAAGGGACTTATATGATTGCCGAATTGGCAGCCCTAGGGAAGAGATTGTTAGATATTTGTACACAGATAGGTTATCAAATGGAAGATAAAGTATCAAAACTTAAAGTGTTAATGCCTGTATGCAATACAGTGTAGACAGGACCATAGCAAAAAAATTGGCGATATGACAACAATGTTATTACCGGTCTATATATAGATGTGGGAGGTATAGGTTGTGGTACAAATGTAAACGCTGGAAAAAACCTGCAGATGTTTGTATGAAGGTATTATTATGCCAGAATATAGAACCGATATAATGTTAATTTTAACCTGGCTACCTTAGATTTAAGAGAAATTGGTAACTGCAGATCAAAGACTACTCTAGCAATCAACCAACAAAAAAACCCCACCCCAACACGCAGGAGCCAGACAGAATCGCCACCAAAAATATGGTTGCAGGCTTGCCAAAAAATATTGGTAATCAAGGCAAAATTGTGGGTTATGTCTTTCCCTTTCTGTCCCTATATCGCCCAGAAAGCCGACAAATTATAGAATATACGTACAAATACGATGAGAGGCGGCACGGGGAGAGGCGTATATGATTGCCAATTATGCAGTCCAAGGGAACAGATTGTTAGATATAAATTGGCCACACATTGGATTGCCATATAACCATTGCTTGGAATTAGTAATAGCTGCACACTGAATGTGAATTACAATATAGACAAAACAGATGACGTAATAAGTTTGGCAATTACCCGGCAGAATTGCTGTAGATCTATGTATGGATGTTCTGAAGATAGGTAATGGTGAAAAAATATTAAAATAAAAATGGACGCTGAAACCTGCAGATAAACATTAGAAGGTATTATACTGCCAGAATATAACAGCGATATAAGGTATACATTGAACCTGGCTACCTTATGTTAATGTCTGAAGGCCAGCACAACTCCCAAGTTCAAACAGTCAAAACAATGGAACGCCGCCACGCTCCGGGACCAAAAAAATCACCACCAGAGCATAGATTGAAAAGTTGCCAGATACTATTTAGTAGCCAGAGTGAGAAATAGCTTCTTCCATTACATTTCTGTCCCTAGACAATTGAATAGATTCTAAACTTGCCCTACCGAATCACATCGCACAACAGTTTAAAAATAAAAATAAAACTAAAAATAAAACAGGACTCTTTTTATTTTTAAACTGTTGTGCGATGTGATTCGGTAGGGCAAGTTTAGAATCTATTCAATTGTCTAGGGACAGAAATGTAATGGAAGAAGCTATTTCTCACTCTGGCTACTAAATAGTATCTGGCAACTTTTCAATCTATGCTCTGGTGGTGATTTTTTTGGTCCCGGAGCGTGGCGGCGTTCCATTGTTTTGACTGTTTGAACTTGGGAGTTGTGCTGGCCTTCAGACATTAACATAAGGTAGCCAGGTTCAATGTATACCTTATATCGCTGTTATATTCTGGCAGTATAATACCTTCTAATGTTTATCTGCAGGTTTCAGCGTCCATTTTTATTTTAATATTTTTTCACCATTACCTATCTTCAGAACATCCATACATAGATCTACAGCAATTCTGCCGGGTAATTGCCAAACTTATTACGTCATCTGTTTTGTCTATATTGTAATTCACATTCAGTGTGCAGCTATTACTAATTCCAAGCAATGGTTATATGGCAATCCAATGTGTGGCCAATTTATATCTAACAATCTGTCCCTTGGACTGCATAATTGGCAATCATATACGCCTCTCCCCGTGCCGCCTCTCATCGTATTTGTACGTATATTCTATAATTTGTCGGCTTTCTGGGTGATATAGGGACAGAAAGGGAAAGACATAACCCACAATTTTGCCTTGATTACCAATATTTTTTGGCAAGCCTGCAACCATATTTTTGGTGGCGATTCTGTCTGGCTCCTGCGTGTTGGGGTGGGGTTTTTTTGTTGGTTGATTGCTAGAGTAGTCTTTGATCTGCAGTTACCAATTTCTCTTAAATCTAAGGTAGCCAGGTTAAAATTAACATTATATCGGTTCTATATTCTGGCATAATAATACCTTCATACAAACATCTGCAGGTTTTTTCCAGCGTTTACATTTGTACCACAACCTATACCTCCCACATCTATATATAGACCGGTAATAACATTGTTGTCATATCGCCAATTTTTTTGCTATGGTCCTGTCTACACTGTATTGCATACAGGCATTAACACTTTAAGTTTTGATACTTTATCTTCCATTTGATAACCTAACAATCTCTTCCCTAGGGCTGCCAATTCGGCAATCATATAAGTCCCTTACTGCGCCGTTTCTCATCGTATTTGTGTATATGTTTTTTAACTCTGTCGGTTACTGTGTGTGATATTTCGTAATTAATAAAAGTTATGTTTTAAGTTAGCACTTCCTGTTCCTTGAGGGTTTATCCCTCTTTTTTTTGCTTTTCAAGATTTATCAGGTTTAATCCTATATGGGAGTGTCCATACCCGGAGTGAATCTTCACTGCGGTTTGGGGTGATTGTTTACCTCCCTTGTGGAGGTTCCTATGTTTCCCATGAATTGAACATGAAGATAAACCACATTGGGGAATCAGAAAGAGAACATTCTTCAGAGATTGCCACCAAGTAAAAGGCAATAGATCCCAGTCTACAATGATAGATATTAGAACCAATTAGAAAAAGTGAGTGTCTGTTAAAAAAGGGTAAGCAACCATTAACATTGTACTGCGCTCAACGCACGTTTTGCCACTCGCATCAAGCGGCTTCATCAGTAGGGATGTGCATTTCGGGTTTCGGAATTTCAGAATTTTCACGAAATTTCCCGATTCGTGCATTCGGATTCGGCCGATTTTCCGAAAATTTTGAGATCCGAAAACAGCAGATCCGAACGAATTTTCGTGCCAAAACGAAAACGTTTCGGAATTTTCAAATGGACTTGAAATGTGTAAAATCGAAATTCATTTTCATTCCATTCGTGATTTCAGTTCCATTTCAGTAATTTCGGACATCGTATTTATATCGCTGATTCTGTAATGAAATTTTGTATCATTCACATCTCGATGTATCCTTCCTGGAAAATCAGAGAAATCTCAATGTATCCTTCTTGTAAAACCAGAGAAATCTCAATGTATCCTTCTTGTAAAACCAGAGAAATCTCAATGTATCCTTCTTGTAAAACCAGAGAAATCTCAATGTATCCTTCTTGTAAAACATGAGAAATCTCAATGTATCCTTCTTGTAAAACATGAGAAATCTCAATGTATCCTTCTTGTAAAACATGAGAAATCTCAATGTATCCTTCTTGTAAAACATGTGAAATCTCAATTGCAGAATTATCGTATCGTATAATTATCGTATCCGAAAAACCATTAGTTTACGTCAAAATGAATAGACACTTTGAAACGAGGAGAACAGATGTTCCGAAAAACATGAAAATTTCCGAAATCACGAAAAAAAAAGTTGATCCGAAAAACGAAACGAAACGAAAATCAGCCGAATGGAGTCGAAATGAAAATTTACAAAATCCGAACGAACCGAAAAAAATCGGTGCACAAGCCTATTCATCAGGAGCATGTTCATAGACATTTTCTTATGATATTTTCCAATTTTCACACCCCTGTAGGTATGTCTAAAGTTTATGTGACTAGTCATGAATATTGATATTAATTATACTGTATGTCATGTACCAACGAGTTAACACTAACTTTTCGATCATAACTATTTATAGTCTGGCCACAATGGTGTAGGCTAACTTGCATTTACTTGCCATCAACATTTATTTCTAGTATTAATTGATGCCAATTCCAGACTACAATTTGTATACAGATACTGACACACAATTGGTGGGTCATTAACAATTTAATTGTCACATTTAGTTATACCTAATTTTCTAGGCAATCACAATAACTATCAATTGATTCATTTATCTTGGGGTCATTTTTGATTAATTGATCATTACATCCAACCCAATATTACTTGTATCATATAACAATTAATTGTTATAGTTATATTAACCACAGTCCACAATAATAATACCAACTATTCTTATTCACATTTAATTTTATATCTATCTAATTCTATGTCTATGTTCATTTTTAAATTTATCAAATAAAATTATTATGTTTCATGTTTGACATTGTCCATTAATTAAAAATTATTATTAAAATAACCCCAACCTAGTTATAGGTTTTTTGTGCTAGTGGTTTTCCACTAATCACTTATTACCTATCTTCTTGCAATATGTTATTTACGAGGGTTTAATCCCACACAGGTTAGGGCGCTCTGCAATCTATCACTACCCCTCTTCGGGTTTAGTGAACTGTGTTGTTGTCTTTTCTTTTTAGCACTACAGAATACATGGACTGCAAGCGTTTGTGAAGTAGAAAGGAGGAAAAATTCGTCTTGACGTGTTATTGTTCCTGGTGCCAGAGGAAGAAGACAAAGAAATTGAAGGTTTTGAGGTTCTTTTTGTCCTTGCAGAATTCGGGTGTAATTCAGGAAAGCAAGAAGATTTAAAAGTCTGGGGGCTGCCTTCGCTTGCAACATACAACTTAGAGAACTGTCTCACAGATTTTGCGCTGTCAGACGCAACAGATTTCTGAAGGGTATGTGTCTTATGTGTGAACAGAAAAAAAAGTTACAGTAATTTCTTTTTTATATTGTTTGGTTTAAGTAAAATTGTTTTACTGGTGTTTAAACATGGAGTGGTTGCAAAAGACTGCTGCCAGGTGTAACAAAGATCTGTCTTTAACCACTTCAATGCGGTGGACGCGCTCAGCGCGTCCACCCGCATTGGTACTTGGCTGCGGAGGACGCGCCGAGCGCGTCCTCCCTTTGCAGCTGCGATCAGCCGGTATTCCGGCTGATCGCGCGGCCCCCCGGTGCGGGCTGACATCATCGATGTCAGCCCAGCCTCCGGGACCCCGGCGGGCACGATAGGCATCATCGCGCATGCGCGATGACGTCTATTTCAGGCACCCCCCCTGCCATTGCAGGGAAGGTGCCTGAAGGGGAGGGGGGAGGCCCTTCTGACCTCTCCCCCTCCCCTTCCCCATGGGCCAGCGATTAAAGACAGGCACCGCCTGGAAGGGCACAGCCTGCCATTCCAAGTGGCGGCTGTCTTTAACCCCTAGGGGGCTGGATCGCGATATGGTGCCAACATGCGCTGTATCGCGGTCCCCTCCCGGACATCTTGGATGTCGGCCAAGCTTCCGGGATATCCCCCTAATGACTGGCATCATCGCGCAGAGTGCGATGGCACCAGTTTTGAAATTAACCCCTTGCTGCCACCTATAGTGGAGATAGGAAGTTCCAATGAACCCCCTATCTCCTGATCCGTGACAGCTAGGGGTTAATGTTTGCTATCATTGGAACGGCCAGAGCGTGGCCTTTCCAATGATACCAAACATGACCATTTAAAATGTAAAATAAAAAATTAAAAATAAAAAAATAAATAAAAAAAATAAAAAATTTTTTTTTTTTTTTTTTACATTTATTAGTGCAAGAATATTGTTCCCATTTCAATTATAATGTGAACAATGATGCTGCACTAACGATTTTTTCTATGGGGCGTTTGCTAAAAAACACATAATTTTCCCCAAAAAAAGTAACGATTCCTCATTTCTAATTTTTTTAACAAGCACACCCCATAGAAAATATAACCGCAAACAATCGCATTTTATAATGTGAAAAAAAAAAACTTTGCACATTGTAAATTATTGAAAATTCAAATTTTATTGCATTTTTTGTTATAATATACAGACATGACATAACGTATACATATAATAATGACATATTATGAATCTGCCGAAAAGAACGATATATAATATGTCTGGGTCATATATTAAAATAAGGCTTCAAAACGCGGTTAAACATGATGAGCGAAAGCGGTAAAAATGAGCTCAGCACAGAGGCGGGAAAAGGCTCAGCAGCGAAAGGGTTAAAAGGGGCTAATCTTGAAATTATTTGGGAGAATTACTTCCTTACAATACTAGATGGTGTAAAAAAGTAATGTGTTTAAAACGGAGAGTAAAAAAGTGGCATTATTAGCAAAATGTTTGCTAGAAACTAACAATTTATTGAATGATGGGAATCAATTGAAAAAGACAAATAATTGTTATGTTTGTACAAAATCGAAGTAAAAAAGAGATAGGTTTTTAACACAAGTGAAAGATGTATGCGTTATTACAAGGAATAAGGAATATTCCAGTAGTGTTAAATCATAAATAAAAAATTGGCTGCTGGATGATTAAAACCAAGGTTAACTTTTGATGATGCATTTGATACTGTGCTGGCAGAAACTAAAACACAAATAGATGATTCACGTCAGTTCTTAAGTAAATTAGATTTTAATGAGCAGGAATTTTCAGATCTTAGGCTAGGGTCAGACGAACGCATTTTTAACGTGCGTTTAGCCGCACGAAATCACGGCCGTGCTAGCAGCAAATGACGTCCAATGCCGGGGAACATACGACGAACGGCCGCACGAAAATTCGTCCGCGCAACGCAAGTGGCAAACGAACGCATTTTTTCTAGAACGTCAAACCGCTACTACTGCCGTACAGAGTGCGCTGCGTCCGCATAGCGGCGTGTTTGCGTGATTGGGAGACGTCAGACGCTGCTAATGTCCGGCCAACATAACGTCCAGACGCAAAAAGGGTTTTATTGATGATCCGTACAAAATCACGGACGAAAAGGCGCATCGTATGACCGCTATCGCGTATTCCGGGAAAAAATACGTACGTTCGTTCGAACGCACTTTTTCACGGACAACGTGAAAAATGCGTTCGTCTGACCCTAGCCTTAAAGTTATGAAAGAAATGTTAGATTTGTTAGTTCGGTCCCACAAAACAATGTTGCAATTATGGAAAGGAATTAGATATAAATGTTGCCAATTTTGATCGGCTGCAGACACAGATTACTAATTTGGGGGCTGCTACTGATATATTGTGGAAATCTTCAAATCAGAAAGAGTTGGATTTTACTTTGAAAACAGAAACTGATAACGAGATGGCACAAATGTTACATAGTGAAAATGGGAAAAAGAGGAATGAGAGAAAATATTGGGAAATGTACAAGGAGGAGGTCAGATTGATACTCTGAAATTAGCCAAATTGATTAAAGATTTGACTAAGTATGATGAGAAGAGGGGAGCCTTCTATATTATGAGCGTATTTGAAGGTGAAATGAATAAAAGACAATTTGATGATGTGGTAGCTACTAGAGGTCTTTTGCTCTGGTTGCCAACATCATTAAGTGAATGGGTTAAAATTAAACTCATTGATGTGTTGGAGGAAAAGACAAGTGATAAACCAAGGCTTGATGTGGAGGAATTATTCCCAAATAACACACAATGGTTACTTATGGTGTTTCAGAGTGCCACAGGCGTGGAAAAACTTCAATTCTCTACTTTAGATTTGTTTAAAATGGAAGAAAAATGATGACATACGTGAGTGCGCTAATTTGTGAAATAAGGCATGGAGTTTGATTACTGACACAGAATTATCTGCTATGTCTAAAGACCAGCATAGACAAAGTGTGACTGAATTTGTATCTAGAATTACTGGTCTGCCTAGTGAAATCAAATTAAGAGTAGGCTTGTGCACCGATTTATTTTTCGGTTCGATTCGGTTCGATTTTTCGGATTTTTAAACTTTTCGATTCAGCTCGTTTCGACCGATTTCTGTTTCGATTCGGTTCGGCTCGACTCGTTTTTCGTGTACATATTTTTTCGGAATATCGACCATTTTTCGTATTTTCGTGTCACTTTGCTCGTTTTTCCATCGACTTTTCGTAATTTAGGAAATTTTCGTTTTTCGGAATTGTACATGTTTTCGGAATATCGACCGTTTTTCGAATTTTCGTGTCACTTTGCTCGTTTTTTGTTTCGACTTTTCGTAATTCCGGGAATTTTCGTTTTTTGGAATTATACATGTTTCGGAATATCGACCGTTTTTCGTATTTTCGTGTCACTTTGCACGTTTTTGTATCGACTTTTCGTAACTTCGGAAATTTTCGTTTTTTCGGAATTATACATGTTTTCGGAATATCGACCGTTTTTCGTATTTTCGTGTCACTTTGCTCGTTTTTGTATCGACTTTTCGTAACTTCGGAAATTTTTGTTTTTTCGGAACGTCTGTTCTCCTTGTTTCAAAGCAATAAATTTCGATTTGACACATTTCAAGTCCATTCGAAAATTCCGAAAATATTTCGTTTCGGCTCGGAAAACTTTTCGGATCTGCCATTTTTGGATCTAAAAATTTTCGGAAATCCGGCCGCATCCGAAAACACGAATCGGGAAATTTCGTGAAAATTCCGAAATTCCGAAACCCGTTTCGCACATCCCTAATTAAGAGCTTTTGATGCATCTATGGTGGATTTGGCTGCTACAGAGATTATGAGATTGTTGCAATTGTTACAAAGAAAAAGTACTGATACAGCAAATATTTTTGCTTTCACAGAAACCTTATTTTCTAGGGATGCTCCAGCTGGACATTAGTTATGTTTCTGATGAAAGGAACAGGGAAGAATTTCATGGGGATAACAGAAACGTTAACCCCTTAGTGACCGGGCAGTTTTACACAAATCCGTCCTTTAGTGACCGCTGCTGTTTTTACGTTTCTGCGCTGTTAGTGTTTAGGTCAAATTTTCCTCTTACTCGTTTATTCAACCCACACATATTATACACCATTTTTCCCGCCATTAAATGGACTTTCTAGAAATACCATTATTTCCATCATATCCAATAATTTACTATAAAAAAAAAATGAAATATGATGAAAAAATGGTAAAAAAAAACTTTTTCGTAATTTAATCCCCAAAATCTACAACCACCAATAAAGACCCCGGCTAAATAGTTTCAAAACTTTATCCCGAGAATAGAAATACCCAATTTTTACATGTTTTTGCCTTTTAGGCTAGGGACAGATGAGCGCATTTTCTGCGGCCACCGTCAAAATGTACGTCGATGCGTGCGCACGCATTTTTTCACGGAATACGCTTAAGTGGTCAGACGACCACAGTCGCACAGTCGCAGGTACTCACCAACGCAATTCTAGGGAAATCCGGCTGTTTGAACGTTATGTAGGCCGCACACTAGCAGCGTCTGACGTCTCCTAATCACGCACACACGCTGCCATGCGGCCGCAGCGCACTCTGTACGTCTGTAGCAGCGGTTTCACGTTCTGAGAAAAATGCGTTCATTTGCCGGTTGCGTGGTGTCGGCGCACTTTTGTACGCACGTACTGCGTATATTGGCCGTCATTGGCCGTTATGTGCTGCTACTGCCGCCGTGATTTAGTGCGCCTGCACGCGCGTTCCGACTTCCCCACTCTGACCCTAGCCTTAACCCTTTCACTGCTGAGCCAGTTCACCTATGTGCGCTGTGCTCATTCTGACCATTTTGTGCTAATTATTTTAAGATGACAGCCTAGGTCCTATTTAATTAAACCCCCCCCCAGACAAAAAAAACTTTAAAAAAAATAAAAATTTATTTTATTTAATTTTTTTATTATTATCATTTAAAAAAATAAATAAACCAAACCTGGTCATGTTTGGTATCATTGGAAAGGCCATCTAGCTGCCATGGATCGGGAGATAAAGGGATCCTTAGGATCCCCTTATCTCTACATGGCAGCTAGATGGTTAACTGGCCCACTGACATCCTCACACATATGGTGAGGTTGTCAGTGGGTGGGGGGGGACCTGGAGGCTTGGCTGACATACCAAGATGTCAGCCCCCCTCCAGGTTCGAATCCCGTTTTAGCGCCAATTAGCGCAGTAACGTGATTCGGCGGCGGAATAGTTAATGCCATACACCGCTGAAAAGGGGGGGCTCTCCCCTTTTCAGCGGTGCAAAAAGCATCTGCCTAGCTTCAATGGTTGGGGAGATAGAGGGCTCTGAAGGAGCCCCCACCCTCCTCTCCATTGATTTGCATGGAGACGCCTGCTGATGACGTCACCACGCAGCGTGGGGACGTCATCAGCCTCGCCTGCCCATGTAAATCACATGGGTAGGCATCCTCTTTGCCAGATCACCGAGGGATCCAGCGAGGGAGGTGAGTATCGGGCGGGAGGGGGATTAGGCGCCGCTGACGTACCCTGTACGTCCGCGGGCTAAGGGAGACCTGTGGACAGGACGTACAGGGTACGTCAGCGGTCCTTAAGGGGTTAATGGTCGGGAGAGGTCTCTGAATAGACCACAAAATGTACATGAGAGAACTCAAAGTAATAGGAATTATTCGTCCCCTCCCCAAGGTAGATATAATGGGACTAATCAAAATAATCCTATAAAGTGCTACTAATGTAATTTGCCAGGGCACATTAGAAAATATTGTACTAAGGCTGGGGTCAGACAAGCGTAGTGTTCACGTCCGTGATTGTGCCTAAAAGTACGTCCGTGATAGCATGACAGAAAGCCCATTGGAGCCCCACACACGAAGTACGTCCGCACTGAACTGCGGACGCACAACGGCCGCAGCCCACGGACGCAAGGCAGGCAAGAACATACAACCCCTAGAATGGCCACACAAAGTGCGCTGCGCCCGCAACGTTCGCATAGCTTTGTGTGTGAGTGATGGAACGTGGTCAGACGGACTGCATTTATACGTCCAGCATTTTTCACGGACAAAATGGTTTTGCTTTTTATTTTCCCGCCTACATCCGTCAAAATATACATCAGTGAATAAACGGACTGTGTGGCCACTACTGCGTCTTCCGTACTGACGTACGTCCGTGTGCACGGACATACAGTCTGTAGAAATCACGCTCGTCTGACCCTAGCCTTAATATGAGGAGAAATGTAATCCAATAAAAGGAAAGAAAATTGCATTTTGCCAGCCCAGAGGAATGGACAGAGTGTAGCTGTTGTGGAGACGGCCGCTGCCACTACTGCACTTGGTCCATATGGAGACTGTATTCAGCTGTTGATAGAAATTGAAAGAAAAGTGGGAGCTGTTACAAATAATGAATAGGGATGTATAACCCCTATCTGTTCTCTTGTTCATCTTACTGATATAAATCTGGGTGAAGATGGGCGTCCTTATATTCATGGAACACTAGAGGAGGGTGTTACGGATCCTGGGTACCCCAAGCTCTGTACCCTCTGTCTGAGCGCCTCTTTCCGCTGTACACAGGAGATTTTCCTACAAACCCACAGAATAGATGACACGTATACTGTTGAGTACTACTACTATGAGTAGTTGTTGCTGGTTCAAAATCCAAATGGGGAATGCTTTATTTTCACTTTAGACACACAAGTGAGACAACCCCCTCCCTTCCAGAATACATTACAGATAACATCAAGAGTCTCCAGTCAGAGAACAATAGAAAGGACCTTCAACACAATGGAGTGTTTACACATGCGTCTTTATCTAAACAGTCTGCTAGACCTAGGGGAACAAAGGGTCTTTTTACAGAGAGGGGAACAAAGGAGTCTTCTTACAGAGAGGGAAACACAGGAGGTTAGAGTGCAAGCTCTTGAGCAAGGGTCCTCTCTTACTGTTTAGTGAGTGCAAAATATAACAACTTATAACTGTAAGATACAGATACACACTTTGACGCAGCATAGCACATCACACAACACTCTACCATATACAGAGACAATAAATGCAAATAAACTTTAAAGTGGCGGTTTCGTCACAGGGGGTATAACAGAGTTTCTTTTAGACACTGGAGCAGCAGTATCAATTACTAATCATAGCTTGCCGGTAATAAATGATGCACCAACAATATCCCTTCTCAGTTTCAATGGTGCACACACCTGTGCAACTCTTTCCAGTGATAATAACATTGATTTCAAAGGAGGAAACCTCACATGTGATTTTTGGATCAATCCATCTTCACAATGTAACATACTGGGAATGGATATTATTAATGGAAAGAAGTTGTATGTGGATTTATTTAATCCGGTTTTATGGCAAGCTCAAGGTGAAGGCAAAACAGGTGGAATAGTTGAACCTAATGATTTAGGATGGTATAGTCGTATCATGGCTGTGAAACAGAGCAAGGTGTCACCTTCTGTACATCCAGATGATGATTTTGTAAAATATCTTTGAAAGGTATCCCACAGTCTGGTCTAAATCTAAACAGGATTGTGGAAGGATGACTTTACAGGTATTTATTGAAGGTCCAGATCCTCCTGCCATTAAGCAATATAAAATCCCAAAGAAGGCAGAGGAACCAGTGGGTCAGGTGATTGAGGCATTGGTATCGCAAGGGGTACTAAGAGAGGGTAATTCCAAATGTAATTTCCCTATTTGGCCCGTAATCAAGCCTGATGGCTCTTACAGGTTAGTGGTGGCTATGAGAGTTGTAAATAAATATACCCCACCTGTAGCCCACTTAGCGGCATCTTCACCAGACATTATGGCTCAAGTAAATGGTAATGCTAAGTTTTTCTCAATCCTAGATATTGCAAATGGTTCCATTACATCCAGTCAGTATCGCTTTGCTTTTACCTTTAAAAATTGTCAATACCTATTTCAGGTGTTACCACAGGGTTTTCACTCCTCGCCTGCTTACTTTCATAAAGCATTGGCTCAGGTGTTAGAACCTCTGGGGTATGGAAGCAAGATTTTGCAATATGTTGATGATTTATTAGTCCAAAACGGAAACAAGGGACGAGCATGAGCAGATTCTGGGTGACATTTGTCAAGCACTGGCAGATAATGAACTGAAATTAAACACAGCTAAAGTACAAATTCTAAAAGACAAAGTAGCTTTTCTAGGAGTTGATATAGATCTACAGGGTAAGACACCCGCACTGCAGAGTTAAAGCATTACAACAATCTCCTAGGCCTGAAACTGTATCTGACCTTCGGAGATTTTTAGGATTGGTGAACTTCAGCCAAGAATTTATTGATAATATGGTGTGGATTGCTTAACCATTGTATAACATGCTAAAATTACGATAAACTCCTCTGGACAGAGATAGCTAAAAAGCACTGGAATCTGTTAAAACATGCGCTCATGGAAGCACCGGTCATTGATGCTCCCATTGAATCAATACCATTTATTGTTCAATGTCATGCAGGTGTTTCTTCATTGAGAGCAGTTTTGCTGCAGAGGCAGCAGGGCTCACTGAGAATACTAGGATATTTCTCTAAAATTATGTCACCAGTAGGGATGGGCTGCTGGTTCGAATCGTTTTGATGTTCGACTCGAACATCGGCTGTTCGAAAGTTCACAAACTGCAAACTGCAAAATGCGCAGCTGGCTTTCCCGCTACACTAATAGCGTATCTTCTCAGAAGCTGCATACAGTGTGCCGGTTAACGCTAGCGTCAGACTGTAGAGGTGCTGCCCAGCAGTGTGCTGAATCATGTGCTGCATTATTATACTGTAGAGGTGTTGCCCGGCCGTGTGAGGATTCATATGCTGTATTAATTATACTGTAGAGGTGCTGCCCGGCAGTGTGTGGAATCATATGCTGCATTATTATACTGCAGAAGTGCTGCCCGGCAGTGTGCGGAATCATATGCTGCATTATTATACTGTAGTGGTGCTGCCCGGCAGTGTGCAGATTCATATGCTGCATTAATTATACTGTAAACGTGCTGCCCGGCAGTGTGTGGATTCATATGCTGCATTATTACACTGTAGAGGTGCTGCCCGGCAGTGTGTGGATTCATATGCTGCATTATTACACTGTAGAGGTGCTGCCCGGCAGTGTGTGGATTCATATGCTGCATTATTACACTGTAGAGGTGCTGCCCGGCAGTGTGCGGAATCATATGCTGCATTATTATACTGTAGAGGTGCTGCCCGGCAGTGTGCGGATTCATATGCTGCATTATTATACTGTAAAGGTGCTGCCCGTCAGTGTGAGGATTCATATGCTGCATTAATTTTACTGTAGAGGTGCTGCCCGGCAGTATGATGATTCATATGCTGCATTAATTATACTGTAAAGGTGCTGCCCGGCAGTGTGTGGATTCATATGCTGCATTAATTATACTGTAGAGGTGCTGCCCGGCAGTGTGCGGATTCATATGCTGCATTATTATACTGTAGAGGTGCTGCCCGGCAGTGTGTGGATTCATATGCTGCATTAATTATACTGTAGAGGTGCTGCCCGGCAGTGTGCGGATTCAAATGCTGCATTAATTATACTGTAGAGGTGGCCCGGCAGTGTGGGATTCATATGCTTCATTAATTATACTGTAAAGGTGCTGCCCATCAGTGTGAGGATTCATATGCTGCATTAATTTTACTGTAGAGGTGCTGCCCGGCAGTGTGCGGATTCATATGCTGCATTAATTATACTGTAGAGGTGCTGCCCGGCAGTGTGCGGATTCATATGCTGCATTAATTTTACTGTAGAGGTGCTGCCCGGCAGTGTGCGGATTCATATGCTGCATTAGGCTAGGGTCAGAGTGGGGCAGTCGGAACGCGCGTGCAGGCGCACTAAATCACGGCGGCAGTAGCAGCACATAACGGCCAATGACGGCCAATATACGCAGTACGTGCGTACGAAAGTGCGCCGACACCACGCAACCAGCAAATGAATGCATTTTTATCAGAACGTGAAACCGCTGCTACTGACGTACAAAGTGCGCTGCGGCCGCATGGCAGCGTGTGTGCGTGATTAGGAGACGTCAGACGCTGCTAGTGTGCGGCCTACATAACGTTCAAACAGCCGGATTTCCCTAGACTTCTTTTACCCCACCGTCATGAAATACGTCCAGAATTGCGCATCGTCTGACCACTTAAGCGTATTCCGTGAAAAAATGCGTGCGCACGCATCGACGTACATTTTGACGGTGGCCGCAGAAAATGCGCTCATCTGTCCCTAGCCTTAATTATACTGTAGAGGTGCTGCCCGGCAGTGTGAGGATCCATATGCTGCATTAATTATACTGTAAAGTGCTGCCCGGCAGTGTGAGGATTCATAAGCTGCATTAATTATACTGTAGAGGTGCTGCCCATCAGTGTGTGGATTCATATGCTGCATTAATTATACTGTAGAGGTGCTGCCCGGCAGTGTGAGGATTCATATGCTGCATTAATTATACTGTAGAGAGGCGCTTCCCAGCAGTGTGCGGATTCATAAGCTGCATTAATTATACTGTAGAGAGGTGCTTCCCAGCAGTGTGCGGATTCATATGCTGCATTAATTATACTGTAGAGAGGTGCTTCCCAGCAGTGTGTGGATTCATATGCTGCATTAATTATACTGTAGAGAGGCGCTTCCCAGCAGTGTGCGGATTCATAAGCTGCATTAATTATACTGTAGAGAGGTGCTTCCAGCAGTGTGCGGATTCATATGCTGCATTAATTATACTGTAGAGAGGTGCTTCCCAGCAGTGTGTGGATTCATATGCTGCATTAATTATACTGCAGAGAGGTGCTTCCCAGCAGTGTGTGGATTCATATGCTGCATTAATTATACTGTAGAGAGGCGTTCCCAGCAGTGTGTGGATTCATATGCTGCATTAATTATACTGCAGAGAGGTGCTTCCCGCAGTGTGCGGATTCATATGCTGCATTAATTATACTGTAGAGAGGTGCTTCCCAGCAGTGTGTGGATTCATATGCTGCATTAATTATACTGTAGAGGTGCTGCCCGGCAGTGTGCGGATTCATATGCTGCATTAATTATACTGTAGAGGTGCTGCCCGGCATTGTGCGGATTCATATGCTGCATTAATTATACTGTAGAGGTGCTGCCCGGCAGTGTGAGGATCCATATGCTGCATTAATTATACTGTAAAGTGCTGCCCAGCAGTGTGTGGATTTATATGCTGCATTAATTATACTGTAGAGAGGCGCTTCCCAGCAGTGTGCGGATTCATATGCTGCATTAATTATACTGCAGAGAGGTGCTGCCCAGCAGTGTGTGGATTCATATGCTGCATTAATTATACTGTAGAGGTGCTGCCCGGCAGTGTGTGGATTCATATGCTGCATTATTACACTGTAGAGGTGCTGCCCGGCAGTGTGCGGAATCATATGCTGCATTATTACACTGTAGAGGTGCTGCCCGGCAGTGTGTGGATTCATATGCTGCATTATTACACTGTAGAGGTGCTGCCCGGCAGTGTGCGGAATCATATGCTGCATTATTATACTGTAGAGGTGCTGCCCGTCAGTGTGAGGATTCATATGCTGCATTAATTTTACTGTAGAGGTGCTGCCCGGCAGTATGATGATTCATATGCTGCATTAATTATACTGTAAAGGTGCTGCCCGGCAGTGTGTGGATTCATATGCTGCATTATTACACTGTAGAGGTGCTGCCCGTCAGTGTGAGGATTCATATGCTGCATTAATTTTACTGTAGAGGTGCTGCCCGGCAGTATGATGATTCATATGCTGCATTAATTATACTGTAAAGGTGCTGCCCGGCAGTGTGTGGATTCATATGCTGCATTATTACACTGTAGAGGTGCTGCCCGGCAGTGTGCGGAATCATATGCTGCATTATTATACTGTAGAGGTGCTGCCCGGCAGTGTGCGGATTCATATGCTGCATTATTCTACTGTAAAGGTGCTGCCCGTCAGTGTGAGGATTCATATGCTGCATTAATATTTTTACTGTAAGAGGTGCTGCCCGGCAGTATGATGATTCATATGCTGCATAAATACTGTAAAGGTGCTGCCGGCAGTGTGTGGATTCATATGCTGCATAATTATACTGTAGAGGTGCTGCCCGCAGTGTGCGGATTCATATGCTGCATTATTATACTGTAGAGGTGCTGCCCGGCAGTGTGTGGATTCATATGCTGCATTATTATACTGTAGAGGTGCTGCCCGGCAGTGTGCGGATTCAAATGACTGCATTAATATATACTGTAGAGGTGCTGCCCGGCAGTGTGAGGATTCATATGCTTCATTAATTATACTGTAAAGGTGCTGCCCATCAGTGTGAGGATTCATATGCTGCATTAATTTTACTGTAGAGGTGCTGCCCGCAGTGTGCGGATTCATATGCTGCATTAATTATACTGTAAAGGTGCTGCCCGGCAGTGTGCGGATTCATATGCTGCATTAATTATACTGTAGAGGTGCTGCCCGGCATTGTGCGATTCATATGCTGCATTAATTATACTGTAGAGGTGCTGCCGGCAGTGTGCGGAATCATATGCTGCATTATTATACTGTAGAGGTGCTGCCCGTCAGTGTGAGGATTCATATGCTGCGCATTAATTTTACTGTAGAGGTGCTGCCCGGCAGTATGATGATTCATTATGCTGCATTAATTATACTGTAAAGTGCTGCCCGGCAGTGTGTGGATTCATATGCTGCATTAATTACACTGTAGAGGTGCTGCCCGTCAGTGTGAGGATTCATATGCTGCATTAATTTTACTGTAGAGGTGCTGCCCGGCAGTATGATGATTCATATGCTGCATTAATTATACTGTAAAGGTGCTGCCCGGCATGTGTGGGATTCATATGCTGCATTATTACACTGTAGAGGTGCTGCCCGGCAGTGTGCGGAATCATATGCTGCATTATATTATACTGTAGAGGTGCTGCCCGGCAGTGTGCGGATTCATATGCTGCATTATATTACTACTGTAAAGGTGCTGCCGTCAGTGTGAGGATTCATATGCTGCATTAATTTTACTGTAGAGGTGCTGCCCGGCAGTGTGCGGATTCAAATGCTGCATTAATTATACTGTAGAGGTGCTGCCCGGCAGTGTGAGGATTCATATGCTTCATTAATTATACTGTAAAGGTGCTGCCCATCAGTGTGAGGATTCATATGCTGCATTAATTTTACTGTAGAGGTGCTGCCCGGCAGTGTGCGGATTCATATGCTGCATTAATTATACTGTAGAGGTGCTGCCCGGCAGTGTGCGGATTCATATGCTGCATTAATTATACTGTAGAGGTGCTGCCCGGCATTGTGCGGATTCATATGCTGCATTAATTATACTGTAGAGGTGCTGCCCGGCAGTGTGAGGATCCATATGCTGCATTAATTATACTGTAGAGGTGCTGCCCATCAGTGTGTGGATTCATATGCTGCATTAATTATACTGTAGAGGTGCTGCCCGGCAGTGTGAGGATTCATAAGCTGCATTAATTATACTGTAGAGAGGCGCTTCCCAGCAGTGTGTGGATTCATATACTGCATTAATTATACTGCAGAGAGGCGCTTCCCAGCAGTGTGCGGATTCATATGCTGCATTAATTATACTGTAGAGAGGTGCTTCCCAGCAGTGTGTGGATTCATATGCTGCATTAATTATACTGTAGAGGTGCTGCCCGGCAGTGTGCGGATTCATATGCTGCATTAATTATACTGTAGAGGTGCTGCCCGGCATTGTGCGGATTCATATGCTGCATTAATTATACTGTAGAGGTGCTGCCCGGCAGTGTGAGGATTCATATGCTGCATTAATTATACTGTAGAGGTGCTGCCCGGCAGTGTGAGGATTCATATGCTGCATTAATTATAATGTAGAGGTGCTGCCCGGCAGTGTGCGGATACATATGCTGCATTATTATACTGTAGAGGTGCTGCCTGGCAGTGTGCGGAATCATATGCTGCATTATTATACTGTAGAGGTGCTGCCTGGCAGTGTGAGGATTCATATGCTGCATTATTATACTGTAGAGGTGCTGCCCGGCAGTGTGAGGATTCATATGCTGCATTATTATACTGTAGAGGTGCTGCCCGGCAGTGTGCGGAATCATATGCTGCATTAATTATTCTTCTTACAAATTTGGTTACTCAACCCATTTGTGTTTGGATTGTAATATGCGGTGAACACCGCAGCAAATATTAATGCTCACGCAAGTGAGCGTTACCGTTTGCGTTAAGATCGTAATTTTTCCCACTCGTTGTTGCTCAAACATTTCTCATGGCTTCAAATTGAGTTTAAACATGAGCAAAAGTGGTATAAATGAGCTCAGCGCACAGCGGTGAAATGGCTCAGCACTCAGCAGTGAAATGGTTAAAAACGTTTTATTTTTTTTATTTGTTTTTCATTGTTTTCTGTCCCCCAGGGCAGTACCCGGACCCCCATACACCTTTTATGACCAATACCTTGCATATATGCCCTCTGGAGGGCACCTTGATTTTCGAACTTTTGAGCCCCATTGTCTTGCATTGCGTTCGAATCATGTTCGCTAGGGATGAGCTGTTCGGTTCGATCAGTTCGGAGTTTGACTCGAATATCGGCAGTTCAAAAGTTCGCGAGCTTCGAACTTTGGCGTGTTAGGTTCGAGTTCAAAGAAATATTTTTTTTTTAAAAAAGTATAAAAAATGCTTAAAAAATACTAAAAAAATCTAGAAATAAAGAGACTCTTTACTGCAAAATATTATAAGCAACAATTTATTAGATATATTCTCACCTCTAAATGACCTGTGCTTACAGCAGGGCCCTCAAACGGTGTAAACAACAGGTGTTAATTATGTTTGGAAATAACATCTGCTTCTAATTAGTCTTGTGTCATGAATTTGATACATTGCCTGCAGACTGAGTGTGGCTCCTGCACATGTATGAACTCTGTATGCTTCTGAATTCTAAGAAGTGTTCATTTTTACTACATGATCCTCTGATATGCTGTTTAACCCCTTAAGGACCAGGGCTCTGTAAAGCCAATCATTAACTCGGCAGATTCATAATATGTCATTATTATATGTATACGTCATGACCTGTCTGTATATTATACCAAAATATGCAATAAAATATGAATTTTCAATAATTTACACGCGTAAAGTGTTTTTTTTCACATTTTAACATGCGAGCAATTGTGGTTATATTTTGTATGGGGTGCGCTTGTTAAAAAAAATTAGAAATGGGGTCTCGTTACATTTTTTTTGGGGGAAAATGACGCAATTTTTAACAAATGCACCGCATACAAAAATCGTTAGTGCAGCATCATTGTTCACATTATAATTGAAATGGTAACAATATTGCTACATTAACAAACCCAAAAAAACAAAAAAACCCTTTTTTTAATTAATTTTTTTAAACATTTTTTTATTTTTGATTTTAATTTAAAAAAAAAACTTTGTACATGGTCATGTGTGGTATCGTTGGAAAGACCATGCTCTGGCCGATCCAACAGTACCAAACATTAACCCCTAGCTGCCAAGGATCGGGAGATAGGGGGTTCATTGGAACCCGTTATCTCCACCATTGGTGGCAGTATGGGGTTAACTCCAGGACTGGCGTCATCGTGCTATGCATGATGACGCCAGACTTCAGGGGGCATTCCCAGAAGCTTGGTTGTTGGCTAGCTCCGGGAGAGTATCATGATTCGGTGTTTTTCGGCGCCGAATCGTGATCCGGCACCCAAGGGGTTAAAGGCAGGCACGGTTTGGAAGGGCAGGCTGTGCCCTTCCAAACCGTGCCTGCCTTCAGCCTTAGGACCCCGGCGATCGGGAGGGAGTGCCCCCTCCCTTTCAGGCACCTTCTCCGCAAACGCGGGGGGTACCTGAATTAGATGTCATCGAGCTGCCGCGGTGCCGGCGGCGGTCCCGGGTGCTGGGCTGACATTGAGGATTTCAGCCCGCACCGGGAGGCACATCGATTGGCCGGAATCCGGCCGATCGCTGGCCGCAAAGGGAGGACGCACTCAGCGCGTCCTCCGCTCGCAACAGTACCTGCGGGTGGACACGCTGAGCACGTCCTCCTCAGAGAAAGGGTTAAGGGTGGCTAGGTGTCGTGTGTGTGTCTCTGATGGCGATGTTTCTATACATCCTACAAATCCGCCACTTCACGGGCAGGTTATGGGGACCTCCTAGGCACGATATTTGAAGGAATTTTTTGTTTTTATTTTTAACCCTTGTTTTATGGAAAACTCACTGTTCCTTTAAAAACTTTTTTTTTTTACTTTTTTCCTTGTTTCCTGTCCCCCAGGGCACTACCCGGACCCCCATACACCTTTTATGGCAAATATCTTGCATATATGCCCTCTTGCAGGGCACTCTAAAAAACGAACTTTTGAGTCCCATTGACTTGTATTGAGTTCAGTTCGTAATCGAGTTCGAACTCAAACTTTTGAAATTGTTCGAGTTCGAATGCGAACCAAACATGGTGGTGTTCGGCTCATCCCTAGTGTTCACGTTCGAATTTTAACTGTTTCAAATGTTCGAGTTCGAATGCCAACCAAACACGGGGGTGTTCAGCCCATCACTAGTCACCAGTTGAAAAAGGAATGTTTTCCTGCGTGAGACAACTGCTTGCTGTCTCAGGGGCCCTGGATGCCATCGAGCACATTGTAGGGTTTTGGCAAATAATTTTGCAAACCCCACACACACCTCTAAAATTTCTGCAAAATTTCTCAGATTTAGGGGTTCATACTCAAAGAGTATCTCATTGGATAGTGAAGCCACTCAGGATAGAAACCAGTAAAAGATATGCCATTCCTGAATTGATGGAAATACAGGGAAAAGCACATGATTGTCAAAAGGAACTGGAAAAAGAATCCAAATCACCTTTTGAGAAACATAAAATACAAGGGGCTCCTTGTTTATATGTGGATAGAAGAGAGTCTATGCAGATGGCTCTCATCACACTGGCTATGCTATATACGATGATCAAACAAAAGAAATTCAAAAATACAGACTGCCGGCTATATGTCTGCGCAGAGAGCAGAACTCGAAGCAGTAAAAGAAAGCCTTAGAAATAACATCCTATGATCCAGGGAACATAATCAGTGACAGCAGTTATGTAGTTAAAGCCTTAACCCTTCACCTGCCAATATGGAAGAAAAGAGGGATGGTAGATTATCAGGAAAAAGCATTAAAACATGCAGGTGTCCAAACAGAACTGTTTGATTATGCAGAAAAAGCAGGTGTAACCTGTGCTGTTCTCAAAGTCCAGGTCCACCAAAGTAGGAAAAACAGCGATGAAACGACAGAAGGAAATAGAATTGTAGATCAGGGAGCTAAAGAAGCTGCACTTGTAGGAGAATTGCAGTATTCAGAACATGTGATTATCGCAACAGTAACCAAAAGACAAGTACCAGATATTTTACAGGATCTGAAAGAGTGTCAGAGTTAAGACACGGCCTTTAATCCAGAAACACTATGTTTGGATAAGGACACTGGATTATATGGGGTTAATGATGAGGAAAGAAAATGTTTCATACCATTTATACCCAGTGACATCTTGAAAGATTTGATTTTGTTTAACCATCGTATACTAGGCCATGTGGGTACAGAAAAATTGCTTACTGTCTTGCAGAATAAGTTCTATCATCCCAACATAAAAGAATGGTATACTAAGGCTAGGGTCAGACTAACGCATTTTTCACGTTGTCCGTGAAAAAGTGCGTTGAAGGAATGGACGTATTTTTTCACGGAATACGCAATAGCAGTCATACGATGCGCAGTTTCATCGTGATTTTGTACGGATCATCAATAAAACACATTTTGGGTCTGGACGTTATGTTGGCCGGACATTAGCAGCGTCTGACGTCTCCTAATCACGCACACACGCCGCTAGCAGACGCAGCGCACTCTGTACGTCAGTACTAGTGGTTTCACGTTCTCAAAAAAATGCGTTTGTTTGCCGCTTGCGTTGCGCAGCCGGACTTTTGTGCGACCGTACTTCGTATATTGGCCGTCATTGCCCGGCACTTGCTGCTACTACGGCCGTGATTAAGTGCGGCTGCACGCGCGTTCGCACTGCCTCAGTCTGACCCTAGCCTAAAGGAGTACAGGAGTGTCTCATATGTGCACAATTTAATCCTAGACCAAAAGGAGAAAGGCCTAAATTTCAGAGAGTACCCTTGACAAATGAACCATGGGACTATATTCAAATTGATTTCATTGGGCCACTGCCGGTGGCCCAAGGAGGTTTAAAGTATGGTTTAGTTATTGTTGATGTATTTTCCTAATGGGTAGAATGCATTGGACTTAAAAACTGTACAGCTTTGACCACAGCCAAAATTTATTTTTCTCTATGGGTTTCCCTAGGGTCATTGAATCAGACAATGGTCCGCATTTCATTGGAGAAGTGCTAAAAGAGATGTGTAGATTGTTGGGGATCCAACAAAGATTGCATGTGGCTTATCATCTGGAGTCCTCCGGAATCGTAGAGAGAATGAACTGTACCTTGAAATCTAGATTGAAAAAAATGCTAGAAGATAAAGGAAATTGTTGGGTAACTCGTTTACCAGTTTTAATGTCAATACGTGCTACTCTAAATTCTAAAACTCGAGTGTCACCTCATGAGTTAATGACAGGCAGAGCCATGCAAATAATTTTCCCCAATGAACCATTTGTTCCTGGTACCCTCAAACTTGCTGCAGAACTTGCCCAGTGGTTGAAGGTCCTACAGGAACAATTGCAAACAATTTGCAGCATCAAATATGAAAATATGGTGTTATCTTTATCTACATCCCACACATCTAAATCCTTATACTAATACATGTGTATAGGTAATAGAACAAACTGAAGATAGTACATATAAGTATCAAGATCAAGCCAGATGTGGAGGCCAGTTGACTATTTAGCCTTGGCATCCAAAAGCCAGAAACCCATCATGGTTATGGACACCTACCATTGTGATGTGGCGTGTGGATAGATATACTGGGGAATATGTGTCTAATAGTTATGCTGTCTTAATCACTACATACTGTAACAATTGGGCACCAGAAAGAAAAATAACCAATGATTGCAATATAGTAGAACAGGAG
Organism: Leptobrachium leishanense; assembly: GCA_009667805.1. NCBI lineage: Eukaryota > Metazoa > Chordata > Amphibia > Anura > Megophryidae > Leptobrachium > Leptobrachium leishanense. The sequence continues at coordinate 39,544,664 of CM019066.1, read as the reverse complement.
GGAAAAGATCCGATAAGAATATACAAGGCTGACGATCACAAAGTCTTATTTGGGGCTTCATTTAGTATATATACTTATACACTGAACATGTCAGAATGGGATATTTCACCTGCATTTCCACAGTGTCGTGAATACACATTAGGTATACAACAAGATTTCTATTATTGGTTAAAACAAGACACTATATTTTCAAGGTCAGTAAATACACGAAAAAAAAACAGGATTGGTTTAATACAGTATTGGGAGGACTAGGTGTCAGAGCAAGTGTATTAAATGGAATAAATATTGAAACACTAGCAGCTAGAATGGGTACACTAGCAGCTACAGGTAGTAAGGCTCAGGACACTACATTGTTGTTATCTAAGATACAGATGCAGACAGTTATCAACAATTATAAAACTGACATGTCGATCATAAACAATCTTATTAAAAATAAGTTCAATATTAGTGTAGGGATGGAAAGGATTGCAAAAGATACATCATTAGCCTTGGGATGTATAGGATTGAAGATGGAGATAAATACAAACGCAAAAATATTTTTACAAGCACTCTTTAATCATAATTGGCCTTATGAGGTTCCACTTGAAATACCTAAATTAAGTTATCATTATAGAGCATTTTAGCAAACACAATGGCTTGGATGTCTAGAGCATAATTTTGAAAAATGTTCCTTTGCTATGTTCTTGCCTACTCAAGGAATTAATTGCAACCAATTTAAGTATATTGATCTACGGAGAATAATTATTTCCTAATGGATGACAATGGACAAGCAAACTGATAAAATTTTTATAGGTATAAGAGACATTAAATATATGCTTGATGTAGAAAATTGTCTAATGAAAGACAGTGATTACGTTTGCCCATATGGAATTCATGTTTTAGAAGAGGTATCATGGTGCTGGGAAAATAATAGCACTTGTCAAATGACGATCAATAATATACCAGTACAACCTGCATGGACATATGATAAACGAATCATATGTTGGCATCAAATAGATGGGAACGTAGAAGTACTTGAAAAAAATTGTTCGGGAACAGTGAGTTTAACACCAGGTAGCTATTGTACCAAAAGGCCTGTACTTTCAGTATCAACCAAAGATATGAAAGGTAAAATTTATCATATAGTGCCACTGGTGCTAAAGAAAATGGATTCTGTCATGACCTATGATCACCGTACATTGTATAACATAAAAATAGGTTATGGAGCTGATTTCTATAAACATTTACAAAATAATGATGATTTAAAGCAAGTAATAGACAGATCAGCAACGGGATTACACAATACTTTAGTCCAAATACACTTAGTGGAAGGTATGATAAGCGACATAAAGCATGAATATATGGAAGAAAAACATGGTGGAACAGATGGTTTTGGGGACAAAACGAATGAATACTCGGAAGGATGACACATTTCATAACTCATCCTTTGATAATCTTGTCACTTGTGATCTTTATCCTAATGTTTCTCATATGCTTTGTATATACTAGAGTGACATGTATACAGTCTCAAATGATTGATATTGAATACAGATGTAAATACCTAACAAACAAATTGAAATACTATTAAGAGAGTTTGTGATACTTATTAAAATTTGTATCAGAGGAGGGCATGAAAAATATAATATTCAATTTGTTATATATATATATGTAGATATATAAATTTGCTGATAGATCAAAGAAGAACTTTATATCTTGCCACAAATATGCTGCTCTGAATTGGTCCTGCAACTTTTATTTTTATTCTACATACAGACTGCTAAGAATCAAAGTGTCAATTGTATAAATAATATACAGCTTTCTACAAAAGCAACTCGCCTGTATTTTTCTGTATCCTGCCGTGAAAAGTATACATCAATATCTTTGGAAGAGACCCTGAAACAGGAATTCCTTCAGGAACGTGTTTCTGCAATTTTCAGGATTAGAATCAAAACCAGGGTTACAGTTACTATTTCTGTGCTGGTTTCTTTATTTAGGATTAGTGTTAGTTTGAGCGATTGTTTCTGCCTTTATTTTTTAGGATCAGGATTGGCACCAGGGTTAGGTTCAGTACTTCTGTATTTTTTTTAGGATTAGGATTCATACCAGGGCTAGGTTTAGTATTTCTACAATTTTTAGGATTAGGGTTAGTATGAGGGTTAGGGTTGGTACATCTGTGTTTTTTTAAGATTAAGGTTAGTACTTGTATGGTTCATTTTAGTACCAGGGTTAGAGTTAGTATTTCTGCCCTTTTTAGGATTTGGTTAGTACGAGGTTAGGGTTAGTTTTTCTACTATTTTTAGGATTAGGGTTAGCACCAGGGTTAGGTTTCGTATTATGTTGTGGTTCAGCACTTTGATGATTCAGAATTTCTGGTGTTTCTGAGATTTGAACTGCCTTATTTCATCCATAACCAAACCAGAACCTTCATCTGTATTATTGACCAACAATATAGATTCTTCTATCTGTTTACAGGACCATTCTAGAGGTTTTTAAGGTTACAGTGGAGAAATTGTGTGGGGTGAAGGTAGTGAATGAATACAGGTTCTGGTGAATATTAGGGATGAGCTGTTCGGTTTGATCTGTTCGGATTCGCATCAAACATTGGCCGCTCGGCTGTTCGCGAACTCCGAACATTTCCGCGTGTTCGATTCGAGTTCGCCCACAATGCCCCCAATGACCCACAATGGACCACAATGCACTTTTCCACTGGCCTGAAGCTTATAATTATAAAAAAGTAACCCTTTAGGCGCATGGAGTATATATTTCTGTGTGGTGCATCGGTAATATCTGCCAATATTTTAACAGTATGTTAATACATGCAAATCAATTTACAATAAAATGATTTGGCATAGGAATAAATCCCTATGTATGTTTGGCATAAAGTCTGTAAAAACATAGGAACTTTTGGTTTCGTAAAGTTCGGCTCTAATTATTACGTGCTGCTTCTACTCCTGGAAAGTCACCACAGTCAGTATCGAGTGGGCGTACGTCTTCTTATATTTCCCAAATATTATAGGTGAAATCTTTCATGAACAACGGACTCGATAGAGCTCTTAGATGTCCTGTAGGGTATGTTAAAAAGGAAAACAGACAATTGCGCAGTAAGTAGCAGTAGTGGCCTCTATTCTTCCACTAGGAGGTACTTACAATGTTCAGAGCCCCTGTCCTGGCTCTGAGGGGGTCTCGCATGTAGGGTGTTTTATGGCAACCCTTAGCCCTTTGAAACTCTTACTGGGTGTTGAGATTGGATCACTGGCCAGAATTTAGCCAATATGCTATGCAGCTACTAGGTTGCCCTTCATCCAGCATGCTTTCTGAAAGGACGTTCAGTGCCACTGGAGGTTTTGTCACAGACAAAAGAGTGCGTCTGTCCACCGACTCTAGAGACCAGCTGACATTTATAAAAATGAATCAGTCCTGGATCAGTAGCTATCAATCCCCTGATGCTGACGTAACTGAATAGATCGGGGATCTCTTCTGCATTCCCAAAACCTCCACCACTGCACTCTTCCACAATACCACTGAGGGGTTACAGTGTGAAGGCACTTGCTGCCACCAAAGGCACAATATTTGGGTGCACTGACGCCTGTACCAGATTCATATCATTTTAATATTGGACCGCAGAGTCCAACCCTGCACTATACCACAATACCACAGAGGGGTTACTTACAGTGTGAAGGCACTTGCTGCCACCAAAGGCAAAATATTTGGATGCACTGCCACTGACGCCTATACCAGATTCATATCATTTTAATATTGGACCACAGGGTCCAACCCTGCACTCTTCCACAATACCACAGAGGGGTTACGGTGTGACGGCACTGTTGCCGTCACTAAAGGCCCAATTTTAAAGCACCTATTGTTACTTTCATCCAAGCCTGCATAAGTTTCACTATAATTTAGCCAAAAAATCACTAAACTTGTTCTGCATGTCCTAAAATGTCTCCTATTTTCATACAGGCTGCCACCCCAAGCAGTTGTTTATGAATAGAGTAAAGAAAAAACGTTTACCGTCATTTGAAACATTACATCCTACAAATCCGCCACTTCCAGGTTATGGGGACCTCCTAAGCACGAAATTTGAAGGAATTTTCAAAAAAAACCTCACTGTTCCTTTAAAAACTTTTTTTAAAACTTTTTGTCCTTGTTTCCTGTCCCCCAGGGCACTACCCGGACCCCCATACACCGATTATGGCAAATATCTAGCATATATGCCCTCTAGAAGGGCACTCTAAAAAATTGAACTTTCGGGTCCCATTGACTTACATTGAGTTTGGTTCGTGCTCGAGTTCGAACTCGAACTTTTGAAATTGTTCGAGTTCGAATGCGATCCGAACACGGGGGTGTTCGGCTCATCCCTAGTAAATATATGGGTGCCAGTGTATGGGTCTGGGGCTTTGGATTGCAGCAGCAATGGAACAATAAATGAGTTTGTCTGACAGAAATAGAATATGCAATGTACATCACAGATTGCTTTTTAATATACAGACAATATTATTTACATCAAATTTCAGTACAGAAAAATTTGAAATACTTATTAAAGATGAAAATATTTAGAAAACATGAAAATCTAAAGTAATGTAATTTATTTTTTATAAACGATAACTCATGCAACAGTTAATGGACATCAGATATATTGTGTCACGTCTTTATATGTACATTCCAACAGCAGGACCTAAATGTGCCGATTAAATATTATCAGCAAAAACTTCTTACATATTAGCGACATTTGAATTATTACATCATATCAGCACACATACTCTTTATATAGAAAAGACAGAGAAGGTAGGAAAGGAGGAGGAGTGGCCCTGTATGTGAAAAACAACATAAAAACGAACCAAATAAAAGTGAGCGAGGTGAACATAGAGTCAGTTTGGGTTACGCTAACATTTGGCAATCATACAGTAGCTCGTGTAGGTGTGATCTATAGACCCCCTGGACAAGTAGAAGAGCTAGATAATCTGCTGCTTGAGGAAATAGCCAAAATGGCAATGAAGGGGGAAGTTATTATCATGGGGGACTTTAATCTTCCTGATGTGAACTGGAAAACCAAAACAGCTGGGTGCACCAGGAGTACAAATATTCTAAACTCCCTACTGGGATTATCTCTAACACAAGTAGTTGAGGAGCCGACCCGTAAAGAGGCCATATTGGATTTAATACTCACAAATGGAGGTTTGGTATCGGACGTTGTTGTAGGTGAAAATTTGGGATCTAGTGATCACCAGTCAGTATGGTTTAATATAAGAACAGGGATGGAGCCGCACCACACAAAAACAAAAGTTTTAGACTTTAAAAAAACAGATTTTTCTAAAATGAGACTTTGTGTGAAGGAGTCATTATCAGACTGGAGGAGTTTAAAGGGAGTCCAGGAGAAATGGGATTATTTAAAGGAAGCATTATTGAAGGCCACAGGCAGTTGCATTCGACTTGTTAGCAAAAACAAAAAAGGGAAGAATCCACTGTGGTACTCTGCAGAAGTGGCCAAAATAGTGAAGAACAAAAAGACAGCATTCAATAATTATAAAACAACTCAGAAAGAAGAAGATAGGCAAACCTATAAGATTAGGCAGAAAGAGGCAAAGCAATTTATAAGAGCTTCCAAAGCACACGCAGAAGAGAAAATAGCTCAGTCAGTAAAAATGGGGGACAAAACATTTTTTAGATACATAAACGAGAAAAGAAAAGTAAAACAAGGATTAGTTAGATTAAAAACAAAGAAAGGAAGGTATGTAGAAGAGGATAAAAGTCTCGCTGACTGCCTCAATGAATATTTTTGTTTAGTCTTTGCAGAAGAAAAGGAAGGAAAGGGACCTCAGTTAGGAGGAAACACTAACGAGACAATTACATATCAGTTTACAGAGGAGGAGGTTCTACAGCAGCTGTCTAAAGTAAAGACAAATAAGTCAATGGGGTCTGATGGGATCCACCCTAAATTATTAAAAGAGCTCAGTGATGTAATAGCAAAACCGTTAACAGATTTATTTAACCAATCCTTGCTAACGGGAGTCGTCCCAGAAGACTGGAAATTAGCAAATGCTGTGCCCATTCACAAGAAGGGTAGTAGGGAGGAATCTGGGAACTATAGGCCAGTTAGTTTTACGTCAGTAGTGGGGAAAATTAATGGAAACCATGTTAAAGGAAAGGATTGTTGAACATCTAAAAACACACAGATTACAGGATCAGAAACAACATGGGTTTACCTCAGGGAGATCATGCCAAACTAATCTTATTGATTTTTTTGATTGGGTAACAAAAATAATAGACACAGGTGGTGCAGTAGACATTGCTTATTTAGATTTCAGTAAGGCTTTTGATACTGTTCCGCATAGAAGGCTTATCAATAAATTGCAATCTTTGAGCTTGGATTCCAATATTGTTGAATGGATTAGGCAGTGGCTGAGTGACAGGCAACAGAGGGTTGTGGTAAATGGAGTTTATTCAGCGCAAGGTCTTGTTACCAGTGGGGTACCTCAGGGGTCAGTATTTGGACCCATTCTATTTTTTTTTATTAGTGATATTGCAGAAGGTATTAATGGAAAAGTAGGTCTTTTTGCTGATGACACAAAGATTTGCAACAGGGTTGACGTTCCTGGAGGGATCAGCCAAATGACAAATGATTTAGGTAAACTAAAAAAATGGTCGGAGCTGTGGCAATTGAGTTTTAACGTGGATAAGTGCAAGATAATGCACCTGGGACGTAAAACCAAGGGCTGAATATAGAATATTTGATACAGTCCTAACCTCAACATCTGAGGAAAGGGATTTAGGGGTTATTATTTCAGAGGATCTAAAGGTAAGTAGTCAATGTAATAGAGCAGCAGGAAATGCTAGCAGAATGCTTGGTTGTGTAGGGAGAGGTATTAGCAGTAGGAAAAGGAAAGTGCTCATGCCACTGTACAGAGCACTGGTGAGACCTCACTTGGAGTACTGTGCGCAGTACTGGAGACCGTATCTCCAGAAGGATATAGACATTTTAGAGAGAGTTCAGAGAAGGGCTACTAAAATGGTGTACGGCTTGAAGGAGAAAAGTTACCAGGAAAGGCTTAATGATCTTAATATGAATAGCTTGGAAAAAAGACGAGACAGAGGAGATATGATAGAAACATTTAAATACGTAAAGGGAATCCACAAGGTAGAGGAAGGGAGTATATTTAAAAGGTAACAAAGTAGCAAAACAAGAGGACATAGTCTTGGATTAGAGGGGCAAAGGTTTAAAAATAACATCAGAAAGCATTATTTTACTGAGAGGGTGGTGGATACATGGAACAGTCTTCCAGTTGAAGTGGTAGAGGCTAAAACAGTAATTGAATTTAAGCAGGCATGGGATAGGCATAAGGCTATCCTAAACAAAAGATAAATCCAGGTAAAGTATCCATGTAATTGGGCAGACTAGATGGGCCGAAAGGTTCTTATCTGCCGACATTTTTCTATGTTTCTATATAAATGTACATTATCTGTATCATCTGATCCATTAAAAAATACTTTTTAATTTAAATGAAAATTATAAAATATTATTCTGCTGATGGAGACACGAGTACAGTGATTGGATCCAGGGAGCTCATCTTGTTGCTTCTTTTTGTGTTCTTTAGTCCCCTACAAGCTGCACTGGTATACAATCAGCAAATACTTTGTCACTTCCAGAAACCCTGAATGTTTTCCCATGGGCGATGCAGATAAGCATGGGCGATGCAGATTAGCCCAATGGCACTATATGAGAAGTGTGTCAGCAGACTGTGTAGACTTCAGAAGGTCCACTTATAGGGCTGAAAAAACATGGTCGCTGCCTGTCAGTCTCTTTTAGTGACACTCTGTGGACATCGAAGTTTGGAAAGCACCTTTAACACTGGGTTGCACTGAACAGACTACTTGACACTCTATTGTTTGATTTTACTCAGTCTTCCACACAACCAGCTTCATGATGACAGTAGCCTTTAAATTGTGGAAAAATTCAGGTTTTTTGTAACCAGTAAGCAAAACCTTAAATTCATGTTAGCAGTTTGTATTGTAATAATGACGAAAGTGAAAAATTAACACAACTTTGTAAAAGACGTTCCAAAATCGACCATGGATGAATTAGATGCTCTGGAGAGATGATCATCTTTTTCATATTTATGACTAGAAATTAGAGTTAAGTTATTATTTGTGCTTGTTTTAGGGTTTGGGTTGTTGTTATTGTTGTTCATCCATTATATTCGATGAGGTCCTTGACATCCATTATATGTTTTGAGACTGAATACGATGCACACAAACACGACATTGACTTATCAAGCCAATTTGGGCACAAAATGTCCTGGTACGCATTGGGCAACCATGTGAAGGAGCCACCTTTGTTTCACTTGAGGTGTTGGACTTGTGCTCTGCTTCAAAATTGTGCTTGGCTTTGATGCCTTGACAGTCCACGTGAAAGACATTTGCCCAGGTGGAGTGGTTGTTAGTCAATGATTCCCAGATGGCTATGTCAATGTCAAGTGACTTCAGGGTTAACCCTAACCATTATACAAGCACAAATAATAGCCTAATAGTAACCCTAATGTCTAACTCTAACCCTACTCTCTAACCCTAATATCTAACCCTAAACCTAACTTCTATTCCTAGATATTGAGACTGATGCTCCAATTTGGTCAAGGCGTCAAAATCAGATGCGTCTGAATATTGAGCGACATTTAACTGAAGTGGACTTGAAGCATCGTTTTCAAGGACGGGACTATTTTACAACAACTTTTTTTGCCTTTGCTATAGAGCTGCGTCTTTTCCATAGGAAATCTTAGTTGACGCCTGCAGACAGATCAAACTTTGTGTTTGATATTGAACATTATTCACTTTAGAGATTGAAAATTAAAATGTCTACAAAGCCATTAATCACACGAATCTTCACAACAGTTAGTGACAGCTCACGCCTGACCAAGCTTCATTTTTATTATAATTTTCTTTGTATTAAATCACATAGGTTCTTTGAAAGTGTTTTTTTTCCATTTTTATATTCATATTCCTAGAACATTGAAGTCAATGATCATAGGCGTGCGCAGTCTATTACATTAGGATGGGCACCCAAAATGTGCAGTGTACATACATACATCCCTCCACATAGACGCATGCCCTCCACACATACTCACCCCCGCATAAACGCACATATACCCCTATACACACACATGCACATGCTCCCTTGCTCATAAGGTGTTTCGACCGCAAGGCAAATAAGGCAATTGTCTAGGGTGGCACAATCCAGGAGGGGGTTCAATACTGCCCCCCAAACACACGCACTGGGCCACAGGCTGAATGTCAATGGCTGGAAACCTTCGGCTGGTTGCTGAAATGTACCCCCTTGGCTCGGGCTTGGGTCTTACTGATCCACCGAGCGTTGCAGGGCCGTAACTGCCATGCATCTTCTGAGCACATCACTTTTTATGCTCCCGCACAGCTCTCACTCTTGGCCACATTAGATGGCGTGAGTGTGGCCGAGAGTGAGAGCCGCGTGTACAAAGTGACGTGTTCAGAAGCTGTCTGGCAGTGACGGCCCAGTAAGATCCATGACAGAAACAAGGGGCACATTTCAGCAAAAGGCCGAACGTCACCAGCTGGCTGCCTGCCCCTACAGCGCCATGTGGACATTAAAAAAAATTCTTAAATGCTGTGGATCCTGTGTACGGTCACACACACTGCTCAATATGTGAGTTTTATTTCTGTGGATCCTGTGTACGGTCACACACACTGCCCATTACGTGAGTTTTATTGTTGTGGTACTTGTGAGAAAGGATGAGCCAGATCACAAAAAAGTCACGAAACGAATCGCACATGTCTAGTAGAAACTAGGGTCACTATATAAAGACATGCATATTCAGTTAATACCCTGTTGATACTTTGTCATAAAGACACGCTGGATCAACCACTTTAACAGACAGAAATTTGAGCAACATGTGCAAGTTTTTCATTGTTTGAAAATCATTTTCTTTTAGAGAACCAACAACATGACATTTCAAGGATTTTTTCATAATTAACCTTCCTCCAAAAAAGTATTGTCAAAATTTTAATTTTATTAACACATCTTTATGTATCAAAGGACCATTGAAGCCCAACAGGAAGAGTTCTGAAAGTACCTGGGCACATGTTCTCCACTTTTTGGGTCATTGAAGTGACAATAACAAGTTTTGTGGCTCATCATTTCTCCAATCGGACTAACTGTCTCAGGGCTCTGTGCACATCTTTATTTCTCAAGCTATAGATCATAGGGTTCAGCATTGGTATGATTATTACATAAAATACTGATAGTACCTTGTCTCTGTTTCCATCTACAGAAACCTTTGGCCTCATGGAGATAATCACAGCCATCCCATAATACAAGGTCACAACGATGAGGTGTGGAGTACAACTGGAAAAAGCCTTGTATCGTCTGGAACGAATTCCTTTTATTGAAGAAATAATTTTATAATAAGAGAAAAGAATGAGAAGAAGTGGAACCAGGAGGATGGTGACACCTACAAGAAATATCATAAAATCAAGTACAGAGGTATCACTGCAGGACAAGAGCATCACGGACGTAGACGAGCACAGGAAGTGATTAATGATGTTTGAGCCACAAAATGTTAAGCTACATAAAAAGAAGATGTTAAGTGATGATGTGGCAAAACTCACTGTCCACGTGACTGTAATCATCAGCGCACAAACCGATCGTTTCATGATCCTGTTGTAATGCAAGGGCTTACAGATTGCAACGTAGCGATCATATGCCATGAAGACTAGAAGGAGGCATTCACTTACTACTATAACAAAACTAAAATATATTTGGGCGACACAAGCTGCAAACACGATACTTTTATTCCCACTTACGAAATCCACAAGCATCCTGGGAACAATGGCTGAAGGACCACAGATATTAATGATGGACAGGTTAACGAGAAAGAAATACATTGGGTTGTGTAGCCGGTGATCAATGAACACAGCCAGGATAAAAAGGATATTGGCCACCAGGAGGGCCACATAGACAACCAAGAAGATGAGGAATAATACAACTTGTACCATGGGGTCACTGGAAAACCCAAGAAGAATGACGTTGGTCAATATACTGTGATTTCTGTTTTCTATAACTGCCATGGTTCATTGGCAGATAAATCCAATTACCTGACAAACAAAGAGAGACACAGGCATGTAAATGCATGACAGTTATCATTTAAAACTTTGCATAAACATTAATGGGAGCAGGTGATGTTAGCAGGAGTACATTAGGTGGTGGACTGGCTGCCTGGCTCACTTCCTCTGGCAGCTGAAGCAGAGAGAGGCTTGTTATTAAGCACTCACTTCCCTCCTGCCCTGCAGGGGATGTCTCCTTTCATCCCCAGGTTGGATTCCTTGCTCATGCCAGGAAAGACTTCTCAATCTCATCCCCTTCTTCCCAGTTTTGCCTGGGCGTCACTGTGAGAGGTGTCTACCAGGAGCTCTTCTAGTGCGTGCCTCACATTTTCGTATCTCCTCCGATCTAGTGGACCACAGCTTTAATCTTCTACAGGGCTGCCCTGCACTGTGGGAAGAAGAGGCATTTCACGTCCCAGGCAGTCAATGGAGACTGCAACTTTTCGAAGGCCATTGATGAAAGCATTGCCTCCTTTCCTGAAAGAGCTGCAAGATCAGCATGTATGAACTGATAGCTCAGTGCTGGCACACTCTGTGCCGCCAGGGCTTTCCCTGCTCCTGCTCCACAGTAAACCAGTCTTTAAGACAAACGGCCAACCGGGAAAGTGCCCGTTATAGAGTATGGCTAGTCTGGACCGGCACGTGTCTACATATTGTTTCCATCCAAAACACATCTCCTCTGTGATGAAAAAAATGAACATTCTATTTACCAAAAATTTGGCAAGGTTCTTGGGGAGCTTCAACATCATGGTGACACACAGTTAATTTTTCAGGTTTACAAATGTTATTGATGAATAGGCATAACGAATACAAACATTAATGAGCTCAATATAACATGCATGACAAGGAATGAAAAAGCAACTGTGAGCAAATCATTGTCAATTTTGCATTTTTTTAATGGAGAAAAATAAATAAAATATTAAAGTATACAGGGTGTCCATAAAGTCTCTTTACAATATCAAAAATGTATTCCAAAGGCAAATGAAAAGATAAGTGAAAATTATTACAAAATGAAACATATGTATTTGATGTTTTTTGCCTCATTTAATGCACCTCTATATGGGCACCATTAGTTGCACGAAGCACATCAAGACGGTACTGGATTTCTTGCCATGTTGGCTGTAGCATCCCCTCATCAATGGGGGCAATGTCATCAGTGATCCTCTGCTTTAGATTAATGATGTCCCTTTGTACTTTGTTCCATACACCATGGGCCCTATTACATAGTTGGTGCTTACTTAACCAGAGCTGTTGTAAACTTCCCAGAGCCATTATAGCCTATGGAGGTTTTAAGTTTACAACAGCTCTGGTTAAGTTAGCACCAACATTGTAATACTGCCCCATATCTTTAACATAACCCCATAGAAAGAAGTCGTTTGTCTTCGGCGAGACATCAATTACTGCAAATGTTTACCTTGACCTTTTGACTGAATACGCGGCACCACAACTACTTGACCTTCAACCAACCATCATTTCCAGCAAGATGGTGCACCACCACATTGGGGACTGCATGTTCCTGGGTTCCTAAATGAAACTTTTCCAGAGCGGTGGATTGGAAGGGGTGGCCCAATTCCCTGGTCACCTCGTTCACCAGATATCACTCCTTTCCACTTCTTTCTATGGGATCATGTTAAAAATATTGTGTATGGAACAAAAGTACAAAGGGACATCACTAATCTATAGCAGAGGATCACTGATGCCATTGCCACCATTGATGAGGGGAAGCTACAGCCAACATGGCAAGAAATCAAGTACCGTCTTGATGTGCTTTGTGCAACTAATGGCGCCCATATAGAGGTGCATTAAATGAGGCAAAAAACCTTAAATACATACGTCTCGTTTTGTAATAATTTTCACTTATCTGTCTTTTCATTTGCCTTTGGAATAATTTTTGAAATTTTAAAGAGACTTTATGGTCACCCTTTATAGAAAAAAATCAATTTAAGGCAGCATTATGTCTTTCCCAAGGAAAAGAAGAAAAGAAAAATAAATCTCATTATACATATAACACAGACAACGTTTTTTTTTAAATATATTAAGGATTTTAATAGTAAAAACTTCAGTCTGATCTGTTTCATTATTCAGCTGGAATTCCTGCACTAATGACTCATTATCCCAAAAACCAAAATATTTTTTCTGATTTGTAAATTTAGAATTACTTTTTTAACTATAAAAATATTTATTGATTTTTGCTCTTTTTAAAGGATTCTGTCAGTTAATACATAAATTGAGACTTTTAATTGTTTTCCTTTCTTACCTTGTCATTAATTGATTTGTGAAAGCAGCGCAGAATCTGGCCGTGACGTGCCCAGCTGTCATTTATTATGCTGCATTAATGTACCTCACCTGTCCTGTTCCCCATCAATCTCTTTAACCTGGATGGGTTTTTACTCTGGAAATATTCCTCTGCTTTTATAAATAAAATAGCACTTGTGTCTTTAATGAATTAAACAGAATAAATGATGAGCTGGAGGATTCCCATTATAACCATCCAATATGTCACCTGAAAGCACGCGTGTGAGAAATTAACCTTTAAATATATTCCATATAAAGCCTCCTCAACTCCCCGATCGGCCAAAGAATCCCCAGTCGGGTTCTACAGATATAGATCAAGGAGCTGCTGTTACTTCAGAGACCTCATTAATTGTATCAGGTGTTTATTAGCGCAGATAATGTTTTCATTGCACTGATGTGTCCAGACCATAACAACGAAATAATGCGATTAATTTACAGTTATTAATATTATATCTATAATTAATAATATATTTTTAATTTAATAATAATACTATTTCTCTCCTGACCTTCTTACATATTGGTTTGCATAAAATGTGTATGAGATTATGTATGGAGAAAATATCACACTGTGCTTTCAGTAAGGTCCATTTCATCCCAGATTTTGCAAAAATTTGTTCTAGAGAATTAATTTGGAGCTGACCACATATTTTCGCATTTCTATCTAATTAATAGTGTAAGAATGGCGACTTTTCTGTACGGGGGAAGGAGCTGGTATAGGTCCCCTACATAAACATTAGAATAACCACTTGGCTGCTAAGGACACGCTCAGCAAGGCCAGCCAAGTGGTTCTCCTGTGCTATGGATGCTCTGGGCGTGTCCTAGTACAGGAGGCAGCAATCAGCCAGTATTTCGGACAACCACTGCAGCCCCCCGATGCAGGCTGACATCTATGATGTCAGCCCAGCCTCCGGGATCCCGGCAGGCAGGAACAGCATCATCGTGCCAGGCACGATGCTGTCTATTCCAGGCACTCCCTTCAGGGCGGGGAAGGTGCCTGAAGGGGAGGGGGGTCCTTTGGACCTCTCTGCCTCCCCATCCATATGGGCAACAGCAAAAAGGCAGGCACCGCTTGGAAGGGCGCAGCCTGCCCTTCCAAGCGGTGGCTGCCTTTAACCCCTTGGGGGCTGAATTGCGATTCGGTGCCAACAGGCACTGGATCGTGGTCCCCTGCCAGAGCTGGCTGACATCTTGGATGTTGGCCAAGCTTCTGTGATCTCCCCCTGCCTACTGGCATCATCACACATAGCGCGATGACGTCAATTTGGGAGTTAACCCCTAGCTGCCACCTATGGTGGAGATAGGGGTTCCAATGAACCCCCTATCTCCCAATTCGTAGCAGCTATAGGTTAATGATTGGTATCATTGAAACGGCCGGAGCATGGCCTTTCCAATGATACCAAATATGACCATGTTAAATGAAACGGAAAAAAGTTTAAAAATAAAACACAAATGAAAATAAATAAATTACAAAAGGTTTTTTGGGTTTTATTAATGCAGCAATATTGTTCACATTTCAATTATAATGTGAACAATGATGCTGCACTAACGATTTTTTCTATTGGGGGTTTGCTAAAAATTACATAATTTCACCCCTAAAAAATGTAACGTGTCCCTAGTTCAAATTTTTTTAACAAACGCACCACATAGAAAATATAACCGCAAGCACTCGGATGATAAAATGTGAAGAAAAAACACTTCACACGCTGTAGATTTTTGAAAATTCAAATTTTATTGCATTTTTGTTATAATATTCAGGCAGGGCATGATGTGTACATATAATAATGATATATTATGAATCTGCGGAGTCTGCCGGAAAGAACGATATATAATTTGTCTGGGTCGTATAATAAAATGTGACTTCAAATCGCATTTAAACATGATGAGTGAAACCGGTAAAAACTAGCTGAGCACACAGGGGTGAAATGGCTCAGCAGCGAAGGGGTTAACATAGGGGCTGCTGGAGCTGTGCTGTCAACCCATTTCCTCAAAGTAGGCCCAATCCTTATTTCACGAACTTCTCCAATCTTAGAAAATGGCAGAACAAAGTAAGGAGTAAACGGAATAAAAGGAACACACAATGGAATGTGAAGAATAGAACAATGATACAACAGAAAAATAGAACAAAGACTCATGGGGTTAGATGAACAGAACGGAATTGGAGCAGGTGCTATTTTTGGAAACATTTTTTGGAGTCAACGAAAACAATTTTCAATTGCTCCCAAATTCGACTGTTTTTGGAAGCTATTGATTTCTAGGATTAGGGTTAGAAATTAGGTTATTATCTGATCTTATCTTAGAGTAAGAGTGGCATTCAGTGTTGGTCTGTAGCCAAAGCTCCCTCCATAATTGTGCCTTCATCCACCTTGGTACCCGGGCCAACAATGTACTCGGCGTCTGTGCCTGTTGGAGAAGGGTGGATGCTGGCCTCCTGCCAAGTAACCATGGATCAATGTGGCAAAGCCAATTCTAAAAGACAGTGGGTATAAGTGGGCATGTTGGGTTAATGTTGATAAATGTATAATTAAGTTTCTTAAAACTGGTTGTTTAAGAGTTTGATTAGTGTTAGTAATCATGATAGAACACTTGTTCCTGCTGTCTTTGTAATTGTTTGTACTTAGATTGATGTGATGTTGAGTTATTGTTGATAATGTACTAATCCTCTCTTTTGTATCCGATATGTTTTCTGTATCTCCAAATGTGATTTTCATTCCCCTTTTGTGTAAACAGTGTTAGAGGTTTGCACAGCTGGAAAATTCATTTCATTTCAAAATAATTTGGTTTTCGCTATTTCCTTTCGTAATTTCATTTTTGTTATTTTGTTTCATAATTTTGTTTCATTTCGTTTCTTTTGTTTGGATCACTATAAAAACCATTGTAATTTGGGATCTGTTCAATATTTGATATTGATTTGAATTTCGGATCACTAAATAAAACCCCAATAGATCAAATCCTGCTGCTAAAAGGCAAGCTAGGGTTAAATGTTGAGCTGTCCATTGGCCTGTAGTGCTGACGACAGATTCAGAACCACAGGCCAATTTACAGGGACAGGGCGCTTTGTGAAACAGTTCAACAATTCTGATTCGTTTCATAATGTCATTTTCTTTAGAACTGACTTGTATTATAAGTTGGGATCGATTTGATAATTGATATCGATTTGAATTTCGGATAACTAAATTAAACCCCAATAAGTCAAAACCTGCTCAGGAATCATTTAATCAATCGTTCTCTTGTGAAACAGTATAAAAAATCAAATTTGTTATATTTAGTTTCATTTTCATTTCAATTCGGATTAAATTCTTTTGTTATTTCGGAAGTATTTCTGAAATACAAATTAATGAATTTTCAAATAATTTCGATTCATTACAAAATGAATGCACACCTCTAGACACACCTTTGCTATATTGATTGTGTCATTTTACTCCCTCCCTGTCTCAAATAAAATATCAATATTGTTCACCACATTTAAGGGGTTATTCACACTTTGGGGAATCAAATTTCCCCTTCCTGCGGTGAATTCACCATTTACCGCAGGGTCCCTGCAAACCAGCTGGCCGCCACCATAATCCCGCCAGACATCCGTCCAAAACCTACTGCAAACCAGTCCCCCGTCTCCGCCAACCCACCGGACATCCGCTGCAAACCTGCCGGAGGGCTGCCGAACACAACCGATGAGCCGAGGAACACAACGCCAACCAGACGCAAAGAAAAGACAACAATCCGCTGGACTATAGAGTTACTATTTCTGCTTTTTTTATGATTAGTTTAGTACCAGCGCTAAGATTAATATTGCTGCTTTTTATGACTAAGTTAGTACCAGTGCTAATGTTAATATTGCTACTTTAAGATTAGTGGTAGTTCCAGGATTAGGGTTAGTATTTCTGTGTTTTTAGGATTAGGGTTAGTACCATAGTTAATGTTAAAATTTCTGCATTTTTTAAGGATTAAGGTTAGTGTCAGGGTTAGGGTAAGTACTTCTAAGTTTTTTTAGGATTAGGGTTAGGGACGGGTTAGTATTTCTGCAATTTTTTTGGATTAGGTGTAGCACCAAGGTTAGGTTTAGTATTTATGTGGTTTTTTTTTAGGATTTTTTAGGATTAGGATTATTACCAGGGTTAGGGTTAGTACTTCTGTGTTATTTTAGGATTTGGGTTAGCACCAATGTTAGGGTTAGTATTTCTGAAATTTTAGAATTAGGGTTAGTAGCAGGGTTAGGTTTAATATTTCTTGTTTTTATTAGGATTAGGAATTTTGCACTGCACATTAACCCTTTCGCTGCTGAGGCTTTTCCCGCCCCTGTGCTGAGGTCATTTTTTACCTGTTTTGCGCATCATGTTTAAACGTGTTTTTAAGGCTTATTTTAGTATATGACACCGACATATTATATATCGTTCTTTCCGTCAGACTCGGTAGATTCATAATATGTCATTATTATATGTATACGTTATGTCATGTCTGTATATTATAACAAAAAATGCAATAAAATATGTATTTTCAATAATTTACAATGTGTAAAGTGTTTTTTTCCACATTTTAACATGCGAGCAATTGCGGTTATATTTTGTATGGGGTGCGCTTGTTAAAAAAATTAGAGATGGGGTCTCGTTACATTTTTTTTTGGGGAAAATGACACTATTTTTAACAAACGCACCGCATACAAAAATCGTTAGTGCAGCATCATTGTTCACATTATAATTGAAATGGGAACAATATTGCTACACTAACAAACCAAAAAAAATAAAAAAAAAGTGTTTATTTTTTTTTTTTTTTTTTTCTTTTTAATTTTTTTTTTTTTTTTTTTTTTTTTACAAAATTTTTAACTTTCATGTTTGGTATCGTTGGAACGGCCATGCTCTGGCCGATCCAACCATATCAAAATTTAACCCCTAACTGACACGGATCGGGAGATAGGGAGTTCATTGGAACTCCCTATCTCCACACTTGGTGGCAGTTAGGGGTTAACTGTAGGACTGGCGTCATCGTCACTACGCACGATGACGCCAGTCCTCTGGGGGAGTTCCGGAAGCTTGGCCGACATCCAAGATGTCGGCCAGCTCCGGGAAAGGATCGCGAACCGGCGCTTTTCAGCGCCGATTCGCGATCCAGCTCCCCAGGGGTTAATGCCAGGCATCATTTGGAAGGGCAGGCTGTGCCCTTCCAAATGATGCCTGGGTTAAGCCCGCAGAGCCACCGATCGGGAGGGAGAGAGGTCCGAAGGACCTCCCCCCCTCCCTTTCAGGCGCCTCCTCCGCACATGCGGGGGGGCGCCTGAATTAGGTGTCATCGCGCCCCCGCGATGACACCTAATAATGGCGGCTGCTGGTCGGATGCCGGGCTGACATCCAGGATGTCAGCCCGCACCGGAGGGGCCAGCGATCGGCCGGAACCCGGCCGAACGCTGACCCAAGTGAGGACGCGCTCAGCGCGTCCTCAGCACACCAGCGGGAATGCTGAGGACGCGCTGAGCGCGTCCTTAGCATTCAAGTGGTTAAGAGCAATTCTGCTTCAGTCCTCTTAATGAAAGCTGATTGATCCAAGCATATCCCAATTGTTTCGGTTCTATTAATTTACATTGTGTTGTTGTGGTTCGCCAGTTTGATGATTCGAAATGTCTGGTGTTTCTGAGATTTTGAGATTTCTTAATTCATCCATAACCAAACAAAAACCTCTATCTGTACTTTAGACTAACAACAAGGATCCTTCTATCTGCTTCCAGGATCATTCTAGGCATTTTTCAGGTTATTTTGTAGAAATTTTGTTAGGTGAAGGTGGTGCATGGAGTACAGGTACTGGGGATTATATGGGTGCCACTGTGTGGGTCTGGGGCTTTGGAGTGCAGCAGCAATGGAACAATAGATGAGTTTGTCTGAGAGAAACAGATCATGACTTGTACATGACAGATTGCTTTTCAATATAAAGACAATGGGCCACATTACAATCTTGTTGCTAACGTTAGCGCTCACCTGCGTGAGCATTAACGTTAGCCGCGGTGGCTACCGCATATTACAATCCAAACGCTAACTGGTTAAGTAACCCGTTTGCATTTGGTACCTTGTGCTTTTTCAGCGCGAGGTTACTGTACTTTGTGCTCCCTATACATGGGGAGCGCAAAGTGTTAATCAGCATTAGTATTACAATCTACTAGTGCTGATTAACGTCTGGCCGCAGTTAACAGTAAGTTAACCACAGCCAGGACTTGGTGTTAACGGATTCCGCTTCTGCAGAATCTGTTAACACCAGCCAAAAAATAAAAAAAAGTGATTGTATACTCACCTCCTGTCCAGCGGCGAGGACCTCGGCTCTGTGCGCCTCCTCCATCCGGTGGGAGCAGGGAGAGACTGGTGAAAAAGTTCCTCAGTCTCCTCCTGCGTATCACTACGCCGACTGGCCAGATCTCGCGAGGCGAGATCCGACAGATCATGTGACCGCCGGCATCTGGCTCAATGGAGTCCTATGGACTTCATCAAGTGGATGCTTGCGGCGGCGCTCAGCGCTGCCACACCTATCCAGGGGCATAGCGTGCGCTAACAATGCAGGCAGCTTATTAAATTAGGGTTTTGAGATAGGGTTAGAAATTAGAGTTAGGTTGTTTGTGCTTGTTTTAGCATTAGAGTCGTTGTTTTTGTTGATCATCTATTGTAATCGATGAGGTCCTTGACATCCATTATATGTTTTGAGACTAAATGCGGTGCACACGAAGATGACTTATCAAGCCAGTTTGGGCACAAAATGTCCTGACACACATTGGGCAACCATGTGAAGCAGCAAACTTTGTTTCACTTGAGGTGTTGGACTTCTGTTCTGCTTCAAAATTTTGCTTGGCTTTGATGGATTGACAGTCCACGTGAAAGAGACCTGGCCAGGTGGAGTGGTTGTAAGCAAATGATTCTCAGATGACTATGTCAATGTAAAGTGACTTCAGGGTAAACCCTTACACTTAAACACTTACACTTAAACAAGCACAAATAATAGCCTAAATTTAACCCTATTTTCTAACTCAAACCCTAACTCTTATTTCGTACTCAAATCCTAATTTTTAACCATAACCCAAATTTCTACCCCTAACTCTAACCCTAACTCTCCTACCCTATCCCTATTATCTAACCCTAAACCTAAATTGTAATCCTGGAAATTGAAAATGATGCTCCAATTCAGCTAAGGCATCTAAATCAGAAACAAAATTTAACTGCAGTCGAACTGAAGAGTCTTTTTCAGAGCCTGGACGTTTTTTACAACAAGTTTCTTTTCTCATGGCTATAAAGCTGCGTCTTTTCCATAGGAATCCTTGTTTAACGAATGCAGACTGATCAAACTTTGTGTTCGGTATTGAACATTATTCATTTAGAGATTGAAAATAAAAACTTCTACAAAGCATCAATATCACAAATCTTCCCAACAGATAGTGACAGCTCACGCCTGACCAAGCTTCATTTTTATTTGTTTTCATGCTAATTTTGGGTCTGGAAAATCCGGGTTTTGTGTCTCTCCCCTGGGGAGTTAATTGCTTATTTTTTTCTTATCTAGGGGAGATAAAAAAGGAAGACTGAAACAGGAAGTTGCTCTGGCTATTTGTTTGTTTGAGGTGGCTCAGATAAGCTCACCACTTGTTAGAGAGGGAACCTACCTGTTTAATAAGAGCCTGAATGGCAAGGATATATTTTTTGTCTTAATTTTGTTTTATTGAACCCATTTAAAATAAACACTGTCTGCTGGACAGATTAAAAAGAGCTTTTGCAGCCTGGACTACCTTTTTCCAAGGAAAAGTACCCTCCATTTGAGCTATAACCCCACATATGGTGTGAGATTGTGGGCACTTTCCCTGAGCAAGTTGCGTGATGGAGGACGTGGTAAAAGCTTTGCTTCAAACCACTACGGTCCAGCAGGAGACAAATCGCCAGTTTGCAGAGGCTCAGCGGCAGATACTGGAGGCCCAGCAAGCTGACCGAGATACCCAAAGAGCGGATTGAGAGGTACTCAAGGAGGTGGCTCAAAGCCTCCTGGAATTAAAGAGTAACTCTGTGGCTTCAATACCTGTGGAACAAAAGGTGAAGCGTGCCAGCCATTACCTGCAAAAGATGACAGCTGCTGACAATGTGGAATCCTACCTCACTACTTTCGAGGAGGATTGCTACACATGAAGATTGGCAGAGCTGTGAGTGGGCAGGGCTGGTTGCACCATTCCTAACAGGTGAACCACGAAAAGCCTACTATGACTTGGAACCTGAGACTGCTCAGGATTATGATGATTTTAAGGCTGAAGTCCTGGGAAGACTAGGTGCTACCCTTGCTGCTCATGCCCAGTGGGTGTATCGGTAGAACTATAAGGCTGAAAAGCCCCCAAGGTCCCATATGTTTGATATTATACACCTTACCAGGAAATATCTCCAACCTGAAACATTGTCGCCACCGGAGATAGTGGAGCGTGTGCTGATGGACCATTACTTGCGGGCTCTTCCTACCTCCCTAAGGAAATGGGTCAGCCATGGAGACCCCAAAACGGCTACCCAGCTAGTGGACATGATCGAGCGATACACCACAGCAACAGTCTTGCTAAGTAGCCCCGTGCTTGAGCGTCCCATCTCACCCTGAGGACACCTGCATAGAGGACCTGGTAAGCCTGTTCCAGGGCTTAAGGGCATGGGAGAGACTTATAAGACATTTGCTAAAGGTGAAGAGACTACAGGGTAGGTCAGGAAGGAACATGAGGCCACACAGGACTGGGTACAGATCCCATAAAATGTTTTTGTTGCCATGGGTTAGGACATATTGCTGCTAATTGTCCGTTTACTGATGAACCTATGCAATGTGATAATGCTAGGATGGGGAAACGCATGTCTTTCTTAGCACAAGTGGTGTGTACTGCATCATGTCAGGAATGGATTGAGAGACAAATATGTGTTCTTTCCATTGATGGAAAGCCAGTTACAGCTCTGCTAGATTCTGGTAGTGTGGTAACTCTAGTCAGAACTGACTTTATTAGCCTCAACAGGCACCACCCTAGCACTATTGGGGTTATTTGTGTACATGGTGACACACGTGATTACCAGACCGCTGTAGTGGAAATTGGTACTCCATGGGGCTCTTTGACACAGTTTGTGGGTGTAGTACCCTCCCTGCTTCATGAAGCTGTAGTGGGGAGGGATTTTCCACAGTTTTGGAGACTTCAAATTCAGGTGGATTGTGCTCCCCCTACAGGTCAACCAAGGGAACTTAGTCCAGAACCTTTTGATCATAACATGGAAGAGGATATTGTGGGTGTGTCTAATGAAGGGGTTATGCCTTTCCCTCTTTCTGTGATGGCTGGGGAACAGGAGGTTGTAGAACCTGACCCAGAGAATGTGAACAATGAACAGGATGATGTACCTGGCTCTACTACCGAAAGTGGATCAAATGATATCCCTGGCTTAGAAGTCAGGAAGGATGATTTCCGTACAGAACAAATAAAGGACTCCACACTGACTAGAGCCAGGGAAAACATAAAAATGATAGATGGAAAACCCATTGATCCTGACGTAAGAATGTCTTTCACCTACATGGTCCAAAAAAAATGATTTACTTTAGCAGTTGGTAAAGCAACGGTAGGATGTGGTGGAACAATTAGTAGTCCCAAAACCATACCAGGTATTGGATCTTGCTCATGGTCATATAATATGTGGACACCTGAGCATAGAGAAAACCATGGAGAGAGTAAGCCAGAGGTTCTTTTGGCCAGGTTTACATGCAGATGTAAAGGAATACTGTGATGTCCATAGTGTCAGTATTCGGTCCATAGTGTCCATAGTCCATAGTGTCAGTCCGAATACTGCCCAGAGTGTCAGTATTCAGCACCCTCACCCCATTTTCGTAGTCCGCTGGTACCTTTGCCAATTATTGAGGTAGCCTTTGAGATAATTGGCATGGATCTGGTGGATCCCGTGGTTAAGTCTGCCCGGGGGCACCAGTATATACTAGTTTTACTGGATTATGCTACGTGGTATCCTGAAGCAATTCCATTACGTAATACCTCAGCTAAAACTATTGCCAAGAAGCTGGTTCAGATATTTAGTCGCGTGGGTATTGCAAAGGAAATCTTAACAGATATGGGCACGTCATTTATGTCTAGAGCAACTCGGGAGTTGTGTAGGCTGTTCAAAATCTCACACTTGCTCACGTCTGTCTACCACCCCCAAACTGATGGACTAGTGGAGAGATTTAAAAAGACTCTTAAGAACATGTTAAAAAAGGTAGTTGACAAAGATGGGAAGAATTGGGATTTCTTATTGCCGTATCTCATGTTTGCTATTTGGGAGGTACCTCAGGCATCCATAGGATACTCCCCTTTTGAACTCTTGTTTGGCAGGCATTCCAGAGTCCTTCTAGATATTGCCAAGGAAACATGGGAGGGTGAGACAACCCCCTATAGGAGTGTCATCAGCATATCTCAATGATGCAGGACAAAATTGTGGCTGTCATGCCCCTGGTGCGGGAACATATGGAGAAAGCCCAGGAAGCACAGAGGAGGGTTTATAATCGGAGCGCCAAAGTATGTAGCTTTAACACTGGGGATAGAGTCCTAGTGCTAGTCCCAACCATTGAGAGTAAATTCCTGGCAAAGTGGCAAGGCACCTATGAGATAATTGAAAAAATAGGTGAGGTAAACTATAAAGTTCATGAGACAGGGAGAAGGAAACCCGAGCAAATTTACCAGATTAACCTCTTAAAGCCATGGAGGGACAGAGAAGCCCTGGTGATTATCCCAACCCCTCCAAATGACACAGGTCCCTCCACACCTGAGGTCCCAATAGCTGAAATCTTATCAGTGGCTCAACATAATGAGGTAAAAGAGTTTCTGAAAAGAATACGTACTTTTTCTCTAAAATGCCGGGATTGACCACAGTCATTCAGCATGACATCATTACTGAACCCGGTTTTCATCTAAATATAAAGCCATATAGAACACCCAAAGCTAGACGAAAAGCTGTCTTGGCAGAAATAAAAAGCTCATTGACAGACTGGGAACGGCCCTATACATCACCACTTTAGATCTGTCTAAGAGATACTGGCAGATAACCCTGACTGGCAGAGCAAAAAAAAGACGGCATTCTCTACCCTCGAGGGGTCTTTCCAGTATAAGAGGATGCCATTTGGTCTGCATGGTGCCCCAGCCTCATTAAAAAGAATGATGGATAGAATACTGAGATCTCATTGACAATATGCAGCGGTTTATTTGAACGATGTAGTGATACACAGCCCAGACTGGCAGACTTATTTCTTAAGGGTGCAAGTGGTAGTCGACTTTCTAAGGGAGGTGGGACTCACAACCAACCCAAAGAAATGTGCCATGGGGTTGGAGGAGGCAAAATACCTGGGGTATTGATCAGGGTTTGGTTAAGCTTCAAATCAATAAGGTTGAGGCGATTCAAAAGTGGCCCCAACCTATAAATAAAAAGCAGCCATTGCAGCTCCAATGACTGATTTGATGAAGGGTAAAGGGTCAGTCGTGATTACGTGGAATTCTGAGGCAAATGAGGCATTTCAGAGTTTGAAACAAGCTTTGTGTGCTCAACCGGTGCTTGTGACCCCAGATTTCACGAAGGACTTTGTAGTACGGACAGATGCCTCTGATGTGGGTCTGGGAGCTGTACTGTCCCAAATCAGAGATGGGGAGGAGCACCCTGTGGTCTATCTCAGCAGGAAGCTTAATAAACACGAGAGAAATTATGCCATTGTTGAGAAGGAATGTTTGGCTATCAAATGGGCCCTGGACGCCCTCAAGTATTACCTGTTGGGTAGATAGTTAAGACTGGTCACTGGCCATAGCCCTCTTAAGCCACGGGGGCTTGAGCAGAGGGGGGATATGTGACATAAGGAAAGGGAAGGTCATCGAGGGGTGATATAGTTTCCCTCGATGTATGTACAGGACTAGTGGAAACCAGACCGGGTTTTCGTGCTAACTTTGGGTCCGGAAAATCCAGGTTTTGTGTCTCTCCCCTGTATAGTTAATTGCTTAATTGTTTCTTATCCAGGGGAGATAAAAAGGGAAGACTGAAACAGGAAGTTGCTCTGGCCTGGGACTCAGACTGCATTGTGAGAGAGCTACAAGCTGAAAGGTGTGTAACAGGTTGCTTAAAGTATTTGTTTGTTTGAGGTGGCTAAAATAAGCTCACCACTTGTTAGTGAGGGAACCTACCTGTTTAATAAGAGCCTGAATGGCAAGGATTTATTTTTTGTCTTAATTTTGTTTTATTGCAACCGGTTAAAATAAACACTGTCTGCTGGACAGATTAAAAATAACTTTTGCTGACTGGACTACCTTTTTCCAAGGAAGGTAACCTCCATTTGAGCTATACCCCCACTATTTATAATCCTAGAATAGACAATGATAGATGGTTTTTGCTATTTTGTAAAATGATAGTCAGCAAAGCAACCGGTGTGTGCGATCGTGGGGCAAGTAATGTGACAATGCACTCCACTGCTTATACATGTGTGGGACCATTGGCAAATACACTATTTTACATCTCCTGCACAGCTAGCTGTTTTCTTGCTGACCACCACACCCTCAAGAAAAATGAACTAGCTGGTGCAGGAGATACAAATGTATAAGCAGTGGAGTGCACCGTCACATTACTTGCCCAAGGATAGCACACTCCTGTTGCTTTGCTGGGTCTATTTTGTCAATGGTCGCTCTGACACCAGCATGGAGCGACAGCGAGATACAGAGCGGCTGTCCATGAATTTCTCTTTACTGTGTGCAGAGTTCTTCACAGAGCCGGCAGCACGATCCGGCTCTCCCAACATCAGTCAGGGTCGGATAACGATGGGACCTGTTCTCCGCTGCATTAGATAATATCCACACTATATGCGGCCGGCTGGCCAGACATGAGGCTGGCTAGCGCTGGTGCTAGAGAACACCCGCAGATTAATTTGGCTCTGGGGTAATTAGGGTGTGCCAGCAGTGGTATATGTAGGTTTTCTGCTGTCCTAGGCCTGACTAAACGCGTACATCCCCTAATTTAAATTTGAAACACCCCTTCCTTTGAAGGCCGCACCGCCTTCTGTTTAAACCCCACCCTTCCTCTTTAGGCTCCACCTTTTCCTCTTAGAGCCACGCCTCTTCCTCTCTGTATAATAAAAGTGGATACCAAGTGCCTACTTGAATATTTTGTATACCATTTCAAATGTTGTTGCAGCGTTGTCACGTTTCGACGGGGTGGCCCACAGTGTGTAGTTTGTGCACTAGATGTACACTCTACACACCTAAAACACACCCACATAAAGCATTGTCAACATACATGCAACACCCACATGTACATCCATGTAGTGCATTTCACCCTTATAGAGGGACCCGAAAGTAAACAGGTGAAGTCATCAGCCCCTTCTAGATGTACAGGTGGTTATACTGCAGCAGTCATCACCCACTCTACAGCTCACACTTAGCACAGGACGGCCCGTGTGTCACACGAGAAGAAACTGGACACTTTCTGGGTTTAAAGATGGCTGCTGCTATGATGCTATGCAGTTTAGGCTGCATGGAGAGGCCTGCCAACAAGTTTAAGAAACTTTTGGGTCCCCTCCAAATTTACAGATGACTGCTGCATTATACACAATACACAGAGAGGACACAATACAGGAAGTCTGGGATTCACCTATGTCTGTGTTACACATATTAAATAAAACTAGAAAAAAACAACTAAATTAGTAAAAGGTAAGATCGCATAAGTCATTGGCAGAAACATGAACACCTACACACATATGGAGGAGCCCCTATAAACATCTGCACACCCTGAATATGGAGACGAGCAGGGCCGGCCCGACAATGGTGCAGAGCGGAGCAGCGGCTCCAGGCGGCAGAAATTCGGGGGGCGTCAAATTTCAGCCCCCGGCACCACTGCTGCGCTCTGCACTATTTTTTTTTGCGGCGACAGATCGTGCGGCCGTTGCGTTCGTTCCTTCAACGAGCGCCAGCCGCATGAGTATCTGCCGCTCGCCTGAGAGGCATCCGCCAGCCTGCCGCGATCGAGATCACGTGATCTCGCGAGATCGCGGCAGGCTGGAGGGTGGATCCCAGATGAGCGGCAGATACTCACGAGGCTGCTGCTCATTGAAGGAAGGAACGCGGCGGCCGCAGGATCTGCCCGTCGCAGGGGCCTGGGCCGGCAGAGGTGAGCTTGGGGGCAACTATATCCATGTGTGAGTCTGGGGCAAATATATACATGTGTGAGTCTGGGGGGCAAATATATATATGTGTGAGCCTGGGGGCAAATATATACATGTGTGAGTCTGGGGCAAATATATACGTGTGAGTCTGGGGGCAAATATATACATGTGTGAGCCTGGGGGCAAATATATCCATGTGTGAGTCTGGGGGCAGATATATCCATGTGTGAGTCTGGGGGCAGATATATCTATGTGTGAGTCTGGGGGCATATATATCCATGTGAGTCTGGGGGAAAATCTATCCATGTGTGAGCTGGGGGAAAATCTATCCATGTGCGAGCCTGGGTGCAAATCTATCCATGTGCGAGCCTGGGGGCAAATATATCCATGTGTGAGCTGGGGCAATATACCCATGTGTGGGCACTGCTGGGTATGTTATGCTAGGCACTGCTGGGTATGTGATGCTGGGCACTGCTGGGTATGTGACGCTGGGCACTGCTGAGTATGTGACGCTGGGCACTGCTGGGTATGTGACGCTTGGCAATGCTGGGTATGTGACGCTGGGCACTGCTGGGTATGTGACACTGGGCACTGCTGGGTATTAGGGATGAGCCGAACACTCCCCGAGTTCGGTTCGAAGCCGAACCCGAACTTTCCAAATGTTCGGATCCGAACCCGAACCCGAACCCCATACAAGTCAATGGGGCTGAAAATTCGTTTTTTTTTTAGAGTGCCCTCCAAGAGGGCATATATGCTAGATATTTGCCATAAAAAGTGTATGGGGGTCTGGGTAGTGCCCTGGGGGACAGGAAACAAGGACAAAAAGATTAAAAAAAAAACGTTTTTAAAGGGACAGTGAGTTATCCATGAAATAAGGGTTAAAAATAAAAATGAGAAATTCCTTCAAATATCGTGCCTAGGAGGTCCCCATAACCTGCCCGTGAAGTGGCGGATTTGTAGGATGTATAGAAATATGCTTGGGGCGGCAGTCTGTATGAAAAGGAGACATTTTCGGACACGCAGAAAAAGTTTACTGATTTTTTTGGTGGTGAAAAGCAGGAGAATGACTGGAGAATGGAAAATTCTAGACCAAATAGCCGATTTGGAAAGTGAGATAAATGGGAGAATTTTTCTGGTTTGGCTATTTTGACCTAGCATTTTCTCTTCAGTCAGTCTCCTGAGTTTCACCTTTCTCTGAATAACCCTGTCAGGGTTATTCAGAGAGTGGTGAAGAGCAGGAGAATGACTGGAGAATGGAAAATTCTAGGTCAAAATAGCCAAACCAGAAAAATTCTCCCATTTAGGCTAGGGTCAGACTAGCGAATTTTTAACATGCGTTTAGGCGCACTTAATCACGGCCGCACTAGCAGCAAATGACGGGCAATGACGGCCAATATACGAAGTACGGTCGCACGAAAGTCCGGCTGCGCAACGCAAGTGGAAAATGAATGCATTTTTTCGAGAACGCAGAACCGCTAGTACGGACGTAGAGTGCGCTGCGTCCACTAGCGGCGTGTGTGCGTGATTTGGAGACGTCAGACCCTTCTCATGTCCGGCCAACATAACGTCCAGACACCCAAGATTCCTGGTTTTGGATCCGTAAAAATCACGCACAAAAATGCGCATCGTATGACCGTTTTCGCACATTCCGTGAAAAAATAAGGCAATGCGTTCGGACGCATTTTGACGTCGCTGTGAAAAATGCGTTAGTCTGACCCTAGCCTTATCTCACTTTCCAAATCGGCTATTTGGTCCAGATTGTTCTCTTTTCCTGCCATTCTCCTGGTTTTCACCTTCTCTGAACAACCCTGAGAGAGAGATGAAAGCCAGGAGAACTGGCAAGAGAAGAGAACAATCTAGACCAAATAGCCAATTTGGAAAGTGAGATAAATGGGACAATTTTTCTGGTTCGGCTATTTTGACCTAGAATTTGCACTTCTCCAGTTATTCTCCTGCTTTTCACCGCTCTCTGAATAACCCTGTGAATGTTTAATCCCGAGGTGAACAATAACATTGCTTAAGGCTGGGGTCAGACGAGCGCAGTTATCACGTCCGTGTTGCCGCACATTTGTACGTCCGTGGCAGCATAGCATTCTGACCAATGGAGCCCCACACACGAAGTACGTCTGCACGGAAGTGCGGCTGCATGGCGGACGCAGCAAACGGACGCAGGTTAGGCTGGGGTCAGACCAGCGCACTTTTAACGTGCGTTCTGGCGCACATAATTACGGCCGCACTAGCAGCAGATGACGGGCAATGACGGCCAATATACGATGTACGGCCGCACAAAAGTCCGGCCGTGCAACGCAAGTGGAATTTGAACGCATTTTTCTGAGAATGCTGAACCGCTAGTACTGACGTACTGAATGCGCAGCTGCGGCATAGCGGCGTGTTTGCGTGATTAGGAGATGTCAGACGCTGCTAATGTCCAGCCAACATAACGTCCAGATGCAAAAAGAGTTTTATTGACGATCCGTACAAAATCACTCCCGAAAATGCGCGTCGTCTGACCGTTTTTGCGCATTCCGTGAAAAAATACGTCAATGCGTTCGGACGCACTTTTTCACGTTCGCAGGGAAAAATGCTTTCGTCTGACCCTAGCCTTAGGCATGAACGTAATACTGCTAGAACGGACGTGCGGAGTGCGCCACATCCGCAACGTCCGTGTAGCTTTGTATGTGAGTGATGAAACGAGGTCAGATGGACTGCATTTATATGTCCAGCATTTTTGACGGACAGAATGTTTTTCATTTTCATTTATTTTCCCTGCTACATCAGTCAAAAGATACGTCAGTGAAAAAAACGGACTGTTTGGCCACTACCTTGTTGTCAGTCAGTAAGTACGTCCATACTGCATGGACGCACAGTCCGTACAAAATGCGCTCATCTGACCCTACCCTTAGATGTTATTTTGAATTTTTTTCAAACACCAGTTAACCACTTGGCTGCTATGGACGCGCTCAGTGCGTCCAGCCAAGTGGTTCTCCTGTGCTATGGACACGCTGAGCGCTTCCATGCACAGGAGGCAGCAATCCGCTGGATTCTGGTGGATTGCTGCGCCCCCTGGTGCAGGCTGACATCTTGGATGTCAGCCCAGCACTCCGGGACCCCGGCGCAGCAATTAGATGTCATCGCGGCGGCGCGATGACATCTATTCAGGCGCCCCCCCTGCATGTGCGGAGGAAGCGCCTGAAAGGGAGCGGGGAGGTCCGAAGGACCTCTCTCCCTCCCGATCGCCGGGGGGCAGAGGGTTAATCAAGGCACCGTTTGGAAGGGCACAGCCTGCCCTTCCAAACGGTGGCTGTGATTAACCCCTGGGGAGCCGGATCACGAATCGGCGCTGAAAAACGCCGGATCATGATCCTCTCCTGGAGCTGGCCGACATCTTGGATGTAGGCCAAGCCTCCAGGAACTCCCCCTGAGGACTGGCGTCATCGTGCATAGCACGATGACGCCAGTCCTGGAGTTAACCCCTAGCTGCCACCAATGGTGGAGATAGGGGGTTCATTGGAACCCCTATCTCCCGATCCGTGGCAGCTAGGGGTTAATGTTTGATATCGTTGGATCGGTCAGAGCATGGCCTTTCCAAGGATACCAAACATGAGCATGAAAAATGTTTACAAAAAAAATGTATTTAAAAAAAAAACAACTTTTTTTTTGTTTTGTTAATGCAGCAATATTGTTCGCATTTCAATTATAATGTGAACAATAATGCTGCACTAACGATTTTTGGATGCGGTGCCTTTGTTAAAAAAAGCGAAATTTTCCCCAAAAAAAAATGTAACGAGACCCATTTCTAATTTTTTTAACAAGCGCACCCCATAAAAATATAACCGCAAATGATTGCATGTTAAAATGGTGAAAAAAACACTTTACACATAATAAATTATTGAAAATTCAAATTTTATTGCATTTTT
The DNA here is from genome assembly GCA_009667805.1 of Leptobrachium leishanense. NCBI lineage: Eukaryota > Metazoa > Chordata > Amphibia > Anura > Megophryidae > Leptobrachium > Leptobrachium leishanense. The sequence goes on along the minus strand of CM019066.1, from coordinate 39,513,213 downwards.
GTTATAATATACAGACATGACATAACGTATACATATAATAATGACATATTATGAATCTGCCAAGTCTGCCGAAAAGAACGATATATAATATGTCTGGGTCATATATCAAAATATGGCTACAAAACGCGGTTAAACATGATGAGCGAAAGCGGTAAAAATGACCTCAGCACAGAGGTGTGAAAAGCCTCAGCAGCAAAAGGGTTAAATGCAGCATATTAGGATGTTTTAGGGAAATTAATTCTCAAATCTCAATCAGAAGCAGACACCACCCCACCCTCAGTATGGTGTACAATGTATCAAATTGATTACCAGACTAAAAACACCTGGTGTTATGCCCGTTTGTGAACAGAGGCCATTTAGAGTTGATAATCTTTCCACGTACACATTAGTTTTTAATTCAATATCTAATAAACCGTTGCTTATAATATTCTGCAGTAAAGAGTCTCTTTATTTCTAGATTTTTTAGTATTTTTTTAAGCATTTTCTATACTTTTTTCAAAATTTCTTTTCTTTTTTTCGAACTCGAACCGAACACACCCAAAAAGTTCGAAATTCGCGAACTGTCGAACTCCAAACCGTCCGAACCCAAACAGCTCATCCCTACTGGGTATGTGATGCTGGGCACTGCTGGGTATGTGATGCTGGGCACTGCTGGGTATGCGATGCTGGGCACTGTTGGGTATGTGACGCTTGGCACTGTTGGGCATGTAAAGCTGGGCTCTGCTGGGTATTTGACGCTGGGCACTGCTGGGGATGTGACGCTGGGCACTGCTGGGGATGTGACGCTGGGCACTGCTGGGGATGTGACGCTGGGCACTGCTGGGTATGTGACGCTGGGCACTGCTGGTATGTGACGCTGGGCTCAGTCATATACACCTCACATTACTGTATCAGAGTTGAAGAGCAAGAAAATTCGAATGCACGGTGTATATGAGTGATTGAATTTTATTGCTGTAGTGCACTGTGATACGCTCATACACGCTGCATGTTTTTTTTGGGGGGGCAGCATTTCATCCTTCGCTCCAGGCAGCACAATGCCTTGGGCCGGCCCTGGAGGCGAGTCTAAAGACATCCAGAAACAACCTACACAGAGGATTCCTTAAAGACAACTCAAACCCAGTATATGGAGGAGCCCCTAAAAAGAGGGAGATTAGGGCAAAACAGGGACAGATTTGCTGCCAAAATAAGGGCTGTCCTTAATATATAGCAGTGGCAGTAGTACCAGGGTCGCAGCGGTTGCACTTGTGACTGGGCCCTGGCATTCCGCCACTGGAGGGGGGCCCAGGCAGCCCGCAGATTCTGGCAATCAGTGCCAGAATCTGGGAGCAGTGTCGCCGGCATCCGGCATGCAGCTTGGCCGGAACCACATGACCAGCGCGAGAACGAGGCTGTGCTGGTCAGATGGTTCCCGGCAAGCAGCCAAGCCACATGCTGGCAGCGTAGAGGTGAGCTGGGGCCAAATACATCCATGTGTGAGCTGGGGGCAAATACATCCATGTGTGAGCTGGGGCAAATACATCCATGTGTGCGTTGGGGGCAAATACATTCATGTGTGTGAGCTGGGGGCAAATACATGTGTGTGTCAGCTGGGTGCAAATACATCCATGTGTGAGCTGGGGGAAAATACATCCATGTGTATGAGCTGGGGCAATATATATACACTAAAAGTGTTCGCTCACCTGCCTTGACTCGCATATGGATGGGTGAGCGAATACTTTTGGCAATATAGTGTATGTCCATGTGAGCTGTGGCCAAATACATCCATGTGAGCTGGGGGCAAATACAACCATGTGAGATGGGGGCAATATATCCATGTGAGCTTGGGGCAATATATCCATGTGAGCTGGGGGCAAATATATATCCGTGTGAGGTGGGGGCAAATATATATATCCATGTGAGCTGGGGCAATGCTATCTTTTTTATATTGCAGGAAAAAAAGAGTAAAAATATAGATCTTTTATTGGGGGCGGGCCCTTCATGGATTCTTGCACCGGGGCCCTCATGTTTCTAGTTATGCCACTGATATATAGGATACATAAAGTTTAAATAAAACTGTATAACAAGCACCACACTGATATCACCAAAATCATCTTATTTTAGGTTAAAAAATAAAAAGGATTGATTAAATCAGGACTTCATGACATGTATTATGGACAGTGCACCGTAGGGTGAGAAGTGTGTGGAATGTGACAGTATGGAGGGAGGCAGTATGTGACAGTATATATGGAGGGAGACAGTATATATGGAGGGACGCAGTATGTGACAGTATATATACAGTATATGGATGGAGGCAGTATATATGGAGGGAGGCAGTATGTGACAGCATATATACGGAGGGAGGCAGTATATATGGAGGGAGGCAGTATGTGACAGTATATATATATATATATATGGAGGGAGGCAGTATACAGTGGCAAGAAAAAGTATGAACTCTTGGGGAATACGTGGAGTTTTCCATGAATTAGTCATAAAATGTGCTCTGATCTTCATCTAAGTCACAACAATTTGAAAAACACAGTCTGCTTAAAATAATACAACACAAACATTATATGTTTTCATGTTTTATTGAACAGAACATGTAAACATTCACAGTGCAGGGTGGAAAAAGTATGTGAACCCCTAGCCTAATGACTTCTCCAAGAACTAATTGGAGCCAGGAGTGAGCCAACCTTGAGTCCAATCAGTGTGATGTGTTGCTAAAAGCTGTTCTGCCCTTTAAAAACACACACCAGTTTTGGGTTTACTGGTTTCAAGAAACACTGCCTGATGTGAACCATGCCTCGCAGAAAAGAGCTCTCAGAAGACCTACTATTAAGAATTGCTGACTTGCATGAAGCTGGAAAGGGTTACAAAAGTATCTTCAAAAGCCTTGATGTTCATGTGTCCACGGTAAAACAGACTGTCTACAAATGGAGAAAGTTCAGCACTGTTGCTACTCTCCCTAGGCGTGGTCATCCTGTAAAGATGACTGCAAGAGCACAGCGCAGAATGCTTAATGAGGTAAAGAATAATCCTAGAGTGTCAGCTAAAGACTTACAGAAATCTCTGGCACATGCTAACATTTTTGTTGACACATCTACAATAAGGAAACATTAAACAAGAATAAAGTACATGGAAGGACACCACGGAGGAAGCCATTGCTGTCCAAAAAGAATATTGCAGCACGTTTGAAGTTTGCAAAAGAGCACCTGGATGTTCCAAAGCACTACTGGCAAAATATTCTGTGGACAGATGAAACCAAAATTGAGTTGTTTGGAAAAAACACACAACACTATGTGTGGAGAAAAAAGGCACAGCACACCAACATCAAAACCTCATTCCCACTGTAAAACATGGCGGAGGGAGCATTATGGTTTGGGGCTGCTTTGCTGCCTCAGGGCCTGGACGGATTGTTGTCATTGATGGAAAAATCAATTCCAGAGTTTATCAAGACATTTTGCAGGAAAACGTAAGACTATCTGTCTGCCAACTGAAGCTCCGCAGAGGATGGGTGATGCAACAGGACAATGACCCAAAGCATACAAGTAATTCAACAAAAGAATGGCTTCAACAAAACAAAACAAAACACGCCTTCTGGAGTGGCCCAGTCAGAGTCCTGACCTCAACCCGATTGAAATGGCATGACCTTAAGAGAGCGATTTACACCAGACATCCCAAGAATATTGCTACACTGAAACAGTTTTGTGAAGAGGAGTGGTCCAAAATTACTCCAGATCGTTGTGCAGGTCTGATCTGCAACTACAGGAAACGTTTGGTTGAGGTTATTGCTGCCAAAAGAGGGTCAACCAGCTATTAAGTCCAAAGGTTCACATACTTTTTCCACCCTGCACTGTGAATGTTTACATGTTCTGTTCAATAAAAACATGAAAACATATAATGTTTGTGTTGTATTATTTTAAGCAGACTGTGTTTTTCAAATTGTTGTGACTTAGATGATGATCAGAGCACATTTTATGAGCAATTCATGCAAAACTCCACGTAATCCCAAAGGGTTCATACTTCTTCTTGCCACTGTATATGGAGGGAGGCGGTGTATGCCAGTATATATATGGCGGCAGTATGTGACTATATATATATATATATATATAATATATACAAAAAATCCAATTCTAGGCCCAAAACCGCCAACTCGATGTCAATAGAACCCAAGTGCACACACTCCAGTAGTAAGGAATAGCAAAGGATGAATCGGGATGCACATTGGGGTTTGAAATAAAAGAAAAAAGTTTATTCAGCAAAGCATCTTAAAAACGAGTACCTGCCAGCTTGACCGACGTTTCGGCCCCTTTAAGTGCCTTTTTCAAGGTATACAGGCATACAACACAAACATGAATTTATACATATACACCAATAAAGCTTACCCTATGATCGTACGTTCTCGTGGTGGACGCAAAACCACATGGGTCCGGCATACATTTCTGGGAAGGGCACGACTTGATGACGTAGAAAAAATGGGACCAGCACTAAGCAGTTTACCATGGAAATTAAAAACAAAAAGCAAAAGGACCCGGGTAAAGCACAAGCGGAGCATCGGTCACCATAGCAATGACATAATTTGCCTTTAGATGTTATCTAGAATACCAGGCTAGAACAGACAAATTCCACAATAGTATTCATTATTCTCACATTGATTTAACCCTAATTCTCCATTGCATTGCCCAGTACAAGCAAATAGGAACTGATCGTTGTATTTGTATTCACCTATCTCATACCCGTTAAGCTTATCATAGAGAATCCAACTCTGATAGCCACTTTCCCAACAATCAGTGTGTACATATGTATAAGCATATACACACACAAAAAAATACAATTAATGTACACTATATTGCCAAAAGTATTCGCTCACCCATCCATATGCGAGTCAAGGCAGGTGAGCGAATACTTTTGGCAATATAGTGTATTTACCCATATAAACCGCCATGGCTAAAGTAAACACTTCACAGGACAGCAAACTATCTTATGTAGAGGACTATCTAGATGTTAAAAAAGATGTATATGAGATGTACTCATTGAGACCCGTAGGAGAGATGGTGTCCAACGTTTTAATCCAGAAGGTCTCTCTCTGTAGTAGTAAACGTGAGGGATCTCCCCCTCTATTTAGGGGGGGCACATGATCAATGGCAGTCAATCTGAGAGTGGTTAGTTGATGTTTAGCCTCTAGAAAGTGCATAGCGACAGGCTTATCAGAGAGGTCATCTCTAAAAGCAATCGTAATGTTAGATCTATGGCCACGGATCCTATCACGTAGTGATCTGTCGGTCTTGCCTACATAGGCAAGGCCGCATGGACAGGTAATAAGTAGGGATGTTCGGTTCCATCAGTTCGGAGTTCGACTCGACCATTGGCAGTTAGAAAGTTTGCGAACTTCAAACTTTTTGGCGTGTTCGGTTCGAGTTCGATTTTTTTTTTTTTAAAAAAAGTATAAAAAATGCTTCAAAAATACTAAATAATCTAGAAAGAGACTCTTTACTGCGGACTATTATAAGCAACGGTTTATTAGATATTGAATTAAAAAACTACCTAATGTCTAGGTGCAAAGATTCTCACCTCTAATTGACCTGTGCTCTCAAACGGCGTAAACAACAGGTGTTTAATTAGTGTTTGGAAATAACATGTGCTTCTAATTAGTCTGGTATCATGAATTTGAGATTTACTTTTAAAGTTTTTGTTGTTTTTAGTTGCTATGACACCCGGTTTACGCCGGATGTCGTAGGGCGTTTTGGCTTCATGACGTGTCTCGATTAGTAATTCAAGTTAATTAAGTGGTATTTCAGGTGTAGTAGTTGCTTGAATTGGTTTTTCTGATTGGTATTCCAATTAAGATAATCTCTATTTAAACACGTTTTTACAACATATGTATTACCTTGAAAATGGCTCCTGTGCGAGCCGAAACGTCGGTCCTATTTTAATTATGGCTCAATAAAATTAGTTTTTTTATTCAAATTTCTGAGTGCCGCCACTATCTACTTCTCTGTATATATATATTTTTGGCACAGCACCATCGTGGATGTAAAGAATACTGAAAGGTGTGCAGGACGATTGGGGAAATATATATATATATATATATATATATATATATATTAGGTCGGCCGTGTTAGTCCAGGTGCCAAAATCACGAGTATAGCAGTCTGTAGTGATACCTTTTTATTGGACTAACGTTACATTTAAAGTACAAGCTTTCGAGAGGATTCCTCCCTTCCTCAGGTATAGAAGCTAACTGATCAGAATAATAGAATAAAACATAGGGACAGTCATAGGGCTCACAGTTGGGGGTGTTAGATGTAGTACATTGCACATGCCATTTGGCAATGTACTACATCTAACACCCCCAACTGTGAGCCCTATGACTGTCCCTATGTTTTATTCTATTATTCTGATCAGTTAGCTTCTATACCTGAGGAAGGGAGGAATCCTCTCGAAAGCTTGTACTTTAAATGTAACGTTAGTCCAATAAAAAAGGTATCACTACAGACTGCTATACTCGTGATTTTTATATATATATATATATATGGCAGTATGTTACAGTGTATATATATATATATAGAAGGTGGCAGTAAATATGGAGGGAGGCAATATGTCACAGTGTGTGTATGAATATTTATACAGTATGTATATATATATATATATATATATATATATATATAATAATTATACAGTCAGGTCCAGAAATATTGGGACATTGACACAATTCTAACATCTTTGGCTCTATACCCCTCCACAATGGAGCTGGAATGTTAACTGCAGACTGTCATCTTTAATTTGAGGGTATGTACATCCAACTCAGGTGAACGGTGTAGGATTTACAGCAGTTTGCAGATGTACCTCCCACTTGTTAAGGGACCAAAGGTAATGGGACAATTGGCTTCTCAGCTGTTCCACGGCCAGGTGTGTGATATTCCCTCATTACCCCCAATTACTACGTGCAGATAAAAGGCCCAGAGTTCATTTCAAGTGTGCTATTTGCATTTGGAATCTGTTGCTGTCAACTCTCAAGATGAGATCCAAAGACCTGTCACTATCAGTGAAGCAAGCCATCATTAGGCTGAAGAAACAAAACAAACCCATCAGAGAGATGGCAAGAACATTAGGCATGGCCAAAACAACTGTTTGGAACATTCTCAAAAAGAAGGAACGCACCGTTGAGCTCAGCAACACCAAAAGACCTGGGAGACCACGGAGAACAACTGTGATGGATGACCAAAGAATTCTTTCCCTGGTGAAGAAAACACCCTTCACAACAGTTGGCCAGATCAAGAACACTCTCCAGGAGGTAGGTGTATGTGTGTCAAAGTCAATAATCAAGAGAAGACTTCACCAGAGTGAATACAGAGGGTTCACCACAAGATGTAAACCATTGGTGAGCCTCAAAAACAGGAAGGCCAGATTACAGTTTGCCAAACAACACCTAACAAAGTCTTCACAGTTCTGGAACAAGATCCTATGGACAGATGAGACCAAGATCAACTTGTACCAGAGTGATGGGAAGAGAAGAGTATGGAGAAGGAAAGGAACTGCTCCTGATCCTAAGCATACCACCTCATCAGTGAAGCATGGTGGTGGTAGTGTCATGGTGTGGGCATGTATGGCTGCCAATGTAACTGGTTCTCTTGTATTTATTGATGATGTGACTGCTGACAAAAGCAGCAGGATGAATTCTGAAGTGTTTCGGGCAATATTATCTGCTCACATTCAGCCAAATGCTGCAGAACTCATTGGACGGCGCTTCACAGTGCAGATGGACAATGACCCAAAGCATACTGCAAAAGCAACCAAAGAGTTTTTGAAGGGACAGAAGTGGAATGTTATGCAATGGCCAAGTCAATCACCTGACCTGAATCCCATTGAGCATGCATTTCACTTGCTGAAGACAAAACTGAAGGGAAAATGCCCCAAGAACAAGCAGGAACTGAAGACAGTTGCAGTAGAGGCCTGGCAGAGCATCACCAGGGATGAAACCCAGCGTCTGGTGATGTCTATGCATTCCAGACTTCAGGCTGTGATTGACTGCAAAGGATTTGCAACCAAGTATTAACCCTTTCACTGCTGAAGACGTGTGGGACATGTCCTCATTGATGCACGTTGCATGCTGAGGACGTGCCCCACACGTCATCAGCTGTGCGGGACCCCCGGCGGAGATACTCACCTCTCTGTCCGGGGTCCCACGGCGTTCTGACTTCAGCGTCCTCAGACGCTGAAGTCAAGCTCCTCCCGGCGTAAATGACGTCATCGCGCCATGCGCGATGACGTCATTTCCAGGCGACCCCCCGGCAATGCCGGGAGATAGCCTGGAAGGGAGGGGGGGATCCGTTCGGATCCCTCTCCCTCCCGATCGGGAAGGAGCAGCGGTAAAAGCCAGGCACCGCTTAAAAGGGGAGAGTCTCCCCTTTTAAGCGATGCCTGGCTTTAACCCCTCAAGTGCTGGGTTGCACTTCAGCGCCTTGCGGCGCCGAAGTGCAGCCTATCTCCGGTGGGGGCCGCCATCTTGGATGGTGGCTCCGCCCCCGGGACTCCCCTCGCTGTCTGACGTCATCACGCATAGCGTGATGACGTCAGATAGCCGGGGAACCCCTAGCTGCTGGGGATTTCCCAAGGAAATCCCATGGTGGAGATAGGGGGTTCTTGTGAACCCCGATATCTCCAGAACCGTGGCAGCTAGGGGGTCATGGAGGGTGTCATTTGAAAGGCCTGAGCATGGCCTTTCGAATGATACCCAACATGACTAGGTAAAAAGTAAAACAAAAATAATAAAAAAATAAAAATAAAATAATAAATAATTTAAAAAAAAAAAAAAACATGTTTTTTTTTTGTGTGTTGTTTTTATTAATGCAGCAATATTGTTCACATTTCAATTATAATGTGAACAATGATGCTGCACTAATGATTTTTTTCTATGGGGTGCGTTTGCTAAAAATCACGTAATTCCCCGCAAAAAAAGTAACAAGTCCCCATTTCAAATTTTTTGTACAAGCGCACCCCATAGAAAACATAACCGCAAACGCTCATGTGATAAAATGTGAAAAAAAACACTTTACACACTGCAGATGATTAAAAATTCAATTTTTATTGTATTTTTTGTTATAATATACAGGCAGGTCATGACGTATACATATAAAAATGATATATTATTAATCTGCGTAGTCTGCCGGAAAGAACGATATATAATATGTCTGGGTCATTTATTAAAATGTGGCTTCAAATCGCGTTTAAACATGATGAGCGAAAGCAGTAAAAATTAGCTCAGCACACAGTGGTGAAATGCCTCAGCAGTGAAGGGGTTAAGAAGGGAAAGTTTGATTTATGATTATTATTCTGTCACATTACCTTTGGTCCCTTAACAAGTGGGAGGCACATCTGCAAACTGCTGTAAGTCCTACACCGTTCACCTGAGTTGGATGTACATACCCTCAAATTAAAGCTGACAGTCTGCAGTTAAAGCACATTGTGTTTGTTTCATTCCAACTCCATTGTGGTGGTGTATAGAGCCAAAGATGTTATAATTGTGTCGATGTCCCAATATTTCTGGACCTGACTGTATACATACATATATATGGAGGGAGGCAGTATGTTACAGTGTACATATGGAGGGGGTGTGTGATGTGTGTTAGTTACTCACCACTTAGTAGAAATCCCCTCAGCTCAAACATTAATGGAGACACCTCTTGTCAGATCAGGACGCTGCAGAATGCCTGTCTGGTGGCAGTGTAATGGATGGGCCATAAGGGATGGCTGGGCATGCTGTGAGGGGATGGAGGTCAGCTGTATCTCTGGGGTCCCTGCTTACTACTTCCTGAATCCACAGTCCATCATTGCTGCACGCAGGCAGTCGGTTTCTCCCGGCTGAGTGGTGTCAGCTGACAGGGGCATGGTGACAGAGGGTGATTGCTGTTCATCGAAGCCAGCCTGTCCTCACTGAGCCCTGGCAGCGCTGCAGGGGCGAGGAGGAGCTTTGTCTCTCTCCAAGCTCGTCTTTACAATCGTTGGGCCTGGCTGCTGCTTGCTTTTAGGTAATGGCATTCTATGGTCAGTCCTCCCTGCAAGGATTCCTCTGCTCCCGGCTGGACTGGCGCACAGTGGCTGCTCTTTTTGCCGCCCCACTGCAAAGTGCCACCCTAGGCCTATGCCAAGATACAGCACTGGTGCCCAGGCCATTCACCTAAATTTAACTAAAACAATTGTATTAGATAACGTTACTCCTCTTATTAAAAGTTGTATTTTCCAGTAATTTCAGATGGTACATGAGTTGATCATTGAATAGTAGAAAAGTTGTTGCGTTTTCATTCGATAATATAATCATTTTGCTTTGTCATTTTTGTTATGTTATAATGATTCGTTTTCGGGCGTTTTCATTATTTCAGGAAAAATTTGGTAAATGTTAATAAAAATCAATTCATAATTTTGAAATGTAATTTACTCATTGTTCTGATTCGATTTGTAATTGAGAAGGACGTTTTTTTTGTTCCGAATGGTTTGTAATTTGGAAATGTCATTTATTTACTGTTCCGAATCGATTCGTAATTTTGAGAAGTTGATTAATTGTTGTGTTTAATTTTTTTTAGTGAAAGTAAAGTGAATAAATGTCTCTATATTTGATTGAATAACTCTGTTTTCCATATAGTGAGATTTTGATACTTGTATGAAACGACTTATTCTGAAATGATTCGTTGTTTTCTTCAATTTTTTTGGATTAGATGAAATTCATTCCTATTGAGATTTGGATATTCGGATCATCTATCTGAATTTCAGAATCACAAAAAAGTCACGAAACGAATCGCACATGTCTAGTAGAAACTAGGCTTGCTATATAAAGACATGCATATTCAGTTAATACCCTGTTAATAGTTTGTCATAAAGACACGCTGGGTCAACCACTTTACCAGACATAAATTTGAGCAACATGTGCAAGTTTTTCTTTCTATGAAAATAATTTTCTTTTAGGGCAACGACACCATAACATTTCAAGGACTTTTTCATAATTAACCTTCCTTCAGAGAACTATGGTCAAAAATTAAATTTTATTAACACATCTTTATGTATCAAAGGACCATGAAACCCAACAGGAGGAGTTCTGGAAGTACCTGGGAACATGATCTCTACTTTTTGGGCCATTGAAGTGACAATAACTAGTTTTGTTCGTTATCATTTCTGCAATTGGGCTAAGTGTCTCAGGGCTCTGTGCACATCTTTATTTCTCAAGCTATAGATCATAGGGTTCAGCATTGGTATGATTATTACATAAAATACCGAAAACACTTTTTCTCTGTTTCCATCTACAGAAACCTTTGGACTCATGGAGATAATCACAGCCATCCCATAATACAAGGTCACAACGATGAAGTGAGGAGTACAACTGGAAAAAGCCTTGTATCGTCTGGAGTGAATTCCTTTTATTGAAGAAATAATTTTATAATAAGATAAAAGAATGAGAAGAAGTGGAACCAGGAGGATGGTGGCACTTAAAAGAAATGTCATGAAATCAAGTACAGAGGAATCGCTGCAGGACAAGAGCATCACGGACGGAAAGGAGCACATGAAGTGATTAATGATGTTTGAGCCACAAAATGTTAAGCTACATAAAAAGAAGATGTTAACTGATGACATGGCAAAACTCACTGTCCACGTGACTGTAATCATCAACACACAAACTGATCGTTTCATGATCCTGTTGTATCGCAAGGGCTTACAGATTGCAACGTAGCGATCATATGCCATGAAGACCAGAAGGAGGCTTTCACATCCTCTCATAACAAAACTAAAAAACATTTGGGCGACACAAGCTGCAAACACGATACTTTTATTCCCACTTATGAAATCCACAAGCATCCTGGGAACAATGGCTGAAGGACCACAGATATTAATGACGGACAGGTTAACGAGAAAAGAATACATTGGGTTGTGTAGCCGGTGATCAATGAACACAACAAGGATCAAAAGGATATTGGCCACCAGGAGGGCCACGTAGACAACCAAGAAGATGAGGAATAATACAACTTGTACCATGGGGTCACTGGAAAACCCAAGAAGAATGAAGTGGGTCACTGTACTGTGATTCCTGTTTTCTATAAATGCCATGGTTTATTGACAGTTAACTCCAATTACCTGACAAACAAAGAGAGACACAGGCATGTAAAAGCATGACAGATATCATTTAAAACTTTGCATAAACATTAATGGGAGCAGGTGACGTTAGCAGGAGTCCATCAAATGACTGTCTGGCTGACTGGATGCCTGGCTCACTTCCTCTGGCAGCTGAAGCAGAGAGAGGCTTACTGTTAAGCACTCACCTCCCTCCTGCCCTGTAGCGGATGTCTCCTTTCTAGGCTTGTGCACCGATTTTTTTTTTCGGTTCGGTTCGGTTCGATTTTTCGGATTTTTAAACTTTTCGATTCGGCTCGTTTCGACCGAATTCTGTTTCGATTCGGTTCGGCTCGATTCGTTTTTTCGTGTACTCTTTTTTTCGGAATATCGACCATTTTTTGGATTTTCGTGTCACTTAGCTCGTTTTTTGTATCGACTTTTCGTAAGTTCGGAAATTTTCATTTTTCGGAATTGTACATGGTTTCGGAATTTCGACCATTTTTCGTATTTTCGTGTCACTTAGCTCGTTTTTTGTATCGACTTTTCGTAAGTTCGGAAATTTTCGTTTTTCGGAAAGTCTGTTCTCCTCGTTTCAAAGCAATAAATTTCGATTTGACACATTTCAAGTCCATTCGAAAATTCCGAAAATATTTTGTTTCGGCTCGGAAAACTTTTCGGATCTGCCATTTTCGGATCTAAAAATTTTCGGAAATTTGGCCGCATCCGAAAGCATTCTAAAAAATTCCGAAACCCGAAACGCACATCCCTACTCCTTTCATCCCCAGGTTGGATTCCTTGCTTGTTCCAGGAAAGACTTCTCAATCCCATCCCCTTCTTCCCAGTTTTGCCTTTGCGTCACTGTGAGAGGTGTCTACCAGGAGCACTTCTAGAGCGTGCCTCACATTTTCGTATCTCCTCCGATCCAGTGGACCACAGCTTTAATTTTCTACAGGGCTGCCCTGCGCTGTGGGAAGAAGAGGTATTTCACTTCCCAGGCAGTCAATGGAGACTGCAACTTTTTGAAGACCGTGGACTAAAGCATTGCCTACTGTGCTGAAAAAGCTGCAGGAGGCAACGCAAGATCAGTACGTATGAACTGAAAGCTCAGTGATGGCATGCTCTGTGCCACCAAAGATTCCCCTGCTCCTGTTCCATAGTAAACCAGCCTTCAAGGCCACCGGCCCACTGGGCAAGTGCCCGGTATATACAGTAGTAATGCTAGTCTGGACCTGCACATGTCTACATATTGTTTCCACCAAAACCACATCTCCTCGGTCATGAAAAAAATGAGTATTTCTATTTACCAATAAATTGCCCAGGATCTTGGGGCTTCAACACCATGGTGACACAAAATAAATTTTTCAGGTTTACAAATGTTATTGCTGGATAGACATAATAAATGCAAACATCAATGAGCTCAATATAACATGCATGACAAGGAATGCAAAAACAACTGTGACCAACCCATGGGGAATTTAGCTTTTTTTAATGTAGAAAAATAAATAAAATATTAAAGAATATATCAAAAATCCATTTAAGACAGCATTTTGTCTTTCCCAAGGAAAAAGAAGAAAGGGAAAATAAGTCTCATTATTCATATAACACAGACAATGGATTTTAAAAATATATTAAGGATTTTAATGGTAAAACCTTCAGTCTGATCTGTTTCAATATTCAGCTGGAATTCCTGAACTAATGTCCCGAATTTGACTATAATTCCATAGCTCAAAATATTTTTTCTGAAGCGTAAATTTAGAATTACTTTTTTAAACTGTAAAAATATTTACAGATTTTTTCTCTTTTTAAAAGATACACATGTTGGGAATTGTTTTTATTTTGCTTACCTTGTCATTAATTGATTTGTGAAAGCAGCGCAGAATCTGGCCGTGACGTGCCCAGCTGTCATTTATTATGCTGCATTAATGTACCTCACCTGTCCTGTTCCCCATCAATCTCTTTAACCTGGATGGGTTTTTACTCTGGAAATATTCCTCTGCTTTTATAAATAAAATAGCACTTGTGTCTTTAATGAATTAAACAGAATAAATGATGAGCTGGAGGATTCCCATTATAACCATCCAATATGTCACCTGAAAGCACGCGTGTGAGAAATTAACCTTTAAATATATTCCATATAAAGCCTCCTCAACTCCCCGATCGGCCAAAGAATCCCCAGTCGGGTTCTACAGATATAGATCAAGGAGCTGCTGTTTCTTCAGAGACCTCATTAATTATATCAGGGGTTTATTAGCGCAGATAACGTTTTCATTGAGCTGATGTGTCCAGGCCTCAACAAGGAAATAATGCAATTAATAATTAAAAGTCCAATTATTAATATTATATCTATAATAATTAATACATTTTTAATTTACTAATACTATTTCTCTCCTGACCTTCTTACATATTGTTTTGCATAAGATGTGTATGAGATTATGTGTGGAGAAAATATCACACTGTGCAGTAAAGTCAATTTTTTCCCAGATTTTGCAAAAAAGTCGTTCTACTGGATTAATTTGGAGCTGACCACATATTTTCACATTTCCATAGAATTAATGTTGAAGAATGGCTTTTTTGCTGATTCAGAGAAGGCGTTGGTCTATGTCTCCTATATAAACATCAGACTAACATAGGGGATGCTGGAGCTGCGCTGTAAGCCCCTTTCTTCAAACTAGGTCCATACCTTAATTCACAAACTTCTCCAATATTAGAAAATGGTAGAACAAATACATGGATACAATGGTAGAACAAATTACATAAATAAATGGAGTAAAACGAATAGAAGGAACACACGATGGAGTGTGAAGAATTGATCAACGATATAATGGAAAAATAGATCAAAGACTCATGGGGTGAGATGAACAGAACAAGGACATGATGGAGTGAGAAGAATGGGAAAGGGTCAATCTATGAAGTTAACGAAATTGGAGCAGGTGCTATTTTTAGAAGCAACAATTTTTTCTTCAATTGTTTCCAAATTCAACAGTTTTCGGAAGCTATTGATTTCTAGGATTAGGGTTAGGGTTAGAAATCAGGTTACTATCAAAGCTTATGAAAGGGTAAGGGTGGCATTTAGGGTTTGTCTGTAACCGAAGCTCCCTCCATCTTTGTGCCCTCACCCACCTTTGCACCCTTGCCCACATCGTACATGTCGTCTGTGCCGTTTGGAGAAGTGTGGATACTGACCTCCTGCCAAGGGACCGTGGACCAATTGTCATGCCTCAGCCCTGAGAGCCTGCTGTGGTCAGCCTGGGTCACTAGCTCTCATTACCTGCTTCACACCTAAGGGTTAACGGTGTCTAAACCTGAGGTTTTGCATAAAACCAGACCACACCCTCCTCCCCTTTGCTCTTTCATTTTGTGTTTTTCCCTTCCGGTGTTCAGAGGTCTTGAGAGCTCCCTCTTCTCATTTGTATGTTTCCTGATTTATTTTGCTCTGCCGTGCATCCTTGCTGTGTCTGCATTACCTGGTTCCTGCTTGCTGGACGATCCACTGCGTGGCCCACTATCCAGTGGGTCCAGAGACTCTCAAGTGGCTTCCAGCCCTCCAGCTCTCTCCAAGGAGACCAACCTTCTATCAAGGTACATTTGCCTAAAGGCTCCTGCTTCTCCTCAAGCGGATCTGGAGAGAGACTATTTTCTATGTTACCGTCTGTTCTGTGCTGGACTGTTTGCTGTGAACATTCTTTAATACAGCCTTATTGTACATATACTGCCTCCAGTGTCTGTGTGCCTGCCTACCCCCAGTGCTTGGGATTATATATCACAACACAGAGGCTGTGTCATGGCTCCTTCGTGGCGCGAGCCTGACACCAATTTGGTTATGTCAACTCTAAAAGACAATGAGCATAAGTGGGCATGTAGGGTTAACATTGTTAAATGTATTTTTATTTTAACACTGGTTTTTAAAGAGTTTCATTTGATTTAGTAATCCTAGTAATCCCAAAACTATTGTTACTGCTGTCTGTGTAATTGTTTGCCCTCAGAGTGATGTGATGCTGAGTTGATGTTGATAATGTGTTAATCCTCACTGTCGTATTTGATCAGGTTTCTGTATCTCCTTAAGTGATTTTCATTCCCCTTTGTGTAGACAGTGTGTTGCGTTGATTGAGTCATTTTACCCCCTCACTGTTTTCCATATAAACTGGTTCCCATCTCAAATAAATATCATTATTCTTTCCTGCACTTAGTCTTGTCTGGTGTTTGGGGAGAGATACGTAGAATTATTCAGCACTTCCTCAAGTTCTGGCTGAGGGTTGTGAAGGAGGGAAAACTGCTGTGGATCTGCTTGACTGGAGAGAAGGAACGGAGGCTGTAACAGGTTTGTTCTGGTCCTGAAACCGGAGACCAGTCAACCCCAGTTGCTGTTACAATGTCTAATAGGGAACAGATTAATTACCTTGATCTTAATATATATATATATAAGAGGGGAGAATTGAGACTAATACTCATTTCAAAGATGTAAAGGTGAATGGCTTCATTGATGTTAGCAGTCACCACTATCCCCCCTGGCTGAAAGCTGTCCCCAAGGGTCAGCTGACATGTGTACGCAGGAATTGTACTGAAACAGAAACATATATGTCTCAATCCCAGACCCTAATTCAAGAGTTTTTAACCAAGGGATACGAACGTAATCATCTATCCATAGTACAGGATCAGGTATTGAGGATGGATAGAGCCACACTTCTAGAGTATAAACCACATCAAAATAGTGAACTTAACACCATACCATTTGTCTTGGACTATAATTTAAACAACAAGATGATAGCCCAATCAATAAGGAGAAATTGGCCGATTCTAAAACGGGATTCTCTCCTTAACACTATCCTACCTGATAAACCTGTCATTATTTATAGGGGAAGAAAAAATCTCGGACGTCAACTAGTTAAAAATCATTTACGTGGAAAGAAGACCACCACTAATCTTTTCGGTTTAAAACCAGGCTTCTATGGCTGTGGGCAATGTATTGCCTGCCGAAAAACAGGCAATCCCAAGAGATTGATTCAGAGGATCGAAATTCCACACAATCAATCGAATTTTAAGATCAATCAATTTATCACCTGCCACAGTAAAAACGTTGTTTATTTACTCAAATGTCCCTGTGGGAAGAGATATGTGGGCCAAACCTCTAGGGCGCTATACATTAGGATCAACGAACATCTATGCAATATCACTCGTGGATATGATAAACACAGTGTATCGTCACACTTTAGAGATACTCATCAATGTAATCCAAAGGGCCTAGAATTTCAAGGACTGGAAATAGTCACACATGACTGGAGGGGTGATAATATGCATTCTAAAATCATCCGGTCAAAGATGCGATGGATTTACAAACTGGACACTCTCTGTCCAATAGGATTGAACACAGATTTTGAAATCTGCCACTTTTTATAATTTTTTCTGACCATTTAATTTAACTTTTTCTGACCACTCATTTTCCTTCATGCTTTATTACCTCCCTTATAGATATTTTTTCCATCATTATATCCTTCTTTTTCTTATTGGTATGTGTTATTTACCCTAACAAAAATCAATTTGTTTATACTTTCATTTCTGACAGATATGCATTTTGTACTTTTTTTCCCCCTTGGAGACAGAGACACCTTTGATATTCATCATGTGAGAGACATTATGTATTTGCCAGCGATCATCAAAGGTCCCAGATTATGGGGCAGTGGGACAATACGCGCTGTAATTCAGCATCTTTATGGTGGCGTGTGGACGGCGGATCGGAAGCCAGGTCGATCTGCGCATGAGCATCGCGGATCCACAACAGAATGGGAAACGGAAATGGGTCATCTTCCAGCGCCCAGCCGTAGGTGACACGCAAACCGGAAGTCGATGTGACCCGCACGCGGACACCGCACTCCGCTTCTACAAACATGATGGTGACTATAAAAGACCCGTTTGGACATCTGGGGGTCTTTATCCGACTGAGGAAGCCTGCAGGACAAGCAGGGGAAACGCGTTTCGGTATATACCCCCTTTTAATATGTTCATATATTTTTTAATTCAGAATAAATGCTTTTATTTTTATTCCTGTTTACTGAAATCTATTTTTACCAATTGTGGAGTACTCTATTACTTCCCTGTTCCTGGAAATCAAGAAGGGCATGACCTCCCTTATACGGTCTAAGGCGAACATACTGAGCCACCACTGAGGAGGCTCTGGGGCACGTGAGTTGTTCTAAGCACTTCTCTTTTTATGGTGGTGCCTACAACGGTATTGTACTATACATGCTTCTTTTTTGAGGTCTGTCTTCAAATCGATCCATCCCTTCCACTTGGACGAGGAATACATCTTTCTGGTGGGAGAAGCCCTCCATAGTGACTTACGAGCGAAAACAAGAGAGCCCTACAGGCTCCAGGCTTGTGAGTGTGCAATTATTGGATATAATATTGTATTTCCTCTTGTCTCTCTGGTATTGCACCATTGTTCCTTCCTATATTTCAGGAGAGTGAATACATATCAATACTAAAGATGAGTACTTTACCTCTTGCTTACCACCTTTGACACCTGGTGTGTTTTGCTTTTGGTTAACAGTCTGTGTGCGCTCCCTATTTTACAGTTTTCTGTAATTCTGTTTTCGATATATGTGTTTGGGTGAGGGATACACCCACTGGTGAGCTGCACAAGTGTATACACCTACCAATATAATTTAAAGCGCCACACATACATCCTAAACCCTTATTGGGTTTACACGTGTATTTATAAAAATGACTCCGTCCTGGATCAGCAGCTATCAATCCCCTGATGCTGACGTAACTGAATAGATCGGGGATCGCTTCTGCATTCCCAAAACCTCCACCACTGCACTCTTCCACAATACCACAAGGGGGTTATGGTGTGAAGGCACTTGCTGCCACCAAAGGTAAAATATTTGGGTGCACTGCCACTGACGCCTATACCAGATTCATATTGTTTTAATATTGGTTTGCAGGGTCCGCCACTGCACTCTTCCACAATACCACAGAGGGCTTACAGTGTGAAGGCATTTGCTGCCACCAAAGGTAAAATATTTGGGTGCACTGGCGCCTGTACCAGATTCATATCATTTTAATATTTGACCACAGGGTCCACCGCTGCACTCTTCCACAATACCACTGAGGGGTTACGGTGTGACGGCACTGTTGCCGACACTAAAGGCCCAATTTTAAAGCACCTATTGTTACTTTCATCCAATGCCTGCATAAGTTTCACCATAATTTAGGCAAAAAAATCACTCAACTTGTTCTGCGTCTCCTAAAATGTCTCCTCTTTTCATACAGGCTACTGCCCAAGCAGTCTTTTATGAATAGATTAAAGGAAAACCATTTACCGTAATTTGAAATGTCATTTTTTTGTTTTTAAATGTTTCTATACATCCTACAAATCCGCCACTTCACAGGCAGGTTATGGGACCTCTTAGGCACGATATTTGAAGGAATTTTTCATGTTAATCTTAACCTTTATTTCATGGTAAACTCACTGTTCTTTTAAAAACTTTTTCAAAACTTTTCGTCATTGTTTCCTGTCCCCCAGGGCACTACCCGGACCCCCATACACCTTTTATGGCAAATATCTTGCATATATGCCCTCTTGGAGGGCACTCTAAAATTCAACGTTCGAGTACCATTGACTTGCTTTGAGTTTGAATCGTGTTCGCGTTCGAACTCGAACTTTTGAAATTGTTCAAGTTCGAATGCGAATCGAACACGGTGGTGTTCGGCTCATCACTATTAAAAACACATATGTGGGCCTATTGTAGGGCATGAGCATGGAACTGCAGCTCCAGTTGCTCATATGTTAATTAGGGATGAGCCGAACATCTCCAAGTTCTGTTCGCATTCGAACTAGAACTTTTCAAAGTTCGAACTCGAACTCAATGCAAGTCAATGGGACTCAAAATTCGATTTTTAGAGTGCCCTCCAAGAGGGCATATATGCTAGATATTTGCCATAAAAGGTATATGGGGGTCCGGGTAGTACCCTGGGGGACAGGAAACCAGAACAAAAAGTTTTTAAAAAAACGTTTTTAAAGGGACAGTGAGTTTTCCATGAAATAAGGGTTAAAAATAAAAACGAAAAATTCCTTCAAATATTGTGCCTAGGAGGTCCCCATAACCTGCCCGTGAAGTGGCGGATTTCTATGATGTATAGAAGCATTTAAAAACAATGTCCGGGTCCAGGTAGTGCACTGGGGGACAGGAAACAAGGACAAAAAGTTTAAAAAAATTAATTTTTACCCCTTCACTGCTGACGACATGTGGGACACGTCCTCCATTACTCCTGCTGTATGCTGAGAAGGACGTGTCCCACACGTCATCAGCTTTGCGTGACCCCCGGCGGAGATACTCACCTCTCTGTCCGGGGTCCCGCGGCATTCTGACTTCAGAGTCCTCATACGCCGTGAGATGCCGTGTATAGAGATGCTGATGGGGTTGTGTATAGAGATGCTGTTTGTGTATAGAGATGCTGATGGGGTTGTGTATAGAGATGCTGTGAGGCTGTGTATAGAGATGCTGTGTGGCTGTGTATAGAGATGCTGTGAGGCTGTGTTTAGAGATGCTGATGGGGTTGCTTATAGAGATGCTGTTTGTATATAGAGATGCTGATGGGGTTGTGTATAGAGATGCTGTTTGTATATAGAGATGCTGATGGGGTTGTGTATAGAGATGCTGTTTGTGTATAGAGATCCTGATGGGGTTGTGTAT
This sequence comes from Leptobrachium leishanense, assembly GCA_009667805.1. Lineage (NCBI taxonomy): Eukaryota > Metazoa > Chordata > Amphibia > Anura > Megophryidae > Leptobrachium > Leptobrachium leishanense. The sequence continues at coordinate 39,492,445 of CM019066.1, read as the reverse complement.
AGAGATGCTGATGGGGTTGTGTATAGAGATTCTGTGTATAGAGATGCGGTGTGGCTGTTTATAGAGATGCTGTGTATAGAGATGCTGTGAGGTTGTGTATAGAAATGCTGATGGGGTTGCTTATAGAGATGCTGTTTGTGTATAGAGATGCTGATGGGGTTGTGTATAGAGATGCTGTGTGTATATAGAGATGATGATGGGGTTGTGTATAGAAATGCTGTTTGTGTATAGAGATGCTGATGGGGTTGTGTATAGAGATGCTGTGTATAGAGATGCTGTGAGGTTGTGTATAGAGATGCTGTGAGGCTGTGTTTAGAGATGCTGATGGGGTTGTGTATAGAGATGCTGTTTGTATATAGAGATGCTGATGGGCTTGTGTATAGAGATGCTGTGTATAGAGATGCTTTGAGGTTGTGTATAGAGATGCTGTGAGGCTGTGTATAGAGATGCTGTTTGTGTATAGAGATGCTGATGGGGTTGTGTATAGAGATGCTGATGGGGGTTGTGTATAGCGATGCTGTTTGTGTATAGAGATGCTGATGGGGCTGTGTCTAGAGATGACTTGCGGCGCCGAAGTGCGGCCTAGCTCCGGTGGGGGCCGCCATCTTGGATGGCGGCTCCACCCCCGGGTCCCCCCCTCACTGCCTGATGTCCTCACGCATAGCGTGATGATGTCAGATAGCCGGGGAACCCCTAGCTGCCCGGAATCCCCTGGTGGAGATAGGGGGTTCATTTGAACCCCGATATCTCCAGAACCGTGGCAGCTAGGGGGTCATGGAGGGTGTCAATCGAAAGGCCTGAGCATGATACCCAACATGACCAGGTATAAAGTAAAAAAAACATGTATTTTTCTTTGTGTGTTATTTTTATTAATGCTGCAATATCGTTCACATTTCAATTATAATGGGAACAATGATGCTGCACTAATGATTTTTTTCTATGAGGTGCGTTTGCTATAAATCACGTAATTCCTCCCACAAAATGTAACAAGTCCCCATTTCTATTTTTTGTACAAGCGCACCCCATAGAAAACATAACCGCAAACGCTCATGTTTATTTAGATTTCAGTAAGGCTTTTGATACTGTTCCGCATAGAAGCTTATCAATAAATTGCAATCTTTAAGCTTGGATTCCAATATTGTTGAATGGATTAGGCACTGGCTGAGTGACAGACAACAGAGGGTTGTGGTAAATGGAGTTTATTCGGCGCAAGGTCTTGTTACCAGTGGGGTACCTCAGGGGTCAGTACTTGGACCCATTCTCTTTAATATTTTTATTAGTGATATTGCAGAAGGTATTAATGGAAAAGTATGTCTTTTTGCTGATGACACAAAGATTTGCAACAGGGTTGACGTTCCTGGAGTGATCAGCCAAATGACAAATGATTTAGGTAAACTAAAAAAATGGTGGGAGTTGTGGCAATTGAGTTTTAATGTGGATAAGTGCAAGATAATGCACCTGGGACGTAAAAACCCAAGGGCTGAATATAGAATATTTGATACAGTCCTAACCTCAACATCTGAGGAAAGGGATTTAGGGGTTATTATTGCAGAGGATCTAAGGGTAAGTAGTCAATGTAACAGAGCAGCAGGAAATGCTGGCAGAATGCTTGGTTGTGTAGGGAGAGGTATTAGAAGTAGGAAAAGGGAAGTGCTCATGCCACTGTACAGAGCACTGGTGAGACCTCACTTGGAGTACTGTGTGCAGTACTGGAAACCGTATCTCCAGAAGGATATAGACATCTTAGAGAGAGTTCAGAGAAGGGCTACTAAAATGGTGTACGGCTTGAAGGAGAAAAGTTACCAGGAAAGGCTTAATGATCTTAACATGTACAGCTTGGAAAAAAGACGAGACAGAGGAGATATGAGAGAAACATTTAAATACGTAAAGGGAATCCACAAGGTAGAGGAAGGGAGTATATTTAAACGGAAAAAAAGTAGCAAAACAAGAGGACATAGTCTTAGATTAGAGGGGAAAAGGTTTAAAAGTAACATCAGGAAGCATTATTTTACTGAGAGGGTGGTGGATACATGGAACAGTCTTCCAGTAGAAGTGGTAGAGGCCAAAACAGTAATTGAATTTAAGCAGGCATGGGATAGGCATAAGGCTATCCTAAACAAAAGATAAATCCAGGTAAAGTATCCATGTAATTGGGCAGACTGGATGGGCAGAAAGGTTCTTATCTGCCGACATTTTTCTATGTTTCTATGTGCTAAAATGTGGGGAAAAAAACACTTTACACACTGCAGATGATTAAAAATTCAATTTTTATTGCATTTTTTGTCATAATATACAGGCAGGACATGACGTATACATATAAAAATTATATATTATGAATCTGCGGAGTCTGACGGAAAGAACGATATCTAATATATGTGGGTCATTTAATAAAATGTGGCTTCAAATCGCATTTAAACTTGATAAGTGAAAGCGATAAAAATGAGCTAAGGGGTTAAACAGCATTTCAGAGGAAGATTAAGGCTGGTGTCAGACGAGCGTAGTGTTCACGTCCGTGATTGCGCCTAAAAGTACGTCCGTGATAGCATGAAAGAAAGTCCATTGGAGCCTGACACATGAAGTACGTCCGCACTGAACTGCGGACGCACAAACGGCCGCGGCAAACGGACGCAGGTAGGCAAGAACGTAATACTGCTAGAACGGACGTGCGGAGTGCGCTGCGTCCACAACGTCTGCATAGCTTTGTGTGTGAGTGATGGAGCATGGTCAGACGGACTGCATTTATACGTCCAGCATTTTTGACGGACAGAATGTTTTTTCATTGTAATTTATTTTTCCCTCCTACATCCGTCAAAAATAACTTCAGTGAAAAAACGGACTGTGTGACCACTACTGCGTCATCCGTACTGACGATGTCCGTACTGCACGGACGTACAGTCCGTAGAAATCACGCTCGTCTGACCCCAGCCTTAGTAGAGAAATGAACACTTCTCAGAAGCACAGGTGTTGTTTGATATATGTTCAGATCAGGAGACACCACACCCTCAGTCTCTAACAATGTATTAAATTCATCAGACCAGACTAATTAAAAGCACAACACTAATTAACACCTGTTGTTTAAGCCATTTGAGAACACAGGTCATTTAGAGGTGAGAATCTTTGCAGCTAGACATTAGTTTTTGATTCAATATATAATAAACCGTTGCTTATAATATTCTGCAGTAAAGAGTCTCTTTATTTCTAGATTTTTTTAATATTTTTTAAGCATTTTTTATACTTTTTTCAAATTTATTTTTTTTCGAACTCGAACCGAACACGGCAAAAAGTTCGAAGTTCGCGAACTTGCGAACAGCCAAAGTTCGAATCGAACTCCGAACTGATCGAACCGAACAGCTCATCCCTAATGTTAATCCATCCCTGGCACAGACATGTCAGCTGGCAGAGAATTAACACATTTCGGCGTCCATCATCATTACTATCAACTAGACATGTACACAGCCGAAATATTCATTTTATTTGGAAAAATCAGAACTGCTCATATTTCATATTTAGAATAGTCTTGGTATTGCCATTTTGGCCTAACTGAAAACTATTTCAAATTTCAGGATTTGTAAAATTTTGGAGGCATTCATAATTCTTAATCACATATCGAACACCGAAGAGACTCAATTTCAGGATTAGGGTTAGTACCAAGGTTAGGGTACTATTTCTGCTTTTATTATGAGTAGGTTAGTACCAAGGATAAGGTTAATATTGCTGCTTTATTATGATTAGTGTTAGACATAGGTTTAGGGTTAGGATTTTTGTGATTTTTCAGGATTTCTGTGTTTTGTCAGGATTAGGGTTAGTACAAGGGTTAGGGGTAATATTTATGCTTTTATTATGAATAGTGTTAGTCCCAGGGTTAATGCTATTATTTCTGATTTTTTTTAGCATTAGGGTTAGTACCAGGGTTACGGTTTATGTTCCTGTGTTTTTTTAGGATTGGTATTATTACCAGGGTTATGGTTAGGATTTCTATGTTTTTTTAGGATTATTGCTAGTACTGTCATCAAGGTTAATATTTCTGCTTTTTTTTAATTAGATTTAGTTACCAAGGTTACAGTTAGTATTTCTTTGTTTTTTTTAGGATTAGGGTTAGTACCAGGGTTAGGGTAAATATTTCTGTTTTTTTAAGTATTAAGGTTAGTGTCAGGCTTAAATAAAAGAGTATCAGGCGCCCCCTAGCGGATGAGACCAAACAGTGCACCAATTGAGTGATTATGAGTAACTCAAAAAAATGTTTTTCTATTTATACATTAACAGAGAGCATAGTTCATTAAATTGCAGTTCAGAGTCAGCAGCAAAAAAATCACCCACACGGTGGTTTACCTCCAACCTCCGAAATAACTTAACGACAGAAAAATGTGATGACTATTTGCGCTTCCCTCTATGGAATGAAGAAATTTATTTTCTCAAGTAGGAGAAGTTCTTCTTCTTGTTTTTGGATTCACTTTTCACATGTAATGTTCTTCAACCCTCAAAAAAAAGGAGATATGGCAACATCGTGTAACTTGCTTAATTCAACCACAAAGTATATAGAGGTTCAACTCACATGTAAATGTGTCTCAAATCAGACACTCGATATTATGCGCCACCGATATGTTAAGGAGATACCGGACTCCCCTTTAGCACCTTCGTTCAAAGATGTTCCTCCAGGGAATAAGGTACAGCAGCAGGATCTTTAGTAAAGATTTTGGTAAAGATTTATTCCAATTAAAAAACAATTAAAACAAATAAAATAAATGCCAAGACGCGTTTCGCGAATAAATCGCTTCCTCAGTCGACAAAATGAATGATTCTAATAGTCCTGCAATGTCCTTATATCCCCTAATGTCCATAACGTAATTAGGCAGAGAAACACCCGATTTCCGGTATTCGGCAACATTACTGCGCATGCGCGGGGTGCCGTCCAATCATAATAAGAGGTCCGCCTTCAAAAATGGTGGTGCGTTCCACTCCGCTGTATCCTGCGGTTCATTCAACCTCTAGTGCTTATTCATACTTATCCATTATTCCTAACTTGCTCTCATATGCACCCTGATCTAATTAGAGAGCGTCAGCGGTCCTACATAAGTCCCCCTCTTACCAATCCACTTTGGGGGACTCATATGGACATATTATTATTGTGTCCAATAGTACAACAATTTTTCCATAACACAGCCCGATAATTATTTAAAGTTACATCAACCAAAGGAGAAACAATCATTTCAAACCCCTATAATCCACCTAAGAATTAAGTACATAATTTATACTATACCAGAATATTTAAAGTGTCTCATGGATAAATTCCAAACTTAATATCAACACATCGTATAATTCTAATCCATATATGTCTTTATCTATATATTATTCATAAATAAATACCTATTTAGCAAAATATAGTGCCCCTGTCTCCAAGTGCCATACCTTTTCAAAGTACACCACCACAGTACATTTGATTTTATTTTTAGTGCAGCAGTATGCTTTATATAATTTATATATTATATATCTATTATTCCTGGCCCAATGGGAAAAAACCTGGATCATGAATGGACATGACTGGGTCAATAACATTCTTAATTACAAGCGCTACATTGACGACATTATATTCATCTGGCGGGGATCAGAAAGAGATCTTATCTGTTTCCTAGATTTCCTAAATCAAAATGACATTGTAGTCGCTCACAAGTAAATTTCCTAGATTTGGAAATCTACATTGAAAATATACAGATTAAAACTAGAACCCATTTCAAAAATGTAGACGTAAATAGCTACATAGAAAGAAGCAGCTGTCATTTCTGGCAATGGTTAGAAGGGATACCAAAGGGGAAATTCCTTAGACTGAAAAGAAACTGTACGGAGGAAGCTGAATATCACACTCAATCACAGAAGATGAACAACAACTTGAGGAGAAGGGTTATGATAGTCAGGCTTTGGAGAAAGTAAGAGAACAGATATCACAGACAGATCAAAAACACATCCTCAAAAAATCGAAACCAAAGAGAAGATTAAACGATAAGGTTCCCTTTGTTTGCCAATATAGCAATGAACATAAGGATATTAAAAGAATTTTTAAAAAATACTGGCCTATTCTTCGAAAGGACGAAGATCTCCGCCAGATCCTGGAAATATCCCCCACCAACATCTTTAGAGGGGTGGATAATATTAAAAACCATATAGTAAGTAGTTACCCAAGAAAGAAAAAAACAAAAAAACATTTTGGTTTGGAAAATGGTTTCTATGGGTGCGGAAATTGTCTAGGATGTAGATCAACAGGGAACCATAAGAGACATGTAAAGGAGTTTAGTAGTATGACAGGGGATGTACATAAGATACATGATACACTTACTTGTTTTTCTAGGAATGTTATTTATATTTTGATTTGCCGTTGTGGGAAAAAGTATGTTGGCCGAACAACGAGAAGCCTCAATGTCAGTATTCGCGAGCACCTTAATAACATCAAAAAGGGTGTGGACTCGCACACACTACCACAGCACTATAAGGATAATCATAACAAAGACCCTAGGGGGACGAAATTTTTAGCAATTCAACAGATAGAGAAGGAATGGAGAGGGGGAGATTTTATTAATAAGATAGAGTAGAGATGAAGCGGATTTATAATTTGAAAACATTAGTACCTAGGGGACTTAATCAGGATTTTGAAATTTGTCATTTTCTTTAATATATAAAAAAAAAAAGAATATATAATATATCTATGAATCAGCGGCTCTAACTTAAGGTTAGCTACACCTCAAACAGCACTTGAAATTTAATTAACATTTTGACACTTTAAGAATAAAGAATAATAAAATATACTATCACTTTATATTTAAAAATTGCACTTTAAATTAAATTAGCAATCGGACACTTTATGAATAATATATATATATATAAAAAAAGAGAACATATTGATATTTGCACTTTAGACCTAAGATTAGGCATATTGTACTTCAAATCAAATTGGTTAATTGATACTTTAGGAATAAATGATAAAAAAAGATAAATTAATATGATACATTTATGAGCTTACACTTTAAGTTTGAGGCTGGGTTTAGATTTGAGTTGCTCTTTAAATTAGATGAGCAATCAGATATTCTATGGATAATAATGTAAATATTTGAGAAATAATAATAGATATATAATATATAAATTATATAAAGCATACTGCTGCACTAAAAATAAAATCAAATGTACTGTGGTGGTGTACTTTGAAAAGGTATGGCACTTGGAGACAGGGGCACTATATTTTGCTAAATAGGTATTTATTTATGAATAATATATAGAAAAGACATATATGGATTAGAATTATACGATGTGTTGATATTAAGTTTGGAATTTATCCATGAGACACTTTAAATATTCTGGTATAGTATAAATTATGTACTTAATTCTTAGGTGGATTATAGGGGTTTGAAATGATTGTTTCTCCTTTGGTTGATGTAACTTTAAATAATTATCAGGCTGTGTTATGAAAAAATTGTTGTACTATTGGACACAATAATAATATGTCCATATGAGTCCCCCAAAGTGGATTGGTAAGAGGGGGACTTATGTAGTACCGCTGAGGCTCTCTAATTAGATCAGGGTGCATATGAGAGCAAGTTAGGAATAATGGATAAGTATGAATAAGCACTAGAGATTGAATGAACCGCAGGATACAGCGGAGTGGAACGCACAACCATTTTTGAAGGCGACCTCTTATTATGATTGGATGGCACCCCGCGCATGCGCAGTAATGTTGCCGAATACTGGAAATCGGGTGTTTCTCTGCCTAATTACGTTATGGACATTAGGGGATATAAGGACATTGCAGGACTATTAGAATCATTCATTTTGCCGACTGAGGAAGCGATTGGTTCGCGAAACGTATCTTGGCGTTTATTTTATTTGTTTTAATTGTTTTTTAATTGGAATAAATCTTTACCAAAATCTTTACTAAAGATCCTGCTGCTGTACCTTATTCCCTGGAGGAACATGTTTGAATGAAGGTGCTAAAGGGGAGTCTGGTAGACATGTGCATTCGTTTTAGTACTAAAACCATTTAGTCCGAATTTTGGGATAATTTAGTTTTCGTATGACTCAAGAGAAACGAAACTGCTCAGTACAAAAAACGAAAGAAACTAAAATAAAATGCACTTCATTTTAGTTTCAGTCCTTTTTGTGATATTACATTGATGAGTGAAGGAGACCAGCAATGAAGAGCGCAACATCGCAACATCCGAAGTTCTGCACCCTCCACATGCCAATGCAGTTGGATGTTCTATACAGAGAGGGGCATTAATTAATGCAGGAGGATGTTCTATACATTATACAGAGAGGGGTATTAATGCAGGAGGACGTTATATACATTATACAGAGAAAGGTATAAATTGAGTAGGGTGTTCTATACAGAGAGGGACATTAATTAATTCAGGAGGATGTTGTATACATTATACAGAGAGGGGTATTAATTAATGCAGGAGGATGTTCTAAACATTATACAGAGAGGAGACTTTTTTTAGCCCTTTAAATCCAGTGGCTGTGAGCGCTGGTGTCGGCTGCTTGTTACATTATCTGTCAGTACAATGTATCAGGCTCAGTTGTTACTGTAACTGACTGTAACTGCGCTCAGAGTTTCAATAAAACAAGGAAATAATATTGTTCTAACCTCTTATATATAAAAAATATTATTTACTAGTTTTACTGAAACTCTGAGTGCTGTGATGAGCAGCAGTCAGTTACTGTAACAGCTTTGCCTGACGCGGGCAGTATTACAATGTTGGTGCTCACTTAACCAGAGCTGTTGTAAACTGAAAACCTCCATAGGCTATAATGGCTCTGGGAAGTTTACAACAGCTCTGGTTAAGTTAGCACCAGCTATATAATATGGCCCACATTGTGCTGAGAGTGAGAGATACTGTAACAAGCAGCGATCTGAGCCCTCTGAGGAGCCACTACAATAGTAATTGTATCCACTTGTTTTCGGATGAATGAAATTAGTTTTCAAACTAAAGAACTGAAAATGAATTTCTTTAGCAACTAAATAAATTGCATTTTAGGACTAATCCATTAGTTCAAAACGAAATTTTGTGCTGTGCACATGTCTGGAGTCCGGTATCTCCTTAACATATCGGTGGCGCATAATATCGAGTGTCTGATTTGAGACACATTTACATGTGAGTTGAACCTCTATATACTTTGTGGGGGGCTCAGTTGAATTAAGCAAGGTACACAATGTTGCCATATCTCCTTTTTTTGATGGTTGAAGAACATTACATGTGAAAAGTGAATCCAAAAACAAGAAGAAGAACTTCTCCTATTTGAGAAAATAAATTTCTTCATTCCATAGAGGGAAGCACAAATAGTCATCACATTTTTCTGTCGTTAGTGTCAGGCTTAGTGTTCGTGCTTCTGCAATTTTCAGGGTTTGAATCAAAACAAGGGTTACAGTTACTATTTCTGTGCTATTTTTCTTTTTTAGGATTAGTGTTAGCACTAGTGTTTGAGTTAATGCTTCTGCCTTTATTTTTTGGGTTCAGGATTGGTACCAGGGTTAGGTTTAGTATTTCTGTGGGTTTTTTTAGGATTAGGATTCGTACCAGTTAGGTTTAGTATTTCTGCAATTTTTAGGATTAGGGTTATTATGAGGGTTAGGGTTGGTACATCTGTGTTTTTTTTATTTAGGATTAAGGTTAGTACTTGTGTGGTTCGTTTTAGTACCGGGGTTAGGGTAGTATTTCTGGCTTTTTTAGGATTAGGGTTAGTACCAGGGTTAGGGCTAGTTTTTGTACAATTTTTAGGATTAGGGTTAGTACCAGGGATAGGGTTAGTAGTTCTGCTATTTTTAGGTTTAGTATTAGAACCAGGGTTTCGTTTAGAATTTGTGTTTTTTTAGGATTAGGGTTAGTACCAGGGTTAGGGTTAGTTTTTCTACTATTTTTAGGATTAGGGTTAGGACCAGGGTTAGGTTTAGTATTTCTGTGTTTTTTTAGGATTAGGAATCTGGCACTGCACATTGAGAGCAATTTTGTTTCAGTCCTCTGAATTAAAGCTAATTGATCCCAATATATTCCTATCAATTTGGTATTAATTTCCATTGTGTTGTGGTTCAGCGCTTTGATGATTCAGAATTTCAGGTGTTTCTGAGATTTTGAACTGCTTTATTTCATCCATAGCCAAACCAGAACCTTCATCTGTATTATTGACTAGGGATGAGCTGTTCGGTTCGGACGGTTCGGAGTTCGACCTGAACTTAGCCTGTTCGATTAGATCGCGAACACCGAACATTTCCGGGTGTTCACTGCATGTTCGACCACAATAGACCACAATGCATTTTCCCACTGGCCTGAAGCTCATAATTGGCTACAGCCTTGCACCTGACCACAGGTCTGGTGCAAGACAGGTTCAACACTATGCCAATCACGGCTCAGAGTCCTGATTGGGCAAATTTTGCCCAATCATGCGCTCACAGAGCTAAGTCCCGCAGCACACTATATAACGTTTCCACGCGCCGTTTCTGCATGCATTTCAGAGGAGATTTCAGAGGAGATAGTTGTGTCTTGTTACTGCCGGTCTGCCACGCTACTGGGGGGGTATGGGGGTCTCATTTACACCAAATATCAGGGAATTTAGGTGATGTGTGTCTTGTCACTGTGCCAGCAAGTTTTTTTGGGGTTTACAACTTTCTTTAAAACATTTGTGAATTGAGGTGATCTGTGTCTTGTCACACATCCAGTACCACGCAGTATTTTGGGGTTCACTAATTTCTTTAAGACATTTGTGAATTGAGGTGATCTTCTGTGTCTTGTCACACAGCCAGCAAGTTTTTTTGGGGCTCACTAATTTCTTTAAAACATTTGTGAATTGAGGTGATCTTCTGTGTCTTGTCACACAGCCAGCAAGTTTTTTTGGGGCTCACTAATTTCTTTAAAACATTTGTGAATTGAGGTGATCTGTGTCTTGTCACACATCCAGTAACACGCAGTATTTTGGGGCTCACTAATTTCTTAAAAACATTTGTGAATTGAGGTGATCTGTGTCTTGTCACACATCCAGTACCACGCAGTGTTTTGGGGCTCACTAATTTCTACAAAACATTTGTGAATTGAGGTGATCTGTGTCTTGTCACACAGCCAGTACCACGCAGTATTTTGGGGCTCACTAATTTCTTTGAAACATTTGTGAATTTAGGTGATCTGTGTCTTGTCACACATCCAGTACCACGCAGTATTTTGGGGCTCACTAATTTCTTTAAAACATTTGTGAATTGAGGTGATCTGTGTCTTGTCACACATTCAGTACCAAGCAGTATTTTGGGGCTCACTAATTTCTTTAAAACATTTGTGAATTGAGGTGATCTGTGTCTTGTCACACATCCAGTACCATGCAGTATTTTGGGGCTCACTAATTTCTACAAAACATTTGTGAATTGAGGTGATCTGTGTCTTGTCACACATCCAGTACCACACAGTGTTTTGGGGCTCACTAATTTCTTTAAAACATTTGTGATTTGAGGTGATCTGTGTCTTGTCACACAGCCAGTACCACGCAGTGTTTTGGGGCTCACTAATTTCTACAAAACATTTGTGAATTTAGGTGATCTGTGTCTTGTCACTGGCTGCCAGCTATCAGTGTGTCTCACTGAGATATACCAGAGTTCTTTAAATCTTTACCAGAGTTGAATCAGAGTTCTGTATATATTAATCTATATATCACTCACCATGTCTGAAAGAACAAAAAGGACAGGCAGACGCTCCCAGACACAGATAAGAGGGCAAGCAGCCCCTGTGTCGGGAGGCTGTGCCTCTGGTCGTGTTGGACATGGTGCATCCTCTGCAGGGGCACGCTTGTCCTTTCTAACTGGTGCTGGCCGTCTTAAGCAGCAGCAACATACAGAGGACTTGGTGGATTGGCTAAACAGGCCATCCTCATCCTCCGAGTCCTCTGCCAGCCAGGATTCTAGTGCTTTACAGTCCACCTCAGCTGCCAAAGCATCTAATGCAGCCTCCATGTCCACAGCTACTCCTGCCGTAGCCTCACTATCACACACGGAGGAGTCAGCTGAATTGTTTGACTACAATGAGAGTGACATGCTGCTTGAGGATGCGCAGCAAGTACAGTGCTCTGATTCAATCTCTGAGGTTGAGAAAGGGAGTATAATCAACCTAGAGGAAATGGAAGCCAGTGAGGACACACAAATAACTGGCGCTCATGTTGCCCCAGCAGCTGAAGCATGCTGCCAAGTTGGCTCCAGTGATGAGGAGATAGGGGGTGATTATGATGACAATGATGATGAGGTCATTGACTCCACCTGGGTGCCTGATCGAACAGAGTAATTAAGTGAGGAAGAGGTGGAGGAAGAGGCACAGCAAACACGAGGCACAACATCCTCTGTGACCAACTGTAGCACTAGCCAGTCCAAGGCATCACATGTCAGAGCTGCTCCAGTGCAGAGCGCTGTTGTCTCAAAGCACACATGCAGGAACTCTGTTGTCTGGGAGTTCTTTAAGAAATGTGCAGTAGAGCGCAGCGTTGCTATTTGTAATCTATGTCAGATGAGGCTTAAGCATTGGAAAGATACCGGACACTTGGGTACCACGTGCTTGAGGCGACATATGAACAAGTGCCACACATCCCGTTGGCGCAAAACTTTGCGTAGGTCCTCCTTACATAGTTACATAGTTATATAGGCTGAAAAAAGACATGCGTCCATCGGGTTCAGCCTCTCCCACATAACCTACTGCTGTTGATCCAAAAGAAGGCAAAAAACCCAGTCTGAAATGCTTGCCAATATGCAACATACTGGGAAAAAATTCCTTCTTGACCCCAGAATGGCAGTCAGATTTCTCCTTGGATCAAGAAGCTTTTACCCACATATTAAATATTATAACCCTTAATATTCTGTGTCTGCAGGAAGTCATCCAGTCATTTTTTAAAAGTCTGTACAGACTCTGACCCAACCACCTCAACAGGCAGAGAATTCCACAGCTTTATTGTTCTCCTCCTCCTCATCTGTCTCTACCCCCACTGTATGTCCTGCCATGTCATTGCCTACAACGTCTACCGACAGGGATGATGCTACAGTAATGGATGTACCATGTCCTTCCTCACAATGTGACATCATCCCAGTAGCTGAAGATTTACGCAGTCAGAATACGTTGCTGCAGCTGCTGCAGCGAAAGAAAAAATATAGTCCCAACCATCCCCAAGCACAGCGTCTAAATGCCAGCTTAGCAAAATTACTCGCAATGCAGCTGCTGCCTTTCCAGCTGGTGGACTCTGCTCCCTTCCGTGAATTTGCTGAATGCGCTGTACCACAGTGGCAGGTTCCAAAACGCCATTACTTTTCACGCAAGGCCATTCCAGCACTATACCAGCACGTGGAAGACAATGTTATCCAGTCATTGGGAAAGGCAGTCAGCAGCAAGGTGATGTGACTTTAGACACGTGGTCCAGCAAGCATGGACAGGGTCGTTACATTTCCTTCATGGCACACTGGGTAACTCTGATTGCAGCTGGGAGGGATCCAAGACGGGGCTCGGTGCCGGAGCTTGTTCATCCACCACACCTCCAGAAAGCTGCTTGTATGAGGTCTGTCTGCTCCACCACCACCACCTCTTCCTCCTCCTTCTCTGTAACTGGCGAAGAGGCAGTTAAACCGACGCCTGACAGGGTCTACGCAATTGCTCAAGCAAAAAGATGCCATACTGTGCTTGAGCTGGTTTGTTTAGGGGACAGGAGCCACACCGAGCCAGAAATTCTGTCAGCTCTGCAGGGGCAGGTGCAAAGATGGTTAACACCACGCCAGCTTGAGCTGGGAATGATCGTCTGTGATAATGGCAGCAACCTTCTCTCCTCCCTATGCAAGGGTAAATTGACACATGTACCATGCCTAGCACATGTCCTAAATCTGGTGGTGCAGCATTTCCTAACCAAGTACCAAGGGCTTCCAGAGCTTCTCATCCAGGCCAGAAAAGTCTGCAGCCACTTCAGACGGTCATTCCCAGCAAGCGTTCGCCTGGCAGAAATTCAAAGAGAATTCCTCCTTCCCACAAACAGTCTGATCTGTGACATGCCCACCAGGTGGAACTCGACCTTAGCAATGCTGCAGCATCTACACAAGCAGCAGAGGGCCATCAACGAGTACCTGTGTGAGTATGGCACAAAGACAGGTTCAGGTCAACTTGGTTCTATTTCCCCCCGCAGTGGCTGATGATCAAGGATGCATGCACTGTACTGTCACCATTTGAGGACGCAACGAGGATGGTGAGCAGGGACAGTGCATTCATCAGTGACACAATTCCTTTAGTGTTCCTGCTGGAGCACACTCTGCGGGGAATTATAGATGTGGCTCTAGAGGCAGAGCAGCGGGAGGAAGAGGAGGCCTTCCCTAGCTCTCAAGGCCCCAGTCTTTCCGCAGACAGCATTCCAGCGGGTACTACTCAGATCAGACAGGAGGAGGATGAGGATGAGGAGGAATATTTAAGTAGTGGGGCATTGAAGGTGGGGATTCCTCAAGGGAGGGTTTTGTGTGCCCAGAAACACAAGGGCTAGTGCGTGGCTGGGAGGAGGAAGTGCACGATACGGTCATCCTCATTGACCAGGAAGACTCGGAAGCTAATGCCACCTCCAACCTACGCTGCATGGGCTCCCTAATGATGCAAAGCCTGCTAACGGACCCCAGGATTCGTGCTATCAAGGAGAGGGATCATTACTGGTTGGCAACCCTTCTTGATCCACGATACAAGGGTAAAGTTGCAGAGCTCATCCTGCCCGCACAGAGGGAGCACAGGATGAAAAAACTTGAGGACGCTCTAAAGCGACACTTGTGTAACACCTTTCCAGGCACTGGTAGATTACCAAGTGCTGACACACGTGCTTCTGAGGCTGCGGGTGATCAGAGGAATAGTGGTGAAGGCCAGGGCTGCTTGACTGATGCATTTTTTTATTTTTTTAGTCCTCGACGCCCAGGGATGTCAAATGTAGGCAGCCATTGCCAGCGTCTTCACCATATGGTGCAGGACTACCTAGGGGCAAGGGCAGACCTGGATACCTTTCCAGCAGATGATCCACTGGCTTACTGGGTGTTGAGATTGGATCACTGGCCAGAACTTAGCCAATATGCTATGCAGCTACTAGGTTGCCCTTCATCTAGCGTGCTTTCTGAAAGGACGTTCATTGCCGCTGGAGGTTTTGTCACAGACAAAAGAGTGCGTCTGTCCACCGACTCTGTAGACCGGCTGACATTTATAAAAATTAATCAGTCCTGGATCAGCAGCTATCAATCCCCTGATGCTGAAGTAATGGAATAGATCGGGGATGTCCTCATCTGCATTCACAAAACCTCCAGCACTGAACTCTTCCACAATACCACAAAAGGGTTATGGTGTGAAGGCACTTGCTGCCATGAAAGGCACAATATTTGGCTGCACTGACACCTGTGCCAGATTTATATCATTTTAATTTTTTGAACCGCAGGGTCCAACCCTGCACTCTTCCACAATACCACAGTGGGGTTACTGTATTATGATGGCACTTGCAGGCCTGGCACCAAAAGCACAATATCCGGGTGCACTGACGCCTTGACCAGAACCATATATTTTCAATATAGGACCACATGGTCCACCCCTGCATTCTTCCAAAATACTACAGAGGGGTTACTGTATGATGATACTTGCTGGCCTGGCACCAAAGGCACAATATCTGGGTGCACTGACGCCTTGACCAGAATCATATCTTTTCAATATATGACCACATGGTCCACTCCTGCATTCTTCCACAATACCACAGAGGGGTTACAGTATGATGATACTTGCTGGCCTGGCATTAAAGGCACAATATCTGGGTGCACTGACGTCCATTAGCAGATAAAAAACTTTTCAATATAGGACCACATGGTCCACCCCTGCATTCTTCCACAATACCACAGAGGGGTTACTGTATGATGATACTTGCTGGGCTGGCAGTCTTGCACCAAAGGCACAATATCTGGGTGCACTGACGCCCATTACCAGATAAAAAACTTTTCAATATAGGACCACATGGTCCACCCCTGCATTCTTCCACAATACTACAGAGGGGTTACTGTATGATGATACTTGCTGGCCTGGCAGTCTTGCACCAAAGGCAGAATATCTGGGTGCACTGACGCCTTAAACAGATGCATATCTTTTTAATATAGGACCGCAAGGTCCACCCCTGCATTCTTCCACAATACCACAGAGGGGTTACTGTATGATAGTACTTGCAGGCCTGGCACCAAAAGCACAATATTTGGGCGCACTGCCACTGACGCCTGTATCAGATTCATATCCTCATAGGGGTTACGGTGTGACGGCACTGTTGCCGACGCTAAAAGCCCAATTTTAAAGCACCTATTGATACTTTCATCCAAAGCCTGCATAAGTTTCACAATAATTTAGCCAAAAAGTCACTAAACTTGTTCTGCGTGTACGAAAATGTCTCCTCTTTTCATACAGACTGCCGCCCCAAGCAGTTGTATATGGATAGATTAAAGGAAAAGCATTTACCATCATATGAAATGTCATTTTTTTGTTTTTAAGTGTTTCTATACATCCTAGAAATCCACCACTTCACGGGCAGGTTATGGGGACCTCCTAGGCACGATATTTGAATGAATTTTTGGTTTTTATTTTTAACCCTTATTTCATGGAAAACTCACTGTCCTTTTAAAAACTTTTTTAAAAACTTTTTGTCCTTGTTTCCTGTCCCCCTGGGCACTACCCGGACCCCCTTACACCTTTTATGGCAAATATCTAGCATATATGCCCTCTTGAAGGGCACTCTAAAAACCGAATTTTCAGCCCCATTGACTTGCATTGGGTTCGGGTTCGGACCCGAACATATGGGAAGTTCGTGTTCGGGCTCGAACTGAACTCGGGGGGTGTTCGGCTCATCCCTATTATTGACCAACAATAAGGATCCTTCTATCTGCTTACAGGACCATTCTAGATGTTTTTAAGGTTACAGTGGAGAAATTGTGTGTTGTGAAGGTGGTGAATGGAGCAAAGGTTCTGGTGAATATAACGGTGCCGGTGTATGGGTCTGGGGCTTTGGTTTGCAGCAGCAATGGAACAATAGATGAGTTTGTCTGCGAGAAAGAGATCATGTGATGTACATCACAGATTGCTTTTTACTATACAGACAATATTATTTACATCAAATTTCAGTATACGAAAAATTTAAATACCTTACATATAAAAGATGAAAAAATATAGAAAACATGAAAATCTAAAGTAATGTAATTTTTTTATTATAAATAATAACTCATGCAACAGTTAATGGACATCAGATATATTGTGTCACATCTTGATATGTACATTCCCAACAGCAGGACCTGAATCTGCTGATTCAAATATTGTCAGCAAAAAATTCTTACATATTGACAACATTTGCATTTTTACATTATATCAGCACACATATAAATGTACATTATCTGTATCATCTGATCCATTAAAAAATACTGTGTCATTTAAATGAAAATGATGAAATACTATTCCGCGAATGGAGACACCAGTACAGTGATCGAGTCCTTGGAGCTCATGTCGTTGCTCCTTGTTGCGTTCTTTGGTCCCCTACAATCTGCATTTAAAGCATATCCGTCATGTTCTGAATATCCATGTATAATAATGTTTAAGTGCCATTCAAGCCACAATAATCAATGCATGTATTATAAATGGTCATGGGTAGCTTAGTCTTACCCCTCAGCGGGATGGTTCAACCTTGAGAAGTGGAAGTCTTTCTTCTGCCTGGCAGTTTGCAAATTAGCTTGCCCTAAACATTCCAGAATGCAGAGGCAGTGAGAGGCATCAAATCAACTGGACATTCAAGAGAGCATCCAGTTCTCTGACATACATCTAAGAAAACACCTTACACGGCCAGACCATGCCTTTAGCGCATGGAGAAGAGACACCTGAGAGTCAACGGCAGAGGCAGGTATGCAATCAGCAAACACTTTGTCACTTCCAGAAACCCTGAATGTTTCCCCATGGGCGATGCAGATAAGTTGACGTAAATTGACATTAGCCCTATGGCACTATGTGAAAAGTGTGTCAGCAGACTATGTAGACTTCAGAAGGTCCACTTATAGGGTGGAAAAAATATGGTTGTTGCCTGTCAGTCTCTTTTAGTGACACTCTGTGGACATCGACGCATGGAAAGCACCTTTAACACTGGGTGGCACTGAACAATCTACTTGACACTTGATTGTTTGCTTTTACTCAGTCTTCCACACTACCAGCTTCATGATGACAGTAGCCTTTAAATTGTGGAAAAATTCAGGGTTTTTGTAACCAGTAAGAAAAACCTTAAATTCATGATAGCAGTTTGTATTGTAATAATGACGAAAGTGAAAAAGTCACAACTTTGTAAAAGACGTTCCAAAATCGACCATGGAAGAATTATATGCTCTGAGAGATGAACATCTTTTTCCATATTTATGACTAGAAATTAGAGTTAAGTTATTATTTGTGCTTGTTTTAGGGTTAGGGTTGTTGTTACTGTTGTTCATCCATTATATACGATGAGGTCCTTGACATCCATTATATGTTTTGAGACTGAATACGATGCACACAAACACGACATTGACTTATTAAGCCAATTTGGGCAAAAATGTCCTGGACGCATTGGGCACCCATGTGAATAGGCCACCATTGTTTCACCTGAGGTGTTGGACTTGTGCTCTGCTTCAAAATTGTGCCTGGCTTTGATGGCTTGACAGTCCATGTGAAAGACACTTGGCCAGGTGGAGTGGTTGTAAGTCAATGATTCCCAGATGGCTATGTCAATGTCAAGTGACTTCAGGGTTAACCCTTAAACAAGCATAAATAATAGCCTAATAGTAACCCTAATGTCTAACCCTAACTCTAACCCTACTCTCGAGCCCGAATATCTAACCCTAAAGCTAACTTCCAAACCTAGATATTGAGACTGATGCTCCAATTCGGTCAAGGTGTCAAAATCAGATGCGTCCTAATATGGAACGACAACATTTAGCTGTAGTGGCGTTAAAGCATGTTTTTCAAAGACTGGACTATTTTACAACAGCTTTTTTTTGTCAATGCTATAAAGCTGCATTTTTCCATAGGAAACCTTGGTTGACGACTTTAGATAGATCAAGCTTTGTGTTCGATTTTGATCATTATTCACTTTTGAGATTGAAAAAAAAACTTCTACAAAGCCATCGATCACGCAAATATTCGCAAGAGTTAGTGACAGCTCACGCCTGACCAAGTTTCATTTTAAATTATTATTTTCTTTGTATTAAATCACATAGGACCCTCGAAATCTTTTCAAGTGTTTTTATCCATTTTTATATTCATATTCCTACAACATTGAAGACAGTGATCATAGGTGTGCGCAGCCTATTGCATTAGAGTGTGCACCCAAAATGTGCGGTGTATATGAGTGTATCACAACACTCCATAGCAATAAATCTCAGACAGGAGTGTATTTACACGTACACATTCCCTATACATATATGCATGATGACCCCACATACATTTCCCCCACATATACAAATGCCCTGCACACATACTCACTGCACATAAGCGCACATACCCCCTACACACAAACATGCGCACATGCTCCCCTGCAGATACAGGTGTTTCTTCCGTGAGGCAAATAAGACATTTGTCTAGGGCGGCGGAATCCAGGGGGAGCGGCAAAAAATGCCTCACGAACACTCACACTGGGCCACAGGCCGAATGTCATCGGCTGGAGACCTGTCTCCAGCCAGTCACTTTTGGCAGGGTTGCTGAAATGTGCGCCCTTAGCTTGAGCGTGGATCTAACTGATCCAATGAGCGTTGCAGGGCAATGACTGCCAGGTATCTTCTGAGTGCATCACTTTTTACATACCAGCTAGCTCTGTTTTCTTGCTGACCATCACACCCGCAAGAAAACAGAGCTAGCTGGTGCAGGAGATGCAAAATAGTGCATTAGCCACTGGACCAATGCCCCCCCTTCACATGAAAAGCAGTGGAGTGCACTGTCCCATTACTTTCCCAAGAATGGCACATGGCTCCTGTTGCTTTGCTGGGTCTATTTTGTCAACGGTCGCTCTGACATCAGCATGGAGCAACAGCGAGTTACAGAGTGGCCGTCCATGGATTACTCATCACTGCTAACCGAGTTCCTCACACAGCCAGCAACACGTTCTGGCTCTCCCAACATCAGTCCTGGTCAGGTAACAGGCATGGTGGGACCTGCTCTCTGCTGTATTAGATAATAATCACACTATATGCTGCCGGCTGGCCAGACGGGCTAGAGAACACCTGCGGGCTAATTGGGCTCTGGGGTGATTAGGGTCATTCACCTACATTTAACTAAAACAATTGTATTAGATAAATTTACTCTTCTTATTAAAAGTTCAGTTTTTCAGTAAGTAGAGAGGATACATGAGTTGATCATTTAATAGTAGACGGTAGACATGTGTACGGCGAATAAAGTTGTTTTGTTTAATTTTCATTCGATAAGTTAATCATTTTGATTCGTCATTTTTGTTATGTTATAATAATTCATTTTTGGAGGATTCGTTATTTCAGGAAAAATTAGTTATATGTTAAACCAAATCAGTTCACAATTTTGAAATGTAATTTATTCATTGTTCCGAATCGATTTGTAAATTGAGAAGGTCGCTTTTTTGTTGTTCCAAATGATTTGTAATTTGGAAATGTTGTTTATTTACTGTTCCGAATTGATTCGTAATTTCGAGAAGTCAATTAATTGTTGTTGTGTTTAATTATTTTTTTATTTTGGAAAACTGGCTAATATATAGATTTTATTGGGTAAATTGGAAAGTGAATAAATGTAGCTGTATTTGTTTAAATATATATCTCTGTTTGCTTTAGAGTGAGATTTTGATACTTGAATGAAACGTCTTATTCCGCATCGATTCGTTGTTTTCGTCACCATTTTTTTCGGATTAGATGAAATTCGTTCCTATTGAGATTTGGATATTCAGATACATCAATACAAATTTCCGAATCATGAAAAAGTCATGAAACAAATTACACATATCCAGGGTCACTAAATAAAGACATGCATATTCAGTCAATATCATGTTATTACTTTGTCAAAAAGACACGCTGATTCAGTCACTTCATCAGACAGAAATTTGAGGAAAATGTGCAAGTTTTTCATTGTTTGGAAATCATTTTCTATTAGAGAACCAACAACATGACAGTTCAAAGACTTGTTCATAATTAACCTTCGTCTAAAAATTATTGTCAAAAATGAAATTTTATTAACACATCATTATGTATCGAAGGACCAGTGAAGCCCAACAGGAAGAGTTCTGGAATAGGGATGAGCTGTTCGGTTCGATCAGTTCGGAGTTCGACTCGAACATTGGCAGTTCGAAAGTTCGCGAACTTCGAACTTTTTGGCGTGTTTGGCTCGAGTTTGAAAAAAAAAACATTTTGAAAAAAGTATAGAAAATGCTTAAAAAATACTAAAAAATCTATAAATAAAGAGACTCTTTACTGCAGAATATTATAAGCAACTGTTTATTAGATATTAAATTAAAAAAATACCTAATGTCATCTACTATAGGTGCAAAGATTCTCAGCTCTAAATGATCTGTGCTCTCAAACGGCGTAAACAACAGGTGTTTAATTAGTATTTGGAAATAACATGTGCTTCTAATTAGCAAATTAGAATTTGATACATTGCTTGCAGACTGGGTGTGGCCTGCACATGTATGAACAAACACTGTTTGTTTTGAATTCTAAGAAGTGTTCATTTCTACTATATGATCCTCTCTGATATGCTGTTTAACCCCTTAAGGACCAGGGCTCTGTAAAGCAAATCATTAATGATGTAGATGTTGCGTCATTTGTCATCAAGGGCTTAATAAAATCTTTATCACACTCCTTAGATTTAAACGTAATATTCCAGTATTTGTATGTCATGTACCTCACCCGAAGGGCCTATGTGAGCATACAATTATTATTGTGTTAGAAATGTCTATCATAAAGCGTACAAGCTGAGTCCCTAGAGTCTCTGACTATCCTTTGTCATATTTACCTTGCTTTATACATATAAAGCCCCGATCACACTGTGCGCTTTGAGGCTAGGGTCAGACGAAAGCATTTTTAACGTGCGTTTAGCCGCACGAAATCATGGCTGTGCTAGCAGCAAATGACGTCCAATGTCGGGGAACACACGAAGTACGGCCGCACGAAAGTTCGTCCGCGCAACGCAAGGGGCAAACGAACGCATATTTTCTAGAACGTCAAACCGCTAGTACTAACGTACAGAGTGCGCTGCGTCCGCTAGAGGCGTGTGTGCGTGATTAGGAGACGTCAGACGCTGCTAATGTCCGGCCAACATAACGTCCAGACACAAAAAGTGTTTTATTGATGATCCGTACAAAATCACGGACGAAAAGGCGCATCGTATGACCGTTATCGCGTATTCCGTGAAAAAATACGTACGTTCGTTCGAACGCACTTTTTCACGGACAACGTGAAAAATGCGTTCGTCTGACCCTAGCCTTAAAGTCGCGTGATTTTCCGCGCAATTTTCATATTCGCGACATAGTGTGATAATGTCGCACGATGACACGCGACGTCGCGGTTTTGTGAGATTTTTGCAAAGCACCACCAATGCAAATCGCAAAATCGCAGATAGCAAATCTCAAAAAAAGGGTCATGTACCAGCGACATGCAACCGCGACGTGCGACATGCAACGTCGCGCGGCAAGATGTGAACAGCTCCATTGAAATGCATTGGAGAAGCTACACAGTACGACGTCGCACGGATTTTGCTGCGACGTCGTGGCAAAATCCACGCGATAAATCGCACAGTGTGAACGGGGCCTAATACATTCCCTCATCTAACAGGATAGTAGCCAGTCCCTGTGCATTTTAACCCCTTAAGGGTGGCTAGGTGGCTTGTGTGGGTCTCTGATGGCAATGTTTCTATATATCCTACAAATCCGCCACTTCATGGGCAGGTTATGGGGATCTCCTAGGCACGATATTTGAAGGAATTTTTCATATTTATTTTTAACCCTTATTTTATGGAAAACTCACTGTTCCTTTTAAAAACATTGTTTTTAAAGCTTTTTGTCCTTGTTTCCTGTCCCCCAGGGCACTACCAGGACCCCCATACACCTTCTATGGCAAATATCTTGCATATATGCCCTCTTGGAGGGCACTCTAAAAATCTAACTTTTGAGTCCCATTGACATGCATTGAGTTCGGTTCGAGTCCGAGTTCGAACTCAAACTTTTGAAATTGTTTGAGTTCGAATGCGAACCGAACATGGGGGTGTTCGTCTCATCCCTATTCTGGAAGTACCTGGACACATGATTTCTACTTTTTGAGATATTTAAGTGACAATAACAAGTTTTGTGGCTTATCATTTCTGCAATCGGACTAACTGTCTCAGGGCTCTGTGCACATCTTTATTTCTCAAGCTATAGATCATAGGGTTCAGCATTGGTATGATTATTACATAAAATACAGATAGTACCTTGTCTCTGTTTCCATCTACAGAAACCTTTGGCCTCATGGAGATAATCACAGCCATCCCATAATACAAGGTCACAACGATGAGGTGTGGAGTACAACTGGAAAACGCCTTGAATCGTCTGGAGTGAATTCCTTTTATTGAAGAAATAATTTTATAATAAGAGAAAAGAATGAGAAGAAGTGGGACCAGGAGGATGGTGGCACTTAAAAGAAGTATCATAAAATCAAGTACAGAGGTATCACTGCAGGACAAGAGCATCATGGACGTAGACGAGCACAGGAAATGATTAATGATGTTTGAGCCACAAAATGTCAATCTACATAACAAGAAGATGTTGAATGATGACATGGCAAAACTCACTGTCCATGTGACTGTAATCATCAACACACAAACTGATCGTTTCATGATCCTGTTGTATTGCAAGGGCTTACAGATTGCAACGTAGCGATCATATGCCATGAAGACCAGAAGGAGGCATTCACTTCCTCCCATAACAAAACTAAAAAATATTTGGGTGGCACAAGCTGCAAACACAATACTTTTATTCCCACCTATGAAATCCACAAGCATCCTGGGAACGATGACTGAAGGACCACAGATATTAATGATGGACAGATTAACAAGAAAGGAGTACATTGGGTTGTGTAGTCGGTGATCAATGAACACAACCAGGATAAAAAGGATATTTGCCACCAGTAGGGCCATATAGACAACCAAGAAGATGAGGAATAATATAACTTGTACCATGGGGTCACTGGAAAACCCAAGAAGAATGAAGTGGGTCACTGTACTGTGATTCCTGTTTTCCATAAATGCCATGGTTCATTGGCAGATAAATCAAATTACCTGACAAACAATGAGAGACACAGGCATGTTAAAGCATGACAGTTATCATTTAAAACTTTGCATAAACATTAATGGGAGCAGGTGATGTTAGCAGGAGTCCATCAGATAGTGGTCTGGCTGACTGGCTAACTGACTCACTTCCTCTGGCAGTTGAAGCAGAGAGAGGCTTCATGTTAAGCACTCACCTTCCTCCTGCCCTGCATGGGATGTCTCCTTTCATCCCCAGGTTGGATTCCTTGCTCGTGCCAGGAAAAGACTTTTCAATCTCACCCCCTTCTTCCCAGTTTTGCCTGGGTGTCACTGTGAGAGGTGTCTACAAGGAGCACTTCTAGTGCGTGCCTCACATTTTCGTATCTCCTCTGATCCAATGAGCCACAGCTTTAATCTTCTATAGATGCCCTGCACTGTGGGAAGAAGAGGCATTTCACTTCCCAGGTAGTCAATGGAGACTGCAACTTATAAAGCCATTGATGAAAGTATTGCCTCCTTTCCTGAAAGAGCTGCAAGATCAGCATGTATGAACTAATAGCTCAGTGCTGGCACGTTCTATGCTGCCAGAGCTTCCCCTGCTCCTGCTCCATAGTAAACCAGCCTTTACGACCATTGTCTCACCGGGAAAGTGCCCGTTATAGAGTATGGCTAGTCTGGACCGGCACCATGGTGACACACAATTTTTCAGGTTTACAAATGTTATTGATGAATACGCATAACGAATACAAACATTAATGAGCTCAATATAACATGCATGACACGGAATGAAAAAGCAACTGTGAGCAAATCATTGTCAATTTTGCATTTTTTTAATGGAGAAAATAAATAAAATATTAAAGTATACAGGGTGTCCATAAAGTCTCTTTACAATATCAAAAATTTATTCCAAAGGCAAATGAAAAGATAAGTGAAAATTATTACAAAATAAGACGTACATATTTAAGTTTTTTTTGCCTCATTTAATACACCTCTATATGGGCACCATTAGTTGCATGAAGCACATCAAGATGGTACTGGATTTCTTGCCATGTTGACTGTAGCATATCCTCATCAATGGTGGCAATGTCATCAGTCATCCTCTGCTTTAGATTAGTGATGTCCCTTTGTACTTTTGTTCCATACACCATATCTTTAACATAACCCCATAGAAAGAAGTTGTTTTTCTTCAGCGAGACATCAATTACTGCAAATGTTTACCATGTCCTTTTGACTGAATACCTGGCACCACAACTACATGACCTTCAAGCAACCATCATTTTCCAGCAAGATGGTGCACCATCACATTGGGGGCGGCATGTTCATGGGTTCCTAAATGAAACATTTCCTGAGTGATGGATTGGAAGGGGTGGCCCAATTCCCTGGCCACCTCGTTCACCAGATATCACTGCCCTCCACTTCTTTCTATAGGGTTACGTTAAAGATATGGTGTATAGAACAAAGGTACGGACATCACTAATCTAAAGCAGAGGATCACTGATGCCATTGCCACCATTGATGAGGGGATGCTACAGCCAACATGGCAAGAAATCGAGCACCGTCTTGATGTGCTGCATGCAACTAATGGCACCCATATAGAGTTGTATTAAATGAGGCAAAAAAAAATATGTCTGTCTCGTTTTGTACTAATTTTCACTTATCTGTCTTTTCATTTGCCTTTGTACTAAATTTTTGAAATTATAAAGAGCCTTTATGGACACCCTGTATAAAAAAAACCATTTACGCCAGCATTATGTCTTTCCCAAGGAAAAAGAAGAAATTAAACCTAAATCTCATTATCCATGTAACAGACAATGTTTTTTTTAATATATTAAAGATTTTATTAGTAAAACCTTCAGCCTGATCTGTTTCATTATTCAGTTGGAATTCCTGCACTAATGACTTGAATTTGACCCATAATCCCATAACACTAAATATTTTTTCTGAATCTAAAATATAGAAATACTTTTATAACTGTAAAAATATTTATTGACATTACTCTTTTTAAAGGATTCTGTCAGTTATTACATACATTGAGACTTTTAATTGTTTTGCTTTCTTACCTTGTCGTTAATCGATTTGTGAAAGCAGCGCAGAATCTGGCCGTGACGTGCCCAGCTGTCATTTATTATGCTGCATTAAGGTACCTCACCTGTCCTGTTCCCCATCAATCTCTTTAACCTGGATGGGTTTTTACTCTGGAAATATTCCTCTGTTTTTATAAATAAAATAGCACTTGTGTCTTTAATGAATTAAACAGAATAAATGATGAGCTGGAGGATTCCCATTATAACCATCCAATATGTCACCTGAAAGCACGCGTGTGAGAAATTAACCTTTAAATATATTCCATATAAAGCCTCCTCAACTCCCCGATCGGCCAAAGAATCCCCAGTCGGGTTCTACAGATATAGATCAAGGAGCTGCTGTTACTTCAGAGACCTCATTAATTACATCAGGGGTTTATTAGCGCAGATAATGTTTTCATTGAGCTGTTGTTTCAGGCCTCAACAAGGAAATAATGTGATTATATTTACAGTTATTAATATTATATGTATAATTAATAATATATTTTTAATTTAATAATAATACTATTTCTCTCCTGACCTTCTTACATATTGGTTTGCATAAAATGTGTATGAGATTATGTATGGAGAAAATATCACACTGTGCTTTCAGTAAGGTCCATTTTGGAAAAAAATGTTCTAGAGAATTAATTTTGAGCTGACCACATATTTTCGCATTTCTATATAATTAATGTGTAAGAATGGCGACTTTGCTGTACGTGGGAAGGAGCTGGTACAGGTCCCCTACATAAACATCAGACTAACCACTTGGCTGCTAAGGACGCGCTCAGCACGTCCAGCCAAGTGGTTCTCTTGTGCTATGGATGCGCTGGGTGGTATTTTCGCTGATCGATGCAGTCCCCTGGTGCGGGTTGACATCTATGATGTCAGCCAACCTCTGGGACCCCGGTGGGCAGGAATAGCGCCAGTGTGGGAAGGTGCCTGAAGTGGAGGGGGGAGGACTTTTGGACCTCTCTCCCTCCCCATCCTACGAGCCACAGCAAAAAGGCAGGCACCGCTTGGAAGGGCACAGCCTGACCTTCCAAGCAGTGGCTGCCTTTAACCCCTTGGGGCTGGATCACGATTTGGCTCCAACAGGCGCCGGATCGCGGTCCCCTCTATAGGATCTCCCCCTCTCTACTGGCATCATCACACATAGCGTGATGACGTCAGTTTGGGAGTTAACCCCTACAGTTCAGTAGTTAACCCCTAGCTGCCACTTATGGGGGAGATAGGGGTTCCAATGAACCCTTTATCTCCCGATCCGTGGCAGCTATGGTTAATGTTTGGTATCATTGAAACAGCCAGAGCATGGCCTTTCCAATGATAACAAACATGACCATGTAAAATTTAAAAAAAATAATTAAAATAAAATTTAAATTAAAAAAAAAAAAAAATAAATTTAAAAAAGATTACATTTTTTTTCTTCTATTAATGCAGCAATATTGTTCTCATTTCAATTATAATGTGAACAATGATGCTGCACTAATGATTTTTTCTATGGGGGGTTTGCTAAAAATGATGTAATTTCCCCCCCACTAAATTTAACAAGTCCCCATTTCTAAACTTTTTTAACAAATGCACCCCATAGAAAATATAACCGCAAGCGCTCGGATGATAAAATGTGAAAAAAAAACTTTACACATTGTAGATTATTGAAAATTCTAATTTTATTGTATTTTTTGTTATAATATACAGGCAGGACATGACATATACATATAATAATAATATATTATGAATCTGCCGAGTCTGCCGGAAAGAACGATATAACATTTGTCTGGGTCGTATAATAAAATGTGACTTCAAATCGCGTTTAAACATGATGAGCGAAACCGGTAAAAATTAGCTCATCACACAGGGGTAATCTGGCTCAGCAGCGAACGGTTAACATAGGGGCTGCTGGAACTGTGCTGTAAGCCTGTTTCCTCAAAGTAGGCCCAATCCTTAGTTCACAAACTTCTCCAATCTTAGAAAATGGTAGAACATATACACAATGGAGTAAAAGGAATAGAAGGAACACACAATGGAATGTGAAGAAAAGAACAATGATACAAAAGAAAAATAGAACAAAGACACATGGGGTTAGATGTGTCGAGATTTATATTCAATAAGAAACTTATACGAGATACAAATATCAATCGTTTATATTTCCTAGAAATTCTCCTAAATTCTTTTAATTGTCTGTGTTTTGCTTCGAAAAATACACCAATCAATAATCGGATAAAAACATATATATATTTATTACGTATACAAAAAAGTTTCAAATCTCATATCATAAACAAAGATTTATAAACAACCACATCCATCCATCAGCACATAGACACTAGCTTCTCAATATATGTATCTCCTGTTAGTAACTGCATATATGATTAATATCATTTACTTTATCAGTTAGTAACTATACACAAATGGATAATAAACATTTCTGCTTAACGGAAACAATTAACATGTATTTCCCAGCAAACCAATGTTTAAACAAGCTAGATCTTGTAGAGATATATGTATCTCTCTATGCTACGTGGATCAACAAAAGATGAGCTATCACTTATTCTATTTCTAGAATGATAAGTAATAAAAACTTATTTAGTGAATCCTACCATAATATCGAGGATTAAGCTTCTAATCTTCTGCTTTTTATATTTTAGTTATATAATTCCTTGCTTATTTATTTCAATCACAGTAATTTACAAATTCAATATATATATATATATATATATATATATATATATATATATATATATCTTTGTATATCACTTTGCAACAATTACTTTGGGATAAATCCTTATATCCGATTCTTATTCATATCTCTATCTGCAGAATAGAAATATTTTAAAGACTCGGAATCTAATAGACTCAGATTACTATCTGTTGCAAGAAATACTCCAGATATACTGTATATAATTACATTAATTCCTTAATTTAAATAGCTTTCATACATTACCTCTCCAATCTGGATTCAATGAGTTACAGCCTTTGAATATTCTTTATGTAATATATTGTTTTTGGAATATGTGAAAATTATCAATATCAGATATTCAATGCATGTGAGTTAGAAGTGTGGACCTAATTAAGTGATATGTAATATCTTGAATGCATTGGGTGTTGGAATGACCTGAATCTCTGAATCAATGCATTATCGTGTCCTGGGATGATCTGAATGCCTTGCAACGAACAGGACAGCTCCAATTATAGACAATTTGTTGTCACTGACAATCTACCCCTTTCATTTAAATTTTACTCTCTCTATATTAATATAATATTTACTACAAGGTGGAAAGCCTGCCCAGAGGGCAGTCTATTGTGGATATACTGCCCCTGCTCATGGATATATGCCCCAGCTCATGGATACTGCCCCAGCACGTGGATACTGCCCCAGCTCGTGAATACTGCCCCAGCTCGTGGATACTGCCCCAGCTCGTGGATATTGCCCCAGCTCGTGGATATTGCCACCCAGCTCCTGGATATTGCCCCCCAGCTCATGGATATTGCCCCCAGCTCCTGGATATTGCCCCCAGCTCATGGATATTGCCCCCAGCTCATGGATATTGCCCCCCAGCTCATGGATATTGCCCCCAGCTCATGGATATTGCCCCCAGCTCATGGATAATGCCCCCCAGCTCCTGGATACTGCCCCCCAGCTCATGGATACTGCCCCCCAGCTCCTGGATATTGCCCCCCAGCTCATGGATATTGCCCCCAGCTCATGGATACTGCCCCCCAGCTAATGGATACTGCCCCCCAGCTCCTGGATATTGTCCCCAGCTCATGGAAACTGCCCCCCAGCTCCTGGATATTGCCCCCAGCTCCTGGATATTGTCCCCAGCTCATGGATATTGCCCCCCAGCTCCTGGATATTGTCCCCAGCTTATGGATATTGTCCCCAGCTCCTGGATATTGCCCCCCAGCTCTGGATATTGTCCCCAGCTCATGGATATTGTCCCCAGCTCATGGATACTGCCCCCCAGCTCCTGGATATTGCCCCCAGCTCCTGGATATTGTCCCCAGCTCATGGATATTGCCCCCAGCTCATGGATATTGCCCCCCAAGCTCTCATGGATATATGCCCCAGATCAGACCCCAGACCAGACATGGGGCGGCTGTTCGAATGCTCTATCGGCATTCGGACAGCCGCCCCATGAGCTCCGCGCCATACTTACCTTTCCGAGCGGCGCCGGGGAAGTGAAAGTTTCCCCGCTTCTGGTCGTTGAAGGACCCAAGTCGCGGTCATGTGGGACTCCCACGTGACCGGGGCTTGGGTCCTTCAAAGAGCGGAAGTGAGGGAACTTTCCCTCTGCCGCTCGGGGGTTGGATGCGCGCGGCAGCCGGGTAGAGGCTGCACTCGCAGCCTCTACCCGGCTGCCGCGCGCATCCAACCCCCGAGCGGCGGAGGGAACTTTCCCTTCGCCGCTCGGGGGTTGGATGCGCGCGGCAGCCGGGTAGAGGCTGCGATCGCAGCCTCTACCCGGCTGCTGTGTGCATCTTGTAACCGCCGCGGCGAGCGCACAGCCGGCTCGTGCCGTGGTGGTTGCATGCGCTCGCAACCAACCGCCGCTGGTTGCGTGCGCATGCGCAGAGTAAGGCTTGGCGATGGACACGCCAAGCCTTACTCAATTATAGTATAGATACCTCAAGAGGGCAGTGTTACTCTTCAAATTAATTCCACAATTTAATTTTAATATATCTTATCTCAGGTCAAAGATCAATCTGTCTTAACAAAGACCCTATATTCAATCCTAGACTTTGGGTCACTCCTGTCAAAATTAAATTAATATCTCTACTCCTCTCAAAACTCAGCTAAATTCCTTTCTAGTTAAAATCAACAGAAATTCTATTCTTCAGTAATTATACCGTTTACCAGTTATACTCTACAAATACTTGGAGCATCTATGTTCTTATACCCAAAAAGAAAATATCTTTAATTCAAGGACTTGTTAAAACAAACCAATAAATTTAAATATGACATGTCTGGCACTTAGCTCAGCATTATATCAACTAAAAACATTTTATCGTCTATAACATCATGTCTGGCATTTATAAAAAAAACAAAAACATAACTCTTAAGGTTCACCTAGCCATGAATTAATTTAAAAAAAATATCTCTGTCCGTTTCTAAAACTAGGGAAAATTGAAAAAGAAGGACTTTACATTAAAACAAGATAGCTACAGGCATCCATTTTAATTTCTCCATTATAATATACCCGACAGATGAACAGAACAGAATTGGAGCAGGTACTATTTTTGGAAAAAAAAATTGGAGTCAATGAAAACAATTTTCAATTGCTTCCACATTCAACTGTTTTTGGAAGCTATTGATTTCTAGGATTAGGGTTAGAAAGCTCCCTCCATATTTGTGCCCTCATCCACCTTGGTATCCTTGCCAACAGTGTACTCGGTGTCTGAGCCTATTGGAGAAGGGTGAATGTTGGCCTCCTGCCAAGGGACCATTGATCAATGTGGCATAGCCAATTCTAAAAGACAGTGGGTATAAGTGGGCATGTTGGGTTAATGTTGATAAAAGTATAATTATGTAACTTAAAACTGGTTGTTTAAGAGTTTGTTTTGTGTTAGTAAATATGATAGAACATTTGTTCCTGCTGTCTTTGTAATTGTTTGTACTTAGATTAATGTGATGTTGAGTTAATGTTGATAAGGTACTAATCCTCTCTTTTGTATCCGATATGTTTTCTGTATCTCCAAATGTGATTTTCATTCCCCTTTTGAGTAAACAGTGTTAGAGGTTTGCACAGCTGGAAAATTCATTTCATTTCAAAATAATTTGGTTTTCGCTATTTCATTTCGTAATTTCATTTTTGTTATTTTGTTTCATAATTTTGTTTCATTTCGTTTCTTTTGTTTGGTGTATCGGATCACTATAAAAACCATTGTAATTTGGGATCAGTTCAATATTTGATATTGATATGAATTTTGGATCACTAAATAAAACCCCAATAGATCAAATCCTGCTGCTAAAAGGCAAGCTAGGGTTAAATGTTGAGCTGTCCATTGGCCTGTAGTGCTGACGACAGATTCAGAACCACAGGCCAATTTACAGGGACAGGGTGCTTTGTGAAACAGTTCAACGATTCTGATTCGTTTCATAATGTTGTTTTCTTTAGTACTGACTTGTATTGTAAGTTGGGATCGATTCAATAATTGATATCGATTTGAATTTCAGATAACTAAATTAAACCCCAATAAGTCAAAACCTGCTCAGGAATCATTTAATCAATCGTTCTCTCGTGAAACAGTATAACAAATCAAATTTGTTATATTTAGTTTAATTTTCATTTCAATTCAGATTCAATTCTTTTGTTATTTCGGAAGTATTTCCAAAATACGAATTACTGAATTTTCAAATAATTTAGATTCGTTACGAAATGAATGCACACTTCTAGACACACCTCTGCTATGTTGATTGTGTCATTTTACCCCCTCCCTGTTTCCCAAATAAACTGATGCCTGTAACGTTGGGAGCTTCCAGCCCTACCTGTGTGCTTGAGGGCAGCATGTCTGATGCTGCTCGCTGACCAATGCCCGGTTTAAATGGAGACAGGCAGGGAGGTGGTTGCATGAGGCGCGGCTTGAGTGGGGGGCATGGCCTGGTGAAGGTCTTTAAAAACCCTCAGTGTATTCTCAGCAGTTGCCAGATCGTGGTTATCCATACCTGAGCTCCTTGTACCTGACTGCTATATTGAATTAACCCGTTATTGACCTCTGCTTGTTTCTGACTATTCTGCCTTCTGTTGCCCTAGACCATTTTCTTGTACTATGCCACTCCTCTGATATCGACCCGGCTATTCCATTTGACCATTCTGAACTCTGTATTCCTGATTCTGGCTCGGCTGACTACTCCCCGTGTTGTTAACCCTTTCTGTCTAGCTAGTTTACCTGGCCAAATCTAAGGACCAGACAGTTAGGGATCTTTCACGGCTACTCTGTTGGTAGCTTCTGGGCTCTGTGGAGTGTGGGGTGTTAAGTACTGCGTGGTGGGATCTGGGAACCGTGACATTATGATCTGGCCACTATGGATCCCGCAGACTTAACACAGTACTTGGCTAACTTTGTATCCAGACAGGATGAGCAGGATCATAGGATGGATCAGTTTGCTATTGCCTTACAAACTATCCTGACTCGTACGGCTCACCTGGAACCAGCTGGGGTTGCACCCCCGCTTGATAAACCTGTGTCCCCTGTCGTTCAGACATCCCAGGTACACATGACCGCTCCTATGAGATTTGAAGGTACTCCCTCAGAGTGCCAGGGATTTTTGGTCCATGTGGATATTCATTTTAAATTAAATCCACAGATGTTTTTCTCTGACATTGCCAAAGTGGGGTTCATTATTAATCATCTGTCTGGCAGAGCATTGACATGGGCGACTCCGTTATGGGAGGCAGAGAAGCCTATCATACGGGATTATAAAGAATTCATAGCCGAGTTACAACGTACATTTAATCCTACCAGAAAGGCCACGGTAGCTGGCAAATCCTTGTTCCGCATACGTCAAGGGAACAGGACTGTTTCTGATTATGCCATAGAATTTAAAACCTTGATCTCTGATGTGAACTGGACAAATGAGACACTGGTTCTGGCTTTTATGGAGGGGTTATCAGAGTCATTGATGCATGAATTGGCTCCACGTACACTACCTGAGGTATTGTGTGAACTCATTGATTATTGTATAGATCTGGATAATCAGATAAGGGACAAAAGGACTCCAAGAGAGAAGCCCAAGAGACCGTTACCTAGGTTGGCCCCTGTTTTTCAGGCACCACCAAGAGAGTTATCTCTTCCCTCTGAGCCTATGCAACTAGGCCGTACTAGGCTTACAGAGGAAGAGAGAACAAGGCGTTTTCGTGAGGGATTGTGCCTGTATTGTGGTTTGGGGGAACATGTACGATTTCAATGTCCTACTCGTCCTAAGATGCATGATAAGCCGGAAAACTACCGCACCTAAGGCAGCTGAGGAGACAGGCCTTGGGTGTGACGTGCATGTCTCCTGTCAAAGACACTAAACTTATGTTACCAGTATCCTTGGCTTGGGAGACCAAGACCACACATACTACCGCTTTTTTGGATTCTGGGACTGCTGGCAACTTTATCGATGTTAACTACGCTTCTTCCATTTCTCTACCTCTGGTTGTAAGAGAGACACCCTTAGCCGTCAAAGCCATAGATGGCAGACCTTTATCCTGCCCTAGGATTACTCACGATACGGTTACAGTGGTTCTTACCACTGGTCTCTTGCATAAAGAAGAAATCATATTTCAAGTTATCCATTCACCTTCCAATCCTGTTGTACTTGGTTTCCCTTGGTTGGTGGAACATAATCCTGTTATTGATTGGGCTAAGAGAGAGATACTGTCTTGGAGTCCTGCTTGTTTTGGGACTTGTTTAATACCCATTCAGCATGTCGGTGCCCTGAACACACCCACAGCTCCTCCATTGTCTACAGAGGTTCCTGACCAATATGCCGACCTCAGGGCTGTATTTGATAAAAGAGAGACAGAGAAACTGCCCCCACATAGACCATATGATTGTGCCATAGATATTCATCCTGGTACCATGCCTCCTCGAGGCAAAGTATATCCTCTTTCCATAAAGGAGAACCAAATTATGGAAGAGTACATAAAGGAGAATTTGGAGAGAGGTTTTATCCGACGTTCCTCTTCGCCAGCAGGGGCTGGGTTCTTTTTTGTGTCTAAAAAAGAGGGAGATTTACACCGTGTATCGATTATAGGGGGCTTAACAAGATCACCATTAAGAACGTGTACCCTATCCCTCTCATATCAGAACTGTTCGACAGGTTAAGGGGGTCAGCAGTATACACAAAACTTGATTTAAAAGGAGCTTACAACCTGATACGTATAAAAGAGGGGCATGAGTGGAGAACAGCATTTAACACCAGGAGTGGGCATTATGAATACTTGGTCATGCCTTTCGGTCTTTGTAATGCTCCAGCGGTATTCCAGGATTTTATTAATGATGTGCTCAGAGATTTCTTACAAACCTTTGTTATAGTATACCTAGACGATATATTGATTTACTCTCCCGATCTGAAAACCCACCATGCACATGTCAGACAGGTATTAGCAAAATTACTGGACAATGGTCTTTATTGCAAACTAGAGAAGTGTTTATTCGACATTACTACTGTGAAATTCCTTGGGTATATTATCACTCCAGAAGGTTTTGAGATGGATCCTTCTAAACTCACGGCCATCTCAGAATGGCCTCTCCCTCAAGGTCTCAAGGCCATACAGAGGTTTCTGGGGTTTTCCAACTATTATAGGAGATTTATCAAGAATTATTCCGCTGTAGCCTCCCCTATCATTAATATGACACGTAAAGGTCTGAAGAACCAGATCTGGTCTTCTCAATCCAAACAAGCATTCGAGGCCCTCAAACAAGCTTTCACTTCCGCTCCCATGTTACGGCATCCTGATCCCAGGATTCCGTTTGTTCTTGAGGTTGATGCTTCCGAGATAGGCATTGGGGCTGTCCTGTCTCAAAGAGAGTCTCCAGGAAAACCTCTACATCCTTGTGGGTTCTTTTCAAGAAAATTATCACCAGCAGAACGCAATTATGATATCGGTAACAGAGAATTGCTTGCTATAGTGTCTGCCCTATCAGAGTGGAGACATTTGTTGGAAGGTACTCTTGACCCTTTATTGATAATTACTGATCATAAGAACCTTACGTACATTGGGGATGCTAAACATTTGAACGCGAGACAGGCCAGGTGGTCATTGCTACTGTCTCGGTTTAATTTTGTATTGACTTACAGACCAGGTGACCGCAATGTAAAGGCTGATGCCTTATCTCGTCAATATGACCCGTATGAATCTAATACACAAGACCACAATCCTATAGTTCCTCCTGAACGTATTGTGGCTTCCACAGTCTTGTCTGTCTCCTCGCCTTTCCTGGAACGCCTCCAGGCAGTTCAAGTAGGGGCTCCACCTGACAAGCCTCCAGATATGTTGTTTGTACCTGAAAAGGAAAGACAAGAATTACTCATAATGTTTCATGATTATAAACCAGCAGGTCATCCTGGTATTACTAAAACTCTTACCAGTATCTCCAGACAGTTCTGGTGGCCCACCATGCGACAGGACGTACGTCTGTTCGTTTTGGCTTGTCAAGTCTGTGCCAGAAGCAAAACCAGTAAATCCTTGCCTGTCGGTCTATTGCAGCCTTTACCCATGCCTAAGAGGCCTTGGTCTCATCTATCTATGGATTTTATTGTGGACTTGCCGAAGTCCAAGGGTCATACTGTGGTTCTGACAGTTGTAGACCGCTTCTCCAAAATTGCTCATTTTGTCCCTCTACCTAAGCTTCCTACAGCCAAAGAACTGGCAGTTGTATTTGCTAGAGAGATTGTACGAATACATGGGGTTCCGTCTGAAATAGTCTCTGACAGAGGAGCCCAGTTCGTCTCTCGTTTCTGGAGGGTTTTCTGTGAAGAGATGGGGGTGCGATTGGCCTTCTCTTCAGCATATCATCCACAAACCAATGGGGCAGCAGAGAGGGCAAATCAGGGTCTCGAGCAGTACATACGTTGCTTTACCAAACAACAACAAGACAATTGGTCGGAGTTGTTGCCCTGGGCTGAGTATGCACGTAATAACGCCGTTAACGCGACCACTGGCCACTCTCCTTTTTCTGCCATCTATGGTTTTTTCCCTCCGGCTCTACGTCTTCAGTTTACTGAACAGGTCATCCCGGCTCTCGATGACCATCTCACTCAACTGCAAGAGATTTGGAGACAGATTCGAGAAAATATGGAGCGCAATGTTGCTGTCCAGAAATGCAAGGCTGACAGGCATAGGTTACAAGCTCCCTCCTATAACGTGGGGGATAGAGTTTGGTTGTCCACTAGGAACGTGAAGTTGTGGGTGCCTTCTATGAAAATGGCACCTCGGTTTATAGGTCCATATAGGATCATTCGCCGCATTAATCCTGTGGCTTATGCTCTTGCCCTTCCTAAACATCTTCGCATGCACAACGTCTTCCACACCTCCCTACTGAAGCCATTGTTGTGTAACAGGTACACGTGGGTCGTTCCTCCTCCTCCACCTATTCAGGTTGATGGTGAATCTGAGTATGAGGTTAGGAGGGTTTTGGATTCTAGGCTGTGCAGGGGCGCTCTGCAGTACTTGGTTGATTGGGTGGGTTATGGTCCAGAAGACCGGTCCTGGATTCCAGCTTCCAACATGTCTGCCTCTAGGTTGGTCAGGGCGTTCCATGCCTCACACCCCGATCGCCCTGGTGGTCGTCCTGCCACTCGTCCTGTTGGTCGTCCGGTGGCCTCCCGTGGAGAGGGGGGTACTGTAACGTTGGGAGCTTCCAGCCCTTCCTGTGTGCTTGAGGGCAGCATGTCTGATGCTGCTTGCTGACCAATGCCCGGTTTAAATGGAGACAGGCAGGGAGGTGGTTGCATGAGGCGCGGCTTGAGTGGGGGGCGTGGCCTGGTGAAGGTCTTTAAAAACCCTCAGTGTATTCTCAGCAGTTGCCAGATCGTGGTTATCCATACCTGAGCTCCTTGTACCTGACTGCTATATTGTATTAACCCGTTATTGACCTCTGCTTGTTTCTGACTATTCTGCCTTCTGTTGCCCTAGACCATTTTCTTGTACTACGCCACTGCTCTGATATCGACCCGGCTATTCCATTTGACCATTCTGAACTCTGTATTCCTGATTCTGGCTCGGCTGACTACTCCCCGTGTTGTTAACCCTTTCTGTCTAGCTAGTTTACCTGGCCAATTCTAAGGACCAGACAGTTAGGGATCTTTCACGGCTACTCTGTTGTTAGCTTCTGGGCTCTGTGGAGTGTGGGGTGTTAAGTACTGCGTGGTGGGATCTGGGAACCGTGACAATGCCTATCTCAAATAAAATATCATTAATGTTCCCCGCATTTAAGGGGTTATTCACACTTTTGGGGAATCAAATTTCCCCTTTCTGCAGTGAATTCACCATTTACCGCAGGGTCACCGAAGGGAATCGGCCGCCGAATGTCGGTGAAAACTGCTGCACACCAGCTGGCTGCCACCACAATCCCGCCGGACATCTGTCCAAAACCCCCCCGCAAACCAGTCCCCCATCTCTGTCAACCCACCGGACATCCTCTGCAAACCTGCCGGAGCCGACAGGCACAGAGCCAAACAGACGCAAAGAAAAGACAACAATCGGCCAGACTATAGGGTTACTATTTCTGCTTTTTGATTTGATTATGATTAGGTTAATACCAACGCTAAGGTTAATATTGCTGCTTTTTCATGATTCGTGTTAGTCCCAGGGTTAGGGTTAGTATTTCTGTGTTTTTAGGATTAGGGTTAGTACCAGAGTTATTGTTACTATTTCTGCATTTTTTTTGTTTATCCCCTTAGTGACCGGGCGGTTTTACACAAATCCGTCTTTTAGTGACTGCTGCTGTTTTTACGTTTCTGCGCTGTTAGTGTTTAGGTCAAATTTTCCTCTTAGGCTAGGG
Organism: Leptobrachium leishanense; assembly: GCA_009667805.1. Classification (NCBI taxonomy): domain Eukaryota; kingdom Metazoa; phylum Chordata; class Amphibia; order Anura; family Megophryidae; genus Leptobrachium; species Leptobrachium leishanense. The sequence goes on along the minus strand of CM019066.1, from coordinate 39,453,618 downwards.
TCAAACAAAAGCATTTTTACACGCGAACATAAAAAAGTGCGTCCGAATGAATTGACGTATTTTTTCACGGAATTCGCGAAAACGGTCATACGATGCGCATTTTCGTGCGTGATTTTTTATGGATCGTCAATAAAACACTTCTTGCGTCTGGACGTTATGTTGGCCGGACATTAGCAGCGTCTGACGTCTCCTAATCACGCAAACACGCCGCTATGCCGCAGCAGCGCACTCTGTACGTCGTACTAGCGGTTCGGCGTTCTCGAAAAAAATGCATTCGTTTTCCACTTGCGTTGCGCGGTCAGACTTTCGTGCGACCGTACTTCGTATATTGGCCGTCATTTGCTGCTAGTGCGGCCGTAATTATGTGCGCCAGAACGCACGTTAAAAGTGCGCTCGTCTGACCCCAGCCTTACTCGTTTATTCGACCCACACATATTATACACCCTTTTTCCCGCCATTATATGGACTTTCTAGAAATACCATTATTTCCATCATATCGAATAATTTACTATAAAAAAAAATATGAAATATGAGGAAAAAAATGGTAAAAACACACTTTTTCGTAATTTAATCCCCAAAATCTACAACCACCCAAAAAGACCCCGGCTAAATAGGTTCAAAATTTTGTCCCGAGACTAGAAATACCCAATTTTTACATGCGTTTGCTTTTTAACCCCTTCACTGCTGAGACAGTTCACCTATGTGCGCTGTGCTCATTCTGACCATTTTGTGCTAATTCTTTTAAGATGACAGCCTAGGTCCTATTTAATTAAACTCCCTCCAGACAAAAAAACTTTAAAAAAAAAACATTTTTTTTTTTATTTATTTATTTTATTTTTTTTATTTAATTAATTTTTTTAAATTTGTTTTTAAAACCAAACCTGGTCATGTTTGGTATCATTGGAAAGGCCACAATCAGGCCTTTCAAATGATGTCAAATATGACCATCTAGCTGCCATGGATCGGGAGATATGGGGATCCTTAGGATCCCCTTATCTCTACATGGCAGCTAGATGGTTAACTGTCCCACTGACATCCTCACACATATGGTGAGGTTGTCAGTGGGTGGGGGGGACCTGGAGGCTTGGCTGACATCCAAGATGTCAGCCCCCCTCCAGGTTTGAATCGCGTTTTGGCGCCAATTGGCGCCGAAACGTGATCCGGTGGCAAAACTGTTAATGCCATACACCGCTGAAAAGGGGAGGCTCTCCCCTCTCCAGCAGTGCAAACGGCATCTCCCTAGCCTCAATGGTTGGGGAGATAGAGGGCTCCAAAAGAGCCCCCCCTCCCCTCCATTGAAATGCATGGGGACGCCTGCTGATGACGTCACCGTGCAGCGTGGCGACGTCATCAGCCTCGCCTGCCCATGTAAATCACATGGGCAGGCTTCCTCCCTGCCAGATCGCTGTGGGATCCAGCGAGGGAGGTGAGTATCGGGCGGGAGGGGGATTAGGCGCCGCTGACGTACCCTGTACGTCCGCGGGTCTAAGGCTGGGGTCAGACGAGCGCAGTGCGAACGCGCGTGCAGGCGCACTTAATCACGGCCGCACTAGCAGCAAGTGCCGGGCAATGACGGCCAATATACGAAGTACGGTCGCACAAAAGTCCGGCTGCGCAACGCAAGTGGAAAACGAACGCATTTTTTCGAGAACGTTAAACTGCTAGTACTGACGTACAGAGTGCGCTGCGCCCGCTAGCGGCGTGTGTGCGTGAATTGGAGATGTCAGACACTGCTAATGTCCGGCCAACATAACGTCCAGATGCACAAAGTGTTTTATTGATGATCCGTACAAAATCACGGATGCAAATGCGCATTCGTTCGAACGCACTTTTTCACAGACAACGCGAAAATGCGTTCGTCTGACCCTAGCCTAAGGGAGACCTGTGGACAGGACGTACAGGGTACGTCAGCGACCCTTAAGGGGTTAATGTTAGTGTTAGGGTTAGGGTTAATATTTCTTTGTTCTTGTATTTTTTAGGATTAGTGTTATTTCCAGGGTCAAGGCCAATATTTCTGCATTTTTTTCGGATTAGTGTTAGTACCAAGGTTAGCGTTAGTATTTCTTTGTGTTTTTTTTATTATTAGGTTTAGTACCAGGGTTAGGGTTAAAATTTCTGCATTTTCTAAGGATTAAGGTTAGTGCCAGGGTTAGGGTAAGTATTTCTATGTTTTTTTAGGATTAGGTTTAGCACCAGGGTTAGGGTTAGTATTTCTGCAATTTTTTGGATTAGGTTTAGTACCAAGGTTAGGTTTAATATTTATGTGTTTTTTTAGGATTAGGATTAGAACCAGGGTTAGGGTTAGTATTTCTGCAATTTTTTGGATTAGGTTTAGTACCAAGGTTAGGTTTAATATTTATGTGTTTTTTTAGGATTAGGATTAGAACCAGGGTTAGGGTTAGTACTTCTGTGTTATTTTAGGATTTGGGTTAGCAGCGCCAATGTTAGGGTTAGTATTTCTGAAAGTTTAGAATTAGGGTTAGTACCAGGGTTAGGTTTAGTATTTCTGGTTTTTTTTGGATTAGGATTAGGAATTTTGCACTGCATATTGACAGCAATTCTGCTTCAGCCCTCTTAATGAAAGGTTATTGATCCCAACTAGGGATGTGCGTTTCGATTTGGCCCGATTTGTTTTCTTCACGAATCGGGCACATTCGGTGCCTCGGATTCAGACGATTTTCCAAATCGGATCGGATCCGAAATCGGATCGGATCCGAAATCGTCCGATACAAAATAATTTCCGATCCGAAACTAAATAATTTCGTTATTTCATATGGACATGAAATTTGTAAAATCGCAAGTCATTTTCGTTCCATTTGTGATTTTGGTTCCATTTCGGTCATTACGGACATCGTATTTTTCGGTTCCATTTCTGATTCCATAATTTCGTATCGTTTCCAATAATCCAATATTTCTGTCGATAAGATAATTCTGTCGATACGGTAATTCTGCTGATTCTATCTTTTTTTTATTAAATAAAGATCTTTTTTTCTTATGAATATGCATTGCACAACTTTATTTAATCATATTAAAATGGTATGAAAAGAACAAAAATGAACAAAACGATGTAAAAAAATGCAAAAATACTCACCCAAGTGGTCAGGAAAATCAGACTGCTTATGTGTTTAACGGCAGACCAGTGGCGTAGCGTGGGTTGTCAGCGCCCGGGGCAAGAAAAAAATTGCGCCCCCCTTAGTGTGGTGAATAGATAAATTGCCCTGAAATTGCAGCATATGGTGAAATTCACCATTTGGTGCAATTTGTTGCCAATTTCGGCACTTAGTGAGTAATCCCTTAAAATGTTTGTTAACTTGTATATATCTTTTTAAAGAAAATAATTTTAACAGGACATATACTAGGGCTAGCAATGCCCCTGATGCTGCAGGTTCCAGTTTCCAGGTATCTTACCTTGAAGCTGAACCATTGATTTTGCAGGTATTTCAGAACTTGGCGACAGATGTTTCCCAGCACAGTCTCCTCTCTGCTGTCAGAACAATAAGAAATACACGTAGACCCAATTAATATAATATGCCCTTAATATGTTCCATGTACCACTAATATAGAGGTGTTGGAGCAAAACGTTTACCCCTTTATTCCATCTAAAACACAAGCTCTTCACTGCTGTGAGGAGAGCAGGGTTGGACCCCTGTGTTTCCATTCTTTACACCCCACAAAGTCATGTTAGGAGTCATTGGACAGGTCAGAGTCTGGCCTTTCTAATGATACCAATCCTAACCATGTAAAAAAAAAAATACACAACTATAAATCTTTTTATTTTATCATGCCATTTCAGTTATTATGCACTCCTTTTCACTTACGGTACTCCAGTATAGTTTATTATGCCCCCATTTAATATATTATGAACTGCATTTCATTAATTATACGTCAGTTCATTTTTTTATGGCTCCATTTCATTTATGTCATTGATTAATATATTCCAATTAAATTTATTAGTCTCTTAGATTGTAAGCTACTGGGCAGAGTCCTCTCTCCTACGTTTCTGTGTGTTTAACGTGTATGGATATTTGTTATTCTGTCTCTCCATCCCATTGTACAGCACTACAGAACTTGTTAGCGCTTTATAAATACCTGTCACTGTAATGTCTCCATATATTTTATTACACCCCGTTTCATTTGTTATGCACCCCATTTCATTTACTAGGCTTCAGTATTAATTTATTATGCCCCCATTTAATTTACTATATTCAAGTTTTGTTTACTATGCCATTTCACCGTCACTCTCCAGAGTCCAGAGGGATTCAGATGCAGCAGCGGGAGTGAGGGGTTCTTGTCAGGACTCCCCAGGGGGGGATTCAGATGCAGCAGCAGGAGTGAGGGGGTCTTGTCAGGACTCTCCAGGGGCCATGATTATTATTAATAATCAAAACCAGTGCTTTTTTTGTTGGTACTCACCCTTAAAGCCGGAGATACAGCAAATGCAAAATGACGCACAGCGCCTGTAGGCAACGCTGCACATAGAGACGTGCTCAGTATATACAGGCCTATCTTCTCTGTGCGCTCAGCCAGCATCGGGCCACGTGGCTGAGTGCCCAGAGTTGGAAATAGACAGCTTTGCCGGTGATGTGGCGCAAAGCAACCGCTTCACACCGTGTTGCATTGCGTTTGTGGACAGCACTCTTTTAATGCATAAATCAAACCCTTTGTGCCTCCACTGCCTGACCACTTTAAATGAGCCAAAGTGGTTAAGGTGCAGTGTCCCCTTAATTATTAAAATAAATATTAAATGAAATATTATTAAAATAAATATAGTAAAATGAAGCATATTAAAACTTACTAAAAGTTAAGTACCAAAATAGTTTATTAAAATATAATATACAAGCTAAATATGTTAAAATAAATATAAAAATTACAATTTAAAAATATATAAAGAATTTAGATATTAAAATAGACTAACTCAGAGTAATGTGTGGTGTGTATGAGTGTATTACAAAGCTCCACAGCAATGTAACTCACAGTAGAAGGCCCCTCCATGCCCCGAACACACACACACACACTTCTGCCTGTTGAATCTGTGCTTGGATGCAGTTGAAGGGGAGGGGGGCAGGGGCCATTAGGTCACAGCTGGCTGCTTCACACTGCTATTGGAGCCTGGCTTCCCTGCTTCTCAGTTGTCACATGCCGCTTCACACAAGCTATTTAGCAGCAAGCGGTGAAAGGCCGGCAGCCCTGAATACAGAGCATAGAGCTGGACTGGGGTAACACTGATGTCCAGAGTCTCTCACTTTTAAGGAATGTAAACTTTTTTCTTTCTTTTGAAAAGCCCCTGCACCTCATTCACTCACCCGTCCGGACCTAGATCAATGACCACCGGGACAAACACCTTCTGCCGCGTTCAGCCTTCTGCTCGGCAGGCTGCTCCCTCTCACACCACACATCAGTGAAGCCGTCCCCTACGTGCCGCATCATAGTCATGTGACTCGCCCAGTCAGCTGCTGAGTGCTGACAGCATCATCCTGCGTCCTGCTCCTCTCTTCCTGACCGGCTGCTGGCTGGGAACTTATAGGGGGCGCAAATTTCTTTTGAAATTATGCGCCCCCTAAGAAAACTGCGCCCGGGGCCACGGCCCCCCCCAGCCCCCCCACGCTACACCACTGCGGCAGACCGACATACTCTATCCAGAGTAAGTCTGCTGTTAAACACATAAGCAGTCTGATTTTCTAACGATCAGGACGCTGGATAGCACTGTTGCAACCCAGCGTCCTGATCTTCTATACTATAAAAGGATAAGGTCCGGCGTGTCCGTCGCCAAAAGCGGTCTGCGCATGCGCGACGGACATTTGAAAGTGGCCGTTAAAACAAACAGGTAGCTGCGCGTGCTGGCCGCCTGCAAAAAAAAAATAAAAATCGGCACAAGCCGCGCACAGCTACCCGTGTGTTTAAACGCCGCAAGCCCCGATCCTCCAGCGGTGACCGTCCTCCGGCTGTCGCGGCCTGCTCGGCGGGCATCCAGGCTCAGGCGAGCCCCCAGCTTGGTTTTGGCCTAAAGGCCCAGTCGAGCCGGGGACTCGCCTAAGCCTAGAGGCCGGCCGAGCAGCCAGCGACAGCCGGAGGACGGTCACCGCTGGAGCTCAGGGCCGAAGTTCCCAAAACATACTCCCCTAAATCGGCCCTGAGCTCCAGCGGTGACCTCCTCCGGCCGAGCAGGCTGCTAGGCCGGCCTCCAGGCTCAGGTGAGCCCCGGCTTGGCTTGGGCCTACAGGCCCAGCCGAGCCGGGGACTCGCCTAAGCCTAGAGGCCGGCCGAGCAGCCAGCGACAGCCGGAGGACGGTCACCGCTGGAGCTCAGGGCCGAAGTTCCAAAACATACTCCCCTAAATCGGCCCTGAGCTCCAGCGGTGACCTCCTCCGGCCGAGCAGGCTGCTAGGCCGGCCTCCAGGCTCAGGCGAGCCCCCGGCTTGGCTTGGGCCTACAGGCCCAGCCGAGCCGGGGACTCGCCTAAGCCTGGAGGCCGGCGAGCAGCCTGCGACAGCCGGAGGACAGCCACCGGTAGAGCTCCGGGCCAAAGTAAGAAGATGTTGCCTACACATACTCACCGACATCGGCCCTTAGCTCCTCCAGCGATGGCGGTCCCGCTTCCAGCGTCCTCTCTCTCTCCGTTGGTCGCCGGTATGACGTCACGAAAGCCTTTGACCCCGGGTCAAAATGCCGGGGTCAAAGGCTTTCGTTACATCATGCCGGCGACCAACGAAGAGAGAGAGGACGCTGGAAGCGGGACCGCCATCGCTGGAGGAGCTAAGGGCCGATGTCGGTGAGTATGTGTAGGCAACATCCCCCTACATTGGCCCGGAGCTCCAGCGGTGGCTGTCGCAGGCAGCTTGGCCGGCCTCCAGGCTTAGGCGAGCCCCCAGCTTGGCTGGGCCTGTAGGCCCAAGCCAAGCCGGGGGCTCGCCTGAGCCTGGAGGCCGGCAGAGCAGCCTGCGACAGCCGGAGGACGGTCACCGCTGGAGCTCAGGGCCGAAGTTGCCAAAACATACTCCCCTACATCGGCCCTGAGCTCCAGCGGTGACTTTCTCCGGCCGAGCAGGCTGCTCTCCCAGCGCCTTAGCGCCTGAGCCCAGCACCTTAGCCCCTGAGCGCAGAGCCCAGCGCCTGAGCGCAGAGCCCAGCACCTGAGCCCCTGAGCGCAGAGCCCAGCGCCTGAGCCCCTGAGCGCAGAGCCCAGCGCCTGAGCCCCTGAGCGCAGAGCCCAGCGCCTGAGCCCCTGAGCGCAGAGCCCAGCGCCTGAGCCCCTGAGCGCAGAGCCCAGCGCCTGAGCGCAGAGCCCAGCGCCTGAGCCCCTGAGCGCAGAGCCCAGCGCCTGAGCGCAGAGCCAGCGCCTGAGCCCCTGAGCGCAGCACCCAGCGCCTGAGCGCAGAGCCCAGCGCCTGAGCCCCTGAGCGCAGAGCCCAGCGCCTGAGCCCCTGAGCGCAGAGCCCAGTGCCTGAGCCCCTGAGTGCAGAGCCCAGCACCTGAGCCCCTGAGCGCAGAGCCCATAGCCTGAGCCCCTGAGCGCAGAGCCCAGCACCTGAGCGCAGAGCCCAGCGCCTGAGCGCAGAGCTGAGCGCAGAGCCCAGCGCCTGAGCGCAGAGCCAAGCGCAGAGCGCAGTGCCTGAGCGCAGAGCCCAGCGCCTGAGCGCCGAGCCCAGCGCCTGAGCGCAGAGCCCAGCACCGAGCCCAGCGCCTGAGCGCAGAGCCCAGCACTGAGCCCAGCGCCTGAGCGCAGAGCCCAGCACCGAGCCCAGCGCCTTAGCGCCTGAGCCCAGCACCTTAGCGCCTGAGCACAGAGCCCAGCGTCTGAGCCCAGCGCCTGAGCCCAGCGCCTGAGCGCAGAGCCCAGCGCCTGAGCGCAGAGCCCAGCACCGAGCCCAGCGCCTGAGCCCAGCGCCTGAGCGCAGAGCCCAGCGCCTGAGCGCAGAGCCCAGCACCGAGCCCAGTGCCTTAGCGCCTGAGCCCAGCGCCTGAGCCCAGCGCCTGAGCGCAGAGCCCAGCGCCTGAGCCCAGCGCCTGAGCGCAGAGCCAGCGCCTGAGCCCCTGAGCGCAGAGCCCAGCGCTTGAGCGCAGAGCCCAGCACCTGAGCCCCTGAGCGCAGAGCCCAGCGCCTGAGCCCCTGAGCGCAGAGCCCAGCGCCTGAGCCCCTGAGCGCAGAGCCCAGCGCCTGAGCCCCTGAGCGCAGAGCCCAGCGCCTGAGCCCCTGAGCGCAGAGCCAGCGCCTGAGCCCCTGAGCGCAGAGCCCAGCGCCTGAGCGCAGAGCCCAGCGCCTGAGCGCAGAGCCCAGCGCCTGAGCCCCTGAGCGCAGAGCCCAGCGCCTGAGCCCCTGAGCCAGAGCAGCCTGCGACAGCCGGAGGACGGTCACCACTGGAGCTCAGGGCCGAAGTTGCCAAAACATACTCCCCTACATCGGCCCTGAGCTCCAGCGGTGACTTCCTCCGGCCGAGCAGGCTGCTCTCCAGCGCCTTAGCGCCTGAGCCCAGCACCTTAGCCCCTGAGCGCAGAGCCCAGCGCCTGAGCGCAGAGCCCAGCACCTGAGCCCCTGAGCGCAGAGCCAGCGCCTGAGCCCCTGAGCGCAGAGCCCAGCGCCTGAGCCCCTGAGCGCAGAGGCCCAGCGCCTGAGCCCCTGAGCGCAGAGCCCAGCGCCTGAGCCCCTGAGTGCAGAGCCCAGCGCCTGAGCCCCTGAGCGCAGAGCCCAGCGCCTGAGCGCAGAGCCAGCGCCTGAGCCCCTGAGCGCAGAGCCCAGCGCCTGAGCGCAGAGCCCAGCGCCTGAGCCCCTGAGCGCAGCGCCCAGCGCCTGAGCGCAGAGCCCAGCGCCTGAGCCCCTGAGCGCAGAGCCCAGCGCCTGAGCCCCTGAGTGCAGAGCCCAGCACCTGAGCCCCTGAGCGCAGAGCCCAGCGCCTGAGCCCCTGAGCGCAGAGCCCAGCGCCTGAGCCCCTGAGCGCAGAGCCCAGCGCCTGAGCCCCTGAGCGCAGAGCCCAGCGCCTGAGCCCCTGAGCGCAGAGCCCAGCGCCTGAGCGCAGAGCCCAGCGCCTGAGCCCCTGAGCGCAGAGCCCAGCGCCTGAGCGCAGAGCCCAGCGCCTGAGCGCAGAGCCCAGCGCCTGAGCCCCTGAGCGCAGAGCCCAGCGCCTGAGCCCCTGAGCCAGAGCAGCCTGCGACAGCCGGAGGACGGTCACCGCTGGAGCTCAGGGCCGAAGTTGCCAAAACATACTCCCCTACATCGGCCCTGAGCTCCAGCGGTGACTTCCTCCGGCCGAGCAGGCTGCTCTCCCAGCGCCTTAGCGCCTGAGCCCAGCACCTTAGCCCCTGAGCGCAGAGCCCAGCGCCTGAGCGCAGAGCCCAGCACCTGAGCCCCTGAGCGCAGAGCCCAGCGCCTGAGCCCCTGAGCGCAGAGCCCAGCGCCTGAGCCCCTGAGCGCAGAGCCCAGCGCCTGAGCCCCTGAGTGCAGAGCCCAGCGCCTGAGCCCCTGAGCGCAGAGCCCAGCGCCTGAGCGCAGAGCCCAGCGCCTGAGCCCCTGAGCGCAGAGCCCAGCGCCTGAGCGCAGAGCCCAGCGCCTGAGCCCCTGAGCGCAGCGCCCAGCGCCTGAGTGCAGAGCCCAGCGCCTGAGCCCCTGAGCGCAGAGCCCAGTGCCTGAGCCCCTGAGTGCAGAGCCCAGCACCTGAGCCCCTGAGCGCAGAGCCCAGCGCCTGAGCCCCTGAGCGCAGAGCCCAGCGCCTGAGCGCAGAGCCCAGCGCCTGAGCGCAGAGCTGAGCGCAGAGCCCAGCGCCTGAGCGCAGAGCCAAGCGCTGAGCGCAGAGCCCAGCGCCTGAGCGCCGAGCCCAGCGCCTGAGCGCAGAGCCCAGCACCGAGCCCAGTGCCTGAGTGCAGAGCCCAGCACCTGAGCCCCTGAGCGCAGAGCCAGCACCGAGCCCAGCACCTGAGCGCAGAGCCAGCGCCTGAGCGCAGAGCCCAGCACCGAGCCCAGCGCCTGAGCGCAGAGCCCAGCACCGAGCCAGCGCCTTAGCGCCTGAGCCCAGCACCTTAGCGCCTGAGCACAGAGCCCAGCGTCTGAGCCCAGCGCCTGAGCCCAGCGCCTGAGCACAGAGCCCAGCGCCTGAGCGCAGAGCCCAGCACCGAGCCCAGCGCCTTAGCGCCTGAGCCCAGCGCCTGAGCCCAGCACCTGAGCGCAGAGCCCAGTGCCTGAGCCCAGCGCCTGAGCGCAGAGCCCAGCGCCTGAGCCCCTGAGCGCAGAGCCCAGCGCCTGAGCGCAGAGCCCAGCACCTGAGCCCCTGAGCGCAGAGCCTAGCGCCTGAGCCCCTGAGCGCAGAGCCCAGCTCCTGAGCCCCTGAGCGCAGAGCCCAGCACCTGAGCCCCTGAGCGCAGAGCCCAGCGCCTGAGCGCAGAGCCCAGCGCCTGAGCCCCTGAGCGCAGAGCCCAGCGCCTGAGCGCAGAGCCCAGCGCCTGAGCGCAGAGCCCAGCGCCTGAGCCCCTGAGTGCAGAGCCCAGCGCCTGAGTGCAGAGCCAGCGCCTGAGCCCCTGAGCGCAGAGCCCAGCGCCTGAGCGCAGAGCCCAGCGCCTGAGCCCCTGAGCGCAGCGCCCAGCGCCTGAGCGCAGAGCCCAGCGCCTGAGCCCCTGAGCGCAGAGCCCGGCGCCTGAGCCCCTGAGCGCAGAGCCCAGCGCCTGAGCCCCTGAGCGCAGAGCCCAGCGCCTGAGCCCCTGAGCGCAGAGCCCAGCGCCTGAGCACAGAGCCCAGCGCCTGAGAGCAGAGCCGAGCACAGAGCCCAGCGCCTGAGCGCAGAGCCAAGCGCAGAGCGCAGCGCCTGAGCGCAGAGCCCAGCGCCTGAGCGCAGAGCCCAGCGCCTGAGCCCAGTACCTGAGCCCAGCGCTGAGCAGAGCACAGAGCAGAGCGCCAAGCAGAGCACAATAGATGGCACAGAGCAGAGCACAATAGATGGCACAGAGCAGAGCACAACCCATTAAAGGCACAGAGCAGAGCACAACCCATTAAAGACACAGAGCAGAGCACAATAAACGGCACAGAGTCGAGCACAGCACAATAGACTGCACAGAGCCGAGCACAATAAACGCCACAGAGCCGAGCACGGCACAATAGACTGCACAGAGCCAAGAACAATAAATGTCACAGAGCCGAGCACAACAGAATAAACGCCACAGAGCCGAGCACAATAAACGCCACAGAGCCGAGCACAATAAACACCACAGAGCCGAGCACAATAAACGCCACAGAGCCGAGCACAATAAACGCCACAGAGCCGAGCACAATAAACGCCACAGAGCCGAGCACAATAAATGCCACAGAGCCAAGCACAATAAACGCCACAGAGCCAAGCATAGCACAATAGACGGCACAGAGCCGAGCACAATAAACGGCACAGAGCCGAGCACAATATACGGCACAGAGCCGAGCACAATCTATGGCACAGAGCCGAGCACAATATACGGCACAGAGCCGAGGACAATATATGGCACAGAGCACAGCACAATATACGGCACAGAGCACAGCACAATATACGGCACAGCCAATCACAGCACAATAAACGGCGCCGAGCACAGAACCAAGCACAACACAATAAACGGCGCAGAGCACAATAAAAGCAGAGCACAATATACGGCACGGAGCAGAGCAGAGCACAGAGCCGATGTGCAGAACCCAGGACACAGAGTTGAGCAAAACAGAATAAACGCCACAGAGCCGAGCACAATAAAAACGCCACAGAGCCGAGCACAGTACAATAGACGGCACAGAGCCGAGCACAACAGAATAAACGGCACAGAGCCGAGCACAGAGCAAAACACAGCACAATAAACGGCACCGAGCACAGAACCAAGCACAACGCACCACACTTATCAATAGACTGCCCTCTGGGCAGGCTTTACACCTAGGTAGAAAATAAATGGCTGATGTCTTTAACGGATGGAAGACTTACTCTTTCCGAGGTCTTGGACTTTGGATAGATTTCGACTATCCCGAAGTGCAAAAAAAAATAGTAAAAATCTGTCCAAAGTCCCGATGTTTCACATCGGGACCTCGGATAGAGTAAGTTTTGGAGTTAACCCCTAGCTGCCACCAATGGTGGAGATAGGGGCTTCCAATGAACCCCCTATCTCCCGATCTGTGGCAGCTAGGGGTTAAGGTTTGGTATCATTGGATGGGCCAGAGCATGGCCGTTCCAACCATACCAAACATGACCATTTTAAAATTTAAGAGAAAAAAATTAAATAATTTTTTTTAAAAAATAAATAAATTTAAAAAAACAATTGTTTTGTTTTGCAAATGCAGCAATATGATGATGCTGCACTAACGATTTTTGTATGAAGTGCATTTGTTAAAAATCGGGTAATTTTACCAAAAAACAAGTATGTAACAAGTCCCCCATCTCAAATTTTTTTAACAAGCGCAACTGATAGAAAATATAACCGTAAACGCTCGCATGTTAAAATTTGAAAAAAAAACACTTTGCAGCTTGTAAATTATTGAAAATTCTAATTTTACTGCATTTTAAGTTCTAATATACAGACAGGATACATATACATATAACACAGACGTATACATTAATTATACCGCAGAGAGGCGCTTCCCCGCAGTGTGTGGATTCATATGCTGCATTAATTATACCGCGCAGAGAGGCGCTTCCCAGGAGTATGTGGATTCATATGCTGCATTAATTATAACGCAGAGAGGCGCTTGTTCCCTGCAGTGTGTGGATTCATATGCTACATTAATTATACTGCAGAGAGGCGCTTCCCAGCAGTGTGTGGATTCATATGCTGCATTAATTATACCGCAGAGAGGCGCTTCCCAGCAGTGTGTGGATTCATATGCTGCATTAATTATACTGCAGAGAGGCGCTTCCCAGCAGTGTGTGGATTCATATACTGCATTAATTATACTGCAGAGAGGCGCTTCCCAGCAGTGTGTGGATTCATATGCTGCATTAATTATACCGCAGAGAGGCGCTTCCCAGCAGTGTGTGGATTCATATACTGCACTTATTATATCGCAGAGAGGCGCTTCCCAGCAGTGTGTGGATTCATATGCTGCATTAATTATACCGCAGAGAGGCGCTTCCCAGCAGTGTGTGGATTCATATGCTGCATTAATTATACTGCAGAGAGGCGCTTCCCAGCAGTGTGTGGATTCATATACTGCATTAATTATACTGCAGAGAGGCGCTTCCCAGCAGTGTGTTGATTCATATGCTGCATTAATTATACCGCAGAGAGGCGCTTCCCAGCAGTGTGTGGATTCATATACTGCACTTATTATATCGCAGAGAGGCACTTCCCAGCAGTGTGTGGATTCATATGCTTCATTAATTATAACGCAGAGAGGCGCTTGTTCCCAGCAGTGTGTGGATTCATATGCTGCATTAATTATAATGCAGAGAGGTGCTTATTCCCAGCAGTGTGTGGATTCATATGCTGCATTAATTATAACGCAGAGAGGCGCTTCCCAGCAGTGTGTGGATTCATATGCTGCACTAATTATACCGCAGAGAGGCGCTTCCCCGCATTGTGCATATTCATATGCTGCATTAATTATACCGTGCAGAGAGGCACTTGTTCCCAGGCCTCGAGTGCAGCGGGAACGCGGCGGAACGGCGTTCCCGCACTTTTCCCACAGCGGGAACGCTGCGGGAACGCATCTTGCAACTCCCTGGTTGGTGTCTGTAATGGATGCGCCTGGGGACAGACTGCGAGTTGCGCTACAGCGGAGCTCGCGGCTGGATCTGGCTGACACAGACACGCAACTGCATGTGGTTGGCTGGAGCCCCGGTCACATGCCCGGATGCTGGCGGAGGTGCAGTCCAGTCAAGATGCTGGCCGAAGTCACGTGCATGTCCTGTGTGAGGTCACACAGTGCGCCACATGGAGCAGGAGGACGACGTGACCAGGGCCGGCCCAATCATGGTGCAGTATGGAGCAAGGGCTCCAGGCAGCCAATTTTTTTTTATTTTTTTTGTAGTGCGGCACATTTTTGAAGCCTGTGTCCCGGCGCAACGCTGCACTTCTTTTTTTTATACCAGCGCCGGCATCTTTGAGCAGTGCCGCTGGCGAACCGTGCCCACAGTGGGCCTGGCCGCCAGCTGAGCATCGGGCTCGCCTTGGCCCATCTGCCTAGGGTACGTCAGGGATTGTCCGCCAGCTTGAAGGACCGGCCTGCAACCTCTGCTCGAGCTACGGACCAGGCGCAGGTGTCTCTGCCAATCAGCTGCTTTGGGCTGGGCACGTGGTTTCTGGTCACACAGAGAGGACTCGCACCCCACCCCAGAAGTGCTCTGCTCACATGGAGGACACACCCAGACAGCACGATCTCGCCCTGCAGCCTGACTGAGACTCCCCTGAGGAGACAGAGCGTACCAGCATGGTGAGAGCTGACACCCAACCTTCTCATTGCCCTGTCTGTGTGACCTTCTTGCCTCTGGGTGACAAGTTAACCCTTTCACCGTCTCCCAGAGTGACCCATGAGGCAATTAAGGCACTCATTAACCCCCTTCTAAGGGACCAGTTAACCCCCTCACTGCCCCTTAGGACTCATTAACCCTTTCACTGCCTCCAGGGACTCATAAGCTATTCTGAGGGTCTCCTGAACCCCTCATTGTCCCTTGGGGGGCTCATTAACCCCTCTGAGTGACCAGGTAACACCTTCACTGCCTCCAGTACCCCCTAACCCATTCTGATGAATGCTTTTACTCCCCTCACTGCCCACCTTGAGCGAACCTTTTAACCCTCACGAGGTCACACAGTGCGCCACATGGAGCAGGAGGACGACGTGACCCCACCCCTGTTCCTGCCGGGAGAGACAGAATGACCGTCACTTACTGTAGAAGATGTACTCGGTGTAGCTGCTCCAGATCTTGACATCCCTGTACTGATTGATGAAGCCTGCTGTCCCAGTGGAGTTGCAAGCCACAATGTGGAAGCCAGCTTCAGAGAGCCTATCAAAAGCCTGCTCCAGGTAGGTGAACTTCAGGTAAGATCTAGAAGTGTACTTTTCTGGGGGTCGGTCAGGGTCCCTGCTCTCATTTAAAGTTTCCCCGAAAACCTATTTGGCCAAGGCTATCCTGCCACACACCATAATCCTGGCAACCCTCCTGAACTTGGCATCGGCTTGGTTATCCCTCACGGCCTCACCATGGTGTAGGAGCCTCGGTACCCTATGGTAATAATGCCGGATTTCATGTCCAGGACTGCTGCCAGGTCACTGCTCTGGGAGTTCTCTTCTAGGTCACTCTGGCAGCCCTCATCATTCATGAAGGTCTGCTTGGTCACCTTAGGTGCCAGCATCTTCACACCAGGTCACCCAGCTGGAAGTACTCAGCCTCCCTCTTTCTGTGGGAAGTGATCGGGCAGGGTTAGCTGCTTGTCCCTCAGGTTGTCCAGGACATATCTGAAGAGGAAGCCTTCTCAGTCAATGAAGAACCTGGATCTGTTGTCCCTGGGCAGGTCCTTCACGTTGTTCCTGGAGAACATGCTGTGCAGGGTGCTCTCTGTGAGAGTGGAATACTTGGTCATGTAGACTTGTCCTCCTACGTTCAGCTCCACCACGTCCGAGAAGGGAAAGGACATATCGCTTATGGGAGGATGGTCTCTTTCATAGCCATGTTTCCACATAAAAGAACAATGGGGAAAAAAGTTGTATTTTGTTCTGGAGTGGTGCAAAGGAAGAGTCACTCTATGGCTGCTGGAAGTCTGAAGTTCCTTTGACTTCTTTCCTCATCCTCTGGCGAGCAGGAGACTCAGACATCAGACTCTCAGCTGAGGAACTCTCAGCACCAGGAGCTGAACAGCAGCTACCAGCCTCAGCCAGTGTGGGGAAATGCTAGTGACCTCACTTTTCTCTGCAGGCTTCAGCAACTACTGCACATCTGTCATTTAAAGGAGCTGCTCCTGCTTTCTCCCCACTGGCAGACAATTAATGAAATCTAAGTAACAGCTGCATGGAGGTCTTCTAATATCAGTTTCTTGACATGTGTATTTGTAAACATTTGTAAACATTGATACTGTGTATTTGTAAACACACTGTAGCCTGCTCTCCCAACCCTACCTCAGCAAGCTGGCAGTTGACGTACAGTCCGTAGAAATCACGCTCGTCTGACCCTAGCCTAAAACCCATCGAATGCACGCCGAAAACCCTCAAAAACATCTGGATTAACCTTCTGAAAACCACAGAAAAACCTGAGCGGGAGCTGATCACACGCAGCGAAGCCTCCGAGAAAGCCGACACCGCAGACAGAGTGAAGTGAATAAATTAGGAAAACAGTTTGCATGAATGATTGAAAGGTGAAACGCTGTTTGCAAAGAAACTACTTAGCAAAAATGTCTGAAATTTACATATGAGGTCCAATGTATGATAATAAAGAGGGCTGTTACAGAAAAAATAAGTAAACTTAAAAAAAATCAAAAAAAGCGGACTTTTCTAAAAAAAAAAAAATTCAGAAAAATGCTTAAAATATCCTAAAAAATCTATACATAAAGAGACTCTTTACTGCAAAATTTTATAATGAACGGTTTATTAGATATTGAATTAAAACGGGAATATTTTTAACATTGAAGCCTATGGGATTCTCCTGAATAAACCTGCCGAATGAAACCACCGAATGGCAGGGCATTAGGGGAACCTTTCACTGCTAGTTTGTGTTCTCTGAATAGCTGAAGCAGTGCTTTTTCATGGGGATTTCACTGCCCTCGAACAGGCACCGAACAGGCACCGTATGTTCAGGCAATTTGCTAGGATTTGGTGAATTGCCTGCTCTCTGGATAGCCGAATGGCCAAGAAAGGTAACCGAACGCTGATTTTCAGCGTTCGGTTACCTTTCTCAAGCAATTCGGATCTCTTTGAATAACCCTGTATCTTTATTTAATAAAAAAACGATAGAATCGGCAGAATTACCGAATCGACAGAAATATCAGATCATCCGAAATACCATTAGTTTAAGTAAAAATGAATAGACACTTTGAAACGAATAGAACAGACAATCCGAAAAACACGAAAATTTCTGATATCACGAAAAAAAAGTCGATACGAAAAACGAGCTGAAACGAAACGATCTGAAACTAAAATTTTAAAAACCTGAACGAGCCGAACCAAAACGAAACGGAAAAAAAATCGGTGCACATCTCTAAGTCCAACATATCCCAATTGATTTGGTTCTATTAATTTCCATTGTGTTGTTGTGGTTCGCCAGTTTGATGATTCGGAATTTCATGTGTTTCTGAGATTTTAATCTTTCTTATTTCATCCATAACCAAACAAAAACCTTCATCTGTACTTTTAACCAACAACAAGGATCCTTCCATCTGCTTCCAGGACCATTCTAGGCATTTTTAAGGTTATTTTGGAGAAATTTTGTTAGGTGAAGGTGGTGCATGGAGTACAGGTACTGGGGATTATATGGGTGCTACTGTATGGGTCTGGGGCTTTGGAGTGCAGCAGCAATGGAACAATAGATGAGTTTGTCTGAGAGAAGCAGATCATGACTTGAACATCACAGATTGCTTTTCAATATAAAGACAATGGGCCACATTACAATCTTGTTGCTAACGTTAGCGCTCACCTGCGTGAGCATTAACGTTAGCCACGGTGGCTACAGCATATTACAATCCAAACGCTAACGGGTTAAGGTTAAGTAACCCGTTTGCGTTTGGTACCTTGTGCTTTTCAGCGCGAGGTTACTGTACTTTGCGCTCCCTATACTTAACATGGGGAGCGCAAAGTGTTAATCAGCGCTGGATTACAAAGTCCTAACGCTAATTAACGTCCGGCTCTGGTTAGCGGAGAATTAACCACAGCCAGGACTTTGTGTTAACGGATTCCGCTCCTGCAGAATCCGTTAACCCCAGTCAAAACAAAATAAAAAAGTGATCATATACTCACCTCCTGTCCCGCGACGAGGACCGCTGCTCTGTCCGCCTCCTCCATCCGGTGGGAGCGAGGTGAGATCCAGCAGGTCATGTGACCGCCGGCGTCTGGCTCAATGGAGTCCATTGGACTCCATCGAGTGGATGCTCGCGGCGCGGCTCACTTAAATCAAAATGATAAAATATTATTTCGCTAATGGCATTGGGGACACCAGTACAATGATCGGGTCCTACAAGCTGCATTTAAAGCATATCCATCATGTTCTGAATATCCATGTATAATAATGCTAAAGTGCCATTCGAGCCACAATAATCAATACATGTATTGAAAATGGCCATGGGTAGCTGAGTCTTCCAACTCAGCAGGATGGATCAACCTTGAGAAGTGGAAGTCTTCTTCTGCCAATCAGCTTGACCTGAACAACCTCCCAGGGATTAAGTCCAGAATGCAGAGGCAGTGAGAGGCATCGAATTGACTGGATATTCAAGAGAGCCTCCAGCCCCCTGACATACATCTGAAAAAACACCTTACATGATCAGACCTAATTTGGACACATTCTAGACGACAGGTGTGTGATATTTCTATTTACCAGCAGTGACTGCTGCTTTTAACACATGGAGGAGAGACACCTGAGAGTCAATGGCAGAGACAGGTATACAATCAGCAAATACTTTGTCACTTTCAGAAACCCTCAAGGTTTTCTCATGGGCGCTGCAGATAATTTGGCATAAGATGACATTAACCCAATGGCACTATATGAAAATGGTGTAAGCAGACTAAGTAGACTTCAGAAGGTCCACTTATATGGCTGAAAAAACAGCGTCGCTGACAGTCTCTTTCAGTGACATTCTTTGGATATCGACGTATGGAAAACACTTTCAACACTGGGTTGCATTGAACAGACTATTTGACACACGAATGACCAGTTTTTATTCTAATAATGACGAAGTGAAAAAGTCAAAACTTGCCATAGCCATGGCCGAATTAGAAGCTCTAGAGAAATTGACACCTTTTTCCATAGTTAGGGTTAGAAATTAGGGTTAGGTTGTTTGTGCTTGTTTTACCGTTAGAGTCGTCGTTTTTGTTAATCATCTTATTGTAATAGATGAGGTCCTTGACATCCATTATATGTTTTGACACTAAATGCGGTGCACACGAAGATAACTTATCAAGCCAGTTTGGCCACAAAATATTCTGGCACACATTGGGCAACCATGTGAAGGAGCCACCTTTGCTTCACTTGAGGTGTTGGACTTGTGCTCTGCTTCAAAATTGTGCTTGACTTTGATGGATTGACAGTCCACATGAAAGAGACCTGGCCAAGTGGAGTAATTGTAAGCCAATGATTCCCAGATGACTATGTCAATGTAAAGTGACTTCAGGGTTAACCATAACCCTTAAACAAGCACAAATAATAGTTTAAATTTAATCTTAATTTCTAACTCAAACCCTAACTCTTATTTCGTACAAAAATCCAAATTTTTTAACCATAACCCAAATTTCTACCCCTAACTCTAACCCTAACTCTCCTACCCTATCCCTATTATCTAACCCTAAACCTAAATTCTAACCCTAGATATTGAGAATGATGCTCCAATTCAGCCAAGGCGTCAAAATCAGAAACAACATTTAGCTGCAAGAGTCTTTTTCAAAGACAGGATCTTTTTTACAACAACTTTCTTTTCCCATGGCTATAAAGCTACGTCTTTTCCATAGAATTCCTTGGTTGATGAATGCAGACCGATCAAGCTTTGTGTTCGATATTGAACATTACTGTATACACTTTAGAGATTGAAAATAAATACTTCTACAATGCCATCAATATCACAAATCTTCCCAACAGTTAGTGACAGCTCACGCCTGACCAAGCTTCATTTTTATTTAAGAATTTTCTTCGTATTAACCCTTTCGCTGCT
This sequence comes from Leptobrachium leishanense, assembly GCA_009667805.1. Taxonomy (NCBI): domain Eukaryota; kingdom Metazoa; phylum Chordata; class Amphibia; order Anura; family Megophryidae; genus Leptobrachium; species Leptobrachium leishanense. The sequence continues at coordinate 39,433,851 of CM019066.1, read as the reverse complement.
GAGGCTTTTCACACCTCTGTGCTGAGGTCATTTTTACCGGTTTTGCTCATCATGTTTAAACGCGTTTTGAAGGCTTATTTTAGTATATGACCCAGACATATTATATATCGTTCTTTCCGTCAGACTCGGTAGATTCATAATATGTCATTATTATATGTATACGTTAAGGCATGTCTGTATATTATAACAAAAAATGCAATAAAATATGTATTTTCAATAATTTACAACGTGTAAAGTGTTTTTTTTCACATTTTAACATGCGAGCAATTGCGGTTATATTTTGTACGGGGTGCGCTTGTTAAAAAAATTAGAGATGGGGTCTCGTTACATTTTTTTTTGGGGAAAATTACACGACTTTTAACAAACGCACCGCATACAAAAATCGTTAGTGCAGCATCATTGTTCACATTATAATTGAAATGGGAACAATATTGCTGCATTAACGAACCAAAAAAAAGAAAAAAAAATGTTTATTTTTTTTTTATAATTTTTTTTTAAATATATTTTTATTTTTATTTTTAATTTTTATTTTTTTTAAAAAGCTTTTTTCACTTTCGTGTTTGGTATCGTTGGAACGGCCATGCTCTGGCCGATCCAACCATACCAAACTTTAACCCCTAGCTGCCACGGATCAGGAGATAGTGAGTTCATTGGAACTCCCTATCTCCACCGTTGGTGGCAGTTAGGGGTTAACTCTAGGACTGGCGTCATTGTGCTATGCACGATGACGCCAGTCCTCAGGGGGAGTTCCCAGAGGCTTGGCCGACATCCAAGATGTCGGCCAGCTCCGGGAAAGGATCACGAACCGGCGCTTTTCAGCGCCGATTCGCGATCCAGCTCCCCAGGGGTTAATGCCAGGCACCATTTGGAAGGGCAGGCTGTGCCCTTCCAAATGGTGCCTGGGTTAACCCCCGCAACGCCACCGATCGGGAGGGAGAGAGGTCCGAAGGATCTCCCCCGCTCCCTTTCAGGCGCCTCCTCCGCACATGCAGGGGGGCGCCTGAATTAGGTGTCATCGCGCTGCCGCGATGACACCTAATTTCAGCGGCGGCGGTTCCGGATGCTGGGCTGACATCGAGGATGTCAGCCCGCACTGGGGGGGGCCAGCGATCGGCCGGAACTCGGCCGAACACTGACCCCAAAGTGAGGACGCGCTCAGCGCATCCTCAGCACACCAGCAGCCATGCGGAGGACGCGCTGAGCGCGTCCTCCGCATCGAAGTGGTTAAAACACATAGCACCTGCAAAATGTTTGCAAGTTTTTTTCCATTTTTATATTTATAATCCTAGAATAGACAATGATAGATGGTTTTTACTGTTTTGTAAAATGATGGTCAGCAAAGATAACGACAATTTATTATACCGGCTGAGTGGAGTAGAGGTAACATCACTGCTCTTAACCATGGAGACCCAGGTTTAAATCCCAGCCAGAGCACCTCTCCAGTTAGTGTCCTTGGGCAAGGACACATAAAGGTACAGACTTTCCTACCACACAATATCGGCTGTGGAGTCCAGTGGTAACATCTGTGGGTTGGTTTTGTCACTGTATTAAATATTGCACTTACTGTACTGTTGTCCTGAACCTGTAAATAAAGTTTTGAAAAAAAATACTGATTCATTTAAATCAAAATGATGAAATATTATTTCACTGGTCTACCCTTTGACCGTGGAGAAGCAATTCAAATCCCGTGCAGCACACCCCTCCAATACAACTGTGGAGAAGCAAGTCTTGATGAGAAGTGGTTTAACCTAACCACCAGGTTGCTGAGCTACAATCATGGAAAGACAACTCAATCCCACTCATAAGACGCCACCAGTGAGTGTCCTTGGGCAAGAAACCTAACGATATGGATGCGCCCACCTCACAAAATACTTGTATTTCTCATAGATTGTAAGGAACCTTGGGAACAGGGACCCCCTAAATAAGTCCATCTCATTCATAGGTGGTATTCTAATGTATCAACCCTTGTACACTGATCTTGGTAAGCTCTGCGGAATTTGTGTCGCTATATAAATAAAGGATAATAATATTGTGTGTGGTTTCATTCACCTAAAACAATTGTATAAGGTAAATTTACTCCTCTTATTTAAATTTTTCAGGACGTAGAGAGGTTGCTCATTGAATAGTATAAAATATAAATGTACACAACGAAATTTACACAGAGAATTTTTTTATTTCATTTAGTTTTCATTCGATAAGTTAAGAATTTCTTCATTTTCGTTATATTAATTCTTTTCAGGGCGATTCAATATTTCGGGAAAAATTAGTTATATGTTAAACCGAATCAGTTCATAATTTTGAAATGTCATTTTTTTTCGTTGTTCCGAGTCAATTTCTAATTTAGGATGGTCGTTTATTCATTGTTCGTTTCGTTATTTTGAGAAGTCGATTAATTGTTTTTGTGTTTAATTTTTTTATTTCTGAAAATTGGTTATTATACAGAATTATTAGAATACATGCCACTGTATTTATTTGAATATCTCTCTGTTTGGCGAGATTAATATTACTCAAATGAAGCGATTTATTCGATTCGTTGTTTTTGTCACCATTTTTTTTTTATTAGATGAAATTTGTTCTTATTGAGATTCGATTATTCGGATCCATCCAAATTTCCGAAACATGAAAAAGTCACAAAACTAATTGCACATGTTTAGTACAAAATAGAGTCATCTATATAAACAGATGCGTTTTCAGTCAATACACTGTTAATACTTTGTCATAAAGACACTCTGGTTCATTCACTTCAACAGACAGAAATTTGAGCAACATGTGCAAGTTTTTCATTGTTTGAAAAACATGTTCTTTTAAGGAACTGACAACGTGACATTTCAATCACTAGTTCATAATTATTTTTATTCCTGAGAGTTAATGTGAAAAATTTAATTATATCGAAGGACCAGTGAAGTCCAACAGGAAGAGATCTGGATGTACCTGGGGACATGATCTCCAATTTTTGAGATATTGAAGTGACAACCACAAGTTTGTTGCTCATCATTTCTGCAATCTGACTATCTGTCTCAGGGATCTTATCACATCTTTATTTCTCAAGCTATAGATCATAGGATTAAGCACTGGTATGATTATTACATATAATACCGTTCGTACTTTGTCACTGTTATCATCTACAGAAACCTTTGGACTCAGGAAGGCAATCAGAGATACCCCATAATGCAAGGTCACAACGATGAGGTGTGGAGTACAACTGGAAAAAGCCTTGTATCGTCTACCGCTGATTCCTTTTATTGAATAGATAATTTTATAATAAGACAACAGAATGAGAAGAAGTGGGACCAGGAGGATGGTGGCACTTGCAAGAAATGTCAAGAAATCAAGTGCAGATGTTTCACTGCAGGACAGGAGCATCAGGCACGGAAAGGAGCACATGAAGTGATTAATGATGTCTGAGCCACAAAACGTCAAGCTACATAAAAAGAAGATGTTAAGTGATGATGTGGCAAAGCTCACTGTCCACATGACCGTAATCATCAGGGCACAAACCGATCGTTTCATGATCCTGTTGTAATGCAAGGGATTACAGATTGCAACGTAGCGATCATATGCCATGAAGAGCAGAAGGAGGCATTCACTTCCTACTATAGCAGAACTAAAAAATATTTGGGTGACACAAGCTGCAAACATGATACTTTTACTCCTGCTTAAGAAATCCACAAGCATGCGGGGAACAGTGACTGAAGGACCACCAATATTAATGATAGAGAGGTTAATGAGAAAGAAATACATTGGGTTGTGTAACTGGGGATCAAAGGTCACAGCCAGAATAAGAAGGATATTTGCCACCAGTAGGACCACATAGACAACCAAGAAGTTAAGGAATAATACAATTTGTACATTGGGATCGCTGGAAAACCCAAGAAGAATGAAGTGGGTCACAGTACTGTGATTCCTGCTTTCTGTAAATGCCATGGTTTATTCCCAAGAAATTCTTCTTTCCTGACGAAAGAACAGAGACACAGAAATATGAAAACAAGCCAGTTATCATTTAAAACTTTGAACAAACATTAATGGGAACAGGATATGTGAGGAGGAGTCCATCAAATGGCTGTCTGGCTGCCTGGCTCATTTCGTATAGCAGCAGAGAGGGGCTTCCTGTTCATCAATCACCTCCTGCCCTGTAGGGAACTTCTCCTTTCATCCCAAGGTTGGATTCCTTGCTCTTGCCGGGAAGATTTCTCGCTTCCCCTTCCCTTCTCAACAGTTCTGCTTGGTCATTACTGTTGTAACTTTCTACCGGTAACCCTTCTAGTGTGTGCCTTCTCATTCTCCTGGCTTCTCTGATACAGTGGGCCACAGCTTGAATCATCCTCAGCGCTGACTGCACTCAGAGACTGTGGGAAGAAGACACTTCCCTTCCCAGGCAGCCGATGGAGGCTGCAACATTTTGACGGCAGTGGCCTAAAGCGTGGCCTCCTTAGCTTGGAGAGCTGCAGGAGGAAATGCAAAATCAGAAATTATAGGCCATTATCTCACTGCTGGCTCGCAGAGTGTTCCCTGCTTCTGCTCCATAGTAAACAGCCTTCAAGGCCATCGGCCCACCGTGCAATGGCACGGTATAAAGTATGGCCAGTCACGGCCTACACATGTCTACATATTGTTTCCATAAAATCCACGGCACCTCTGTCATAAAAAAATAGGTATGCTATTTACCAATAAATTGCCCAGGTTCTTGTGGAGTTTCAACACTATGGTGACACATATTGAAAAATGATTTTATCCGGTTTACAAATGTTATTGCTGGATAGGCATAATAAATACAAACATTAATGAGCTCAATATAACATGTTTGACAAGGTATGCAAAACAAACTGAGCAACCCATGGGAAATGTAAAAAAAATTTAATGTAGAAAAATAAATAAAATATTAAACAGTATAGCAAAAATTCATTTAAGGCAGCACTATCAGGGTTATTCAAAAAGCACCAAACTTCCAGAGGAATTCCGGTGCTCTTTTGTTCCCTGCACTTTGGAGAGTCAAATTCCTCGACCCTGCGGTGAATTCAGCATTCGGGCAGTGTCAACCATGTGCAGGGAAAAGCCGCCGACCGCATCCAAAAAACTGCTGTAAACCCTCTGAAAAAAACAGAGCGATTCGATAAGCCGCCAAAAAATAGCCAAACACGCCCGACGATCCACCGCAAAACTGCCGAATGCTTAGATAAAAGCCTACGATTCGCCGAACAGAGCGACGACCAGCCCCCGGAAAGCTGACGAACAGGGTAAAAAAAAATAATTTATAAAAGCACTGCAACTTTTAAAGACTGTTTGCAAAAAAAACTTTTGGATGAAAATGACTGGAATTAATATATCAGGTCCTATGAATTATATTAAAAAGGTCTGTTACAGAAAAAAGAAAAAATATTTAAATAAAAATATTTCGCCAAACAAAATCCCAGAAATGTCTAAAAAATCCTAAAAAATAAATAAATAAAGACACCTTTTGCTGCAGATTAAAAGAAAAATGGTTTAATAAATATTTAATAAAAACGGGAATATTTTTTTAATTGCCTGATTAAACCTGCCGTATGAAAGCACTGAAAATCAGGGCAAATCACTGACATTTCTCCATTGTAGCTGTAACACTACAATGGATTTTTTAAATAAATAGAGCATTTTAATAGTAAAACCTTCAGCCTGATCTGTTTCATTACTCATTTGGAATTCCTGAACTAATGATCTGAATTTTACCCATAATCCCATAACACAAAATATTTTTCCTGAATCATAAATTTTGAATTATTTTTGAACTTTAAAATATTTATTGATTTTGCTCTTTTCAAAAGATTCCGTCAGTTAAAACGAATGTTGGGAGTTTTTTTTCCTTTTCCGTTCTTACCTTGTCATTAATTGATTTGTGAATCCAGCGTAGAATCTCGGAGTGACGTGCCCAGCTGTCATTTATTATGCTGCATTAATGTACCTCACCTGTCCTGTTCCCCATCAATCTCTTTAACCTGGATGGGTTTTTACTCTGGAAATATTCCTCTGCTTTTATAAATAAAATAACACTTGTGTCTTTAATGAATTAAACAGAATAAATGATGAGCTGGAGGATTCCCATTATAACCATCCAATATGTCACCTGAAAGCACGCGTGTGAGAAATTAACCTTTAAATATATTCCATATAAAGCCTCCTCAACTCCCCGATCGGCCAAAGAATCCCCAGTCGGGTTCTACAGATATAGATCAAGGAGCTGCTGTTACTTCAGAGACCTCGTTATTTCATCAGGGGTTTATTAGCGCAGATAATGGTTTCATTGAGCTGATGTGTCCAGACCTCAACAATGAAATATTGCAATTACAATTACAATTATTAATATTATATCTATAATTAATAATACATTTTTAATTCATTAATAATACTATTTCTCTCCTGACCTTCTTACATATTGGTTTGCATAAGATGTGTATGAGATTATGTATGGAGAAAATATTACACTGTGCTTTTAGTAAGGTCCATTTTTCCCAGATTTTGCAACAAAATGTTCTACAGGATTAATTTGGAGTTTACCACATATTTTCACATTTCCATATATACAGTTATTAATGTTTAAGAATGGTGATTTTGCTTTATAAGGGAAGGGGCATGTACAGGTCCCCTACATTAACATCCAATTAACATATGGGTTGCTGGAGCTGTGCTGTAAGCCTGTTTTCTCAAAATAGGTCCAAACCTTAGAAAATGGTAGAACAAAGACACAATGAGGTAAGAGAAATCTTCAATTGTTCCTGAATTCACCTGTTTTCAGAACTATTGATTTCTAGGTTTAGGGTTAGGGTTAAAATTAGGTTACTATCTGAGCCTATTTTAGGGTTTATGGTGGCTTACAGGATTGGTTGTTAAATATAGGCTTCGAAAAAAGAAAATATAAAAAGAAAAGAAAAAAATATAGGGTAATATCCCACAAGCTGGGTGTACACAGCTGGGTGTACGCAACTCGCAAAGGTAGATGTAAATCAGCCCATCATCCTCCAAGGATTGCCATGCAGTAGATGCCCAAACGAAATTGAATTGGTATCACATCCATCCGATGGTACACGATCTCGGAATAAATAATAAACAAGGATGGCACCAAGCATCAAATTGTATATAATAAATATTTATTTGACTTACTCTTCAGAGTAGTTAAAACAGCATAGCAGAACTGGAGGCAACAGGATAAAAACAGGCAGCTCAAAGCGTTTCTTCCACACAAGATCTTCCTCAGGAGCAGATGAATGTTATGACCATCATCCCCCATTGTAAATCTTTTTATAGTCTAAAAATCTAAAGAAAATTGACCCCACCTGACATCTAATCCCCCCTTGTTGTTAAATATGTCTGCAACCGAGGCTTTCTCCATCATTATGCCCTCACTAGACATGTGCATTCGTTTTAGTACTAAAACGATTTAGTCCGAATTTTGGGATAATTTAGCTTTCGTATGACTCAAGAGATACGAAACTGATCAGTCCAAAAAACGAAAGAAACTAAAGGAAAATGCATTACATTTTAGTTTCAGTCCTTTTTGTAATATTACATTGAGTGAAGGAGACCAGCAATGAAGAGCGCAACATCGCAAAGTTACAGAAAAGGTTTGTATGTGTAATCCTTCCCGACACCTACCCGAAAAAGCTCCAGAATACTCACTCGCAGTGCAGACAGCCAGCACAGGAGAGGAAACCTTTACTTAACCCTTGCATGTCTATGAGACAGACAAGATGATAAAAGCAGCTGGAGAGGGAAAACATTCAAATAAATCACACTGAAAGCTAATGACAGAGGACGGCTGGATAGCAAAAAACCCTTTATAACAAGCAGTGCTGGGAGAAGAGAGGGACTTTATAAAAGTGTGTTATCTCCCCTCCCGCTCTACATAATAGGGGCTTAGGTCTGATACATTTTATATTATCCAGGAGCACTATCCCCCTTTCCTCATCTATGGTACACATTTTATATAAAGTCCCTCTCCTCTCCCAGTGCTGCTTGTTATAAAGGGTTTTTTACGTCTGATACATTTAGTATCCAGCTCTCACAGTTACTCTGTCATTATGAGCCTTCGGTGTGATTTATTTGAATGTTTTCCCTGGATTTAAAGTGCTTTATTTTATAAAATAAAATAAAAATTGTGCCAGTCATCTCTTCTCTGAGCTTTCAGACCGATTTTACATTCATATTTTCCCTCTTCCTTGCTTTTATAATCCTGTCTGTCTCCCCCACAGAGATAAAGTTTAAGTAGAAGTTCCCTCTCCTGTTCTGGATAAGCAATGCATTCCGAAGTTCTGCACCCTCCACATGCCAATGCAGTAGGAAGTTCTATACAGAGAGGGACATTAATTAATACAGGAGAATGTTCTATGCATTATACAGAGAGGGGTATTAATGCAGGAGGCTATTATATACATTATACAGAGAGGGGTATAAGCAGCCGATCTCAGCCCTCTGAGGAGCCACTGCAATAGTAATTGTATCCGTTGGTTTTTGGATGAATGAAATTTGTTTTCATACTAAAGAACTGAAAACTAATTTCTTTAGCAACTAAATAAATTGTGTTTTAGGACTAATCCATTAGTTAAAAACAAAATGTTGTGCTCTGCACATGTCTAGCCCTCACCTTCCTTGACACCCTTGGCCAGACTGTACACGGCCTCTGTGACTTTTGGAGAAGTATGGATGCTGGCCTCTTGTCAAGGGACCATGGACCAATGTGACAAAGTCAACTCTAAAAGACAATTTTAGAGTGAACTGAAGTATTTTGAATCAAAACGGATATTCTAAAGTATAAGAGGTATTCGTAGTATGAACACCGACTCCCCAACCAGAACCGGTTAGCCTCAATCACATTTCTGTGGAGTGCTTTTTATTGCAACCTGGTGCCATTACAGGGGAGTGTGTGAGGCCTGGCTGTGAGATGTGCTGCAAAGAGAATCCATTCTTTGTAAAGTAATCCCTTCGATCTGATGATCCAGTATATACATTGGATTTTAGGAAAATAGTAAAACTTGTGTTTTTTTTAATTTTCAAGAAGATTGTAAATACTAATTTTCATGCCTGTAACATCTTTGGTTTATGTAATGTAGGTATACTGATAAAAATATTCACCCCCTTTTTCACAACCCTTAACTGGAATCCCTGAAAATGGTAAAATACATGATTTTTATTTTCAAGAGGAAGCTAATTGCCTATTTTCACATCTGTAACATCTTTGTTTTTTTTAGGTATACGTATCCTGTTTAAAATATTCACACACCCCTTTTTACCACACCTCCTTACATGTATTTTTTAACAAGGGTAAAACACGTTTTTCTTGGTTTTTTTCCCAAGAAGATCATAAATACCAATTTTCACGCCTGTAACATCTTTGGTTTTTATACTGATAAAAATATTCACACCCCCTCTTTAATCCTCCCTTAACAGGATTTTCTGAAAATGGTAAAACAGGTGTTTTTTTATTTTCAAGAAGAATCAAAATTCCAATTTTTACATCTGTATCATCTTCTGTATTTGATATATAGGTATCCTGTTTAAATTATTTACCCCCCTTTTTCACACACCCCCGCTTGGATTACGGGAAAATAGTAAAAGAAGTGTTTGGTTTTTTCACGAAGATTACAAATACCAATTTTCATGCCTGTAATATTCTTGGTTTTTGAAATATAGGTATACTAGTAAAAGTATTCACCCCTTTTTCACCCCCATTCACTGAATTTTCAGAAAATGGTAAAACACTTGTTTTTTTATTTTTCAAAAATATTGAATACCAATTTTCATGCCTGTAACATATTTGGTTTTTGAAATATAGTTATAATGATAAAAATATTAACCACCTGTCACGGTGGACCCCCTCAGGAGCCAAAGGGGGGACCTTGTTGCTGTGTTAATAGTTAAGCCCTTTAGGCCGGTATGTGTTTCTCTGCATAATGCAGAACCCTGAACACGGGATACAGAAATAACCAGACAAGACAAGACTGTATACACACACAAGGAACGCCCTACTCTGGGGTAAGGCCCTTTGGATGGCCTTCTGATCTACACAGAGTACAGGGTGGGAAACATACAAAATGAAATGACACACGATAAACAATCAGGGATTAAACAGACATGAGCAAAATGTAACGTATCTGGTAAGCGTAAATCAATTTGCTGTGGAGTTTAGATGTCTCATACAGGTCCGTGACACAACATGTGATTTGAAAGAGAAGCAAATACAAAAATCATGGTGCAATATTGCAATAACTATGATAGGCGATTAAGGCTAGGGTCAGACGAACGCATTTTTATGTTGTCTGTGAAAAAGTGCGTTCGAACGAATGGATGTATTTTTTCACAGAATACGTGATAGTGGTCATACTATGCGCATTTTCGTCCGTGATTTTGTACGGATCATCAATAAAACTCTTTTTGTGTCTGGACGTTATGTTGGTCGGACATTAGCAGCGTCTGACGTCTCCTAATCACACACACACGCCTCTAGCGGACGCTGCGCACTCTGTACGTCAGTACCTGCGGTTTCACGTTCTCGAAAAAATGCGTTCATTTTCCACTTGCGTTGCGCAGCCGGACTTTTGTGCGACCGTACTTCGTATATTGGCCGTCATTGCCCGTCATTTGCTGCTAGTGCGGCCGTGATTAAGTGCGCCTGCACGCGCGTTCGCACTGCCTCAGTCTGACCCTAGCCATACTGTGTATAAATTCCACTCACAAGAGTAGAGCCCTATCACCGACTCAGAGTGGGACCTCGCCTTAGGGTGATTTTTCTTCCTCCTTGTTTGCAGGTGACCCCCACCTTGCGTGTGTAATAATCTTCAATATCTCATTATGGGAGAAATCATGGAGGGAAAAATAGAGAAATACATGCTCTCCTAGAGTGAATCTTTCAGGTAAATACATGCAAATCCCTTTTCTGCTGATTGGAAACTTACATGAGTTGGAGCTTCCAAAGCTCAGATTGAAGTGCCCATGGATTTTTTGTGGAAGAAAAATCCAAAAGAAAAAACAGTCTGGAACCAGATTGTGGTCTTTAAAAATTTAATAAAAGAATGTATGGGCACAAAAAATCCATGGGCACTTCAATCTGAGCTTTGGAAGGGATTAAACAGACATGACATGAACAACGGTGCTAACTAGAAAGAGATCCTTGATGTGGTCTCTAAACCAATAAGTAGCTGTTCTAGATACAAAGACACAGAACACCAGACTAGACAGGAATATAATCTACAACCTGCAGGGGAGGACTTCATTGGAAACAGATTATGCTGCAACCAGCACAAACCACTGGATGCCTTGCGATTAGGTCTAACACCAGAACAAGAAACATAAACAACAGAGGCTGTAGTGTGGTACAAACAAACCAGAACCTGAAGACCACACATACAAAACACAAAATGGGATTAAGCAAGACAATAATCAATATACCAGGCCAGGAGTCTTAAAAAAGAAATATCAATATGCGGCACCAAGGGGTAAGAGGCAAGAATGGTCAGGATACGTAGCTAGAAGTCAAGAATCCAGGAGATCAAAAATACAATATTTCACAAGCAGGAACACAGCAAAGAGAACCCTATACTGGATCAAGGAGCTGTAGCACTAAAGGCCATATAAATAGGGCAGTACAGATCATGTGATCACAGGTCTGATCAGGCGCCGAGACTCCAGGGGCGGGGAGCCAAACAGATTAATCCTTTACTCAAAAAGGGTTGAGAAAAACTCTCATAACCAGTGGGCATGGCTGGAGGGAACGTAACACCCCCCTTTTAAACCCCCCTAACTGGATTGTCGGAAAATGGTAAAACACATGTTGGTTTTTTGTCTTGAAGGTTGTAAATACCAATTTTCACACCTGTAACATCTTTGGTTTTTCAAATAGAGGTACACAGATAACAGTATTCATCTCCTTTTTCAATCCCATTGGATTTTTGGAAAATGGTAAAATAGGTGTTTTTTTAAAGAAGAATCTAAATACCAATTTTCACATCTGTAACATCTTCTGTTTTTGAGATATAGGTATCCTGTTTAAAATATTCATCCCCTTTTTCCACCCCCGTACTTGGATTTTTGAAAAATGGTAAAACATGTGTTTTTTTTTATTTTTCAAGAAGGTTTTAAATACCTTTTTTTCCGACTGTAACATCTACGGTTTTTGAGATATCCTGTAGGTATTCTGTTTAAAATATTCAACCCCTTTTTCACCCCCTTAGGGATGGAATTTGAAAAAATCCTTCCTTAGTGGGTGCCTACGTCATAAAAACAATGCACTGTTAAAATTTCACGTTCCTCGGTTAAACGGTTTGAGCTGGGCGTTGATGAGTCACTCAGTCAGTCAGGACTTTTCCTTTATACATAGAATACATTGAAAAGATGAAAATATATAGAAAACATGAATATCTAAAACAAACGTTATTTTTATTTAAAATTATAACTTATGCAACAATTAACGTACATCAGATATTTCTGTCTTGCCTTGATAAGTACATACCAACAACATGGCCTAAATCTGCTGATCCAAGTATCGTTATCTAAAAAATATGAGTTAAGAAGTGTGGCCATGTGACATATTAATGACATTCAAATTTTTACGTCATATCAGCACAAATGTACATGTGCATTAACTGTATTGTGTGATCCATTAAAGAATACTGTTTCTCTATGAGGTCAATATTCCACCGATTATAAGCCAGCTCAAGAGTTTGTTGTCCTCATGGGATAAAGTAGCCCTATCCTACCTGAGTAGATGTAGCTTGCTAAAAATGGTCACTTTCCCATGTCTGCTATACCCCATTCAGATGTTGCCTATCCTCCTTAAAAGAAGGAATGTTTCGGCTATACACTCGTTATTTTCTAGATTTATCTGGAGTGGTGGGAGATGATGAAGCCAGTATTGTGAATAAAAGAGTGAAAGTATACCCAATAAATGTACATACAGCAGTTCACAGCACTCTCCAGCACAACGTGCTAAATAAATCAGAAACAAAAAACAAAAGGAACTGCAGTAAAATGAATACAACCTTTAAAAATTGGTCAATGGTGTAGATGGCACAGCCAGATGAAGAGTGGATTCCAATAGCTAAAACAATAAATGCACTAGCATAGCATAATACTGTAAAAACATTTAATAACATAAAAAAACACAAGGAAGCCACTCACAAACAACGTGGCACACGTTCAAAAAAGTGTGCATAATAGCATAATTAACACATCCTTGATGTGTTAATTATGCTATTATGCACACTTTTTTTGAACGTTTGTGTTTTTTTATGTTATTAAATGTTTTTACAGTATTATGCTATGTTAGTGCATTTATTGTTTTAGCTATTGGAATCCACTCTTCATCTGGCTGTGCCATCTACACCATTGACCAATTTTTAAAGGTTGTATTCATTTTACTGCAGTTCCTTTTGTTTTTTGAAGCCAGTATTGTGACTGGAGAAACGCGTCCTGTAGAACCCTCGATTCACCGGACATATTTTTGATTGTTTTAATCTGTAATTACCTTACTAAGCCCAATAGATCCCATACCTATATACACTAAGTCTCCCACTATCTTCAACCTACCAGCGGAAACCCTGAGATCTATGTGAGTGCGAACCAGCAAGGATCCCTGGTCGTGCAGTCCTTCACCAAAGGAAGAAGAGGAAGAGGAGCAGTGTAAAGAAGGGATGTTCGGCCAACCTTTATGGGCTAACAACGCAAGACCAATGAGCTATATGTAGCTCTGAACCATGTAAGTGCAACTATTCTTACTTCCACCAGACAATTGTTTAATGACAGTTCACACTATTTTCTTTGCCGTTTGTCTGTGCTTATATCTCGGAGGTTAAAGGGAACGAAGACCCCAGGAGGGATAAGGATCAACAAAGCAACTCTACCCAGTACCCTTGCGGATATAAAGACATTATGGACTTTTGAACATTTAAAGGCAATGTCATTTATATTTGTCTTTTAATAACCCAGCAGAGACGGGCGCACAACATCATAATTAGAATACACCTTAGCTTACTATATTCCTATCATCATTTATCCTGTCTTCATTTTGTCTGCGTGGACACAATCCGCCCAGACGGACACTGATACATGCTGACATATCTTCATTCTGTACCATTTATCTGTACCACTTATCCGCAAAGACATAATCTCCCAGACAGACCTTGGTGTATGTGATATATACAACCAACCCGATTCAATTTTAGAGAGCAGCGCCAGATAAAGTCACTCCATTGTTTACATGACAATGTAGATCTTTTCCATTGCTTGTGGTCATGCCCTTTTATTATTCTATTCTGGGACACAATCTGATGATTAGGGTTCCCATATTTTAAAGCTGCAGGTGCCTATCACCCCGGATTGGGCTTTGTTTAATATTCTTTCAGACCAGGAAGCCCACCCCTTGTCTGAGGCTCAGAAAATCCTTTTAGGTATTCTGTCAGCTGTCGCTAAGAAGGCCATTTTGGACCAGTGGATCCCCCCAATATTCTCCATGTTTTATTCTCACTTTTATGCCATTTTCCAATATAACTTGATGGAGACCACTCTTAATATGGAAGACAAGGTTGGAATTATTTTTTAAACAGTTGCAAGAAAAAGTATGTGAACCCTTTGGGATTACGTGGAGTTTTGCATGAATTGGTCATAAAATGTGCTCTGATCTTCATCTAAGTCACAACAATTTGAAAACCACAGTCTGCTTAAAATAATACAGCACAGACATTATATGTTTTCATGTTTTTATTGAACAGAACATGTAAACATTCACAGTGCAGAGTGGAAAAAGTATGTGTACCTTTGGACTTAATAACTGGTTGACCCTCCTTTAGCAGCAATAACCTCAACCAAACGTTTCCTGTAGTTGCAGATCAGACCTGCACAACGATCTGGAGTAATTTTGGACCACTCCTCTTCACAAAACTGTTTCAGTGTAGCAATATTCTTGGGATGTCTGGTGTGAATCGCTCTCTTAAGGTCATGCCACAGCATTTCAATCGGGTTGAGGTAAGGACTCTGACTGGGCCACTCCAGAAGGCGTATTTTGTTTTGTTGAAGCCATTCTTTTGTTGAATTACTTGTATGCTTTGGGTCATTGTCCTGTTACATCGCCCATCCTCTGCGGAACTTCAGTTGGCGGACAGATGGTCTTACGTTTTCCTGCAAAATGTCTTGATAAACTCTGGAATTCATTTTTCCATCAATGACAACAATCCGTCCAGGCACTGAGGCAGCAAAGCAGCCCCAAACCATGATGCTCCCTCCTCCATGTTTTACAGTGGGGATGAGGTTTTGATGTTGGTGTGCTGTGCCTATTTTTCTCCACACATAGTGTTGTGTGTTTTTTCAAACAACTCAATTTTGGTTTCATCTGTCCACAGAATATTTTGCCAGTAGTGCTGTGGAACATCCAGGTGCTCTTTTGCAAACTTCAAACGTGCAGCAATATTCTTTTCTGACAGCAATGGCTTCCTCCATGGTGTCCTCCCATGTACTCCATTCTTGTTTAATGTTTTCCTTATTGTAGATGTGTCAACAAAAATGTTAGCATGTGCCAGAGATTTTTGTAAGTCTTTAGTTGACACTCTAGGATTCTTCTTTACCTCATTAAGCATTCTGCGCTGTGCTCTTGCAGTCATCTTTACAGGACGACCATGCCTAGGGAGAGTAGCAACAGTGCTGAACTTTCTCCATTTGTAGACAGTCTGTCTTACCGTGGACACATGAACATCAAGGCTTTTGGAGATACTTTTGTAACCCTTTCCAGCTTCATGCAAGTCAAAAATTCTTGATCGTAGGTCTTCTGAGAGCTCTTTTCTGTGAGGCATGGTTCACATCAGGCAGTGCTTCTTGAAACCAGTAAACCCTAAACTGGTGTGTGTTTTTAAAGGGCAGGAAAGCTTTCAGCAATACATCCAATAATATCACACTGATTGGACTCAAGGTTGGCTCACTCCTGGCTCCAATTAGCTCTTGGAGAAGTCATTAAGTGTTACATCCTCAGCCCCCGCTGTGCCCCCTGGAGGGTCTGGGCAAGAAGGGAGACCGATAGCTGGTTGGATGCCAGCACTTTCTGCTGGCAGATCAGCATCTTAGGGGGCGGGGTCAGGTGTGGTTACTAGGAGCCACAGGCTTTAAAACAGGGCTCTAGGAATGGCCTCATTGCCCTGTTGTGGAGTTATTCACGCACCACTACTTCTATATCTATTTGACTACTGTTGACGACCCGGCTTTGTATGAGATTCCTGTTCCTGTTTATTGACCCGGCTTGGCTTTTGACTTCTCTCTCTCTATTGTGGATTTTACATTGTATCACTTGTTGAAGTGATTTAACCCCCTGCTGGTTTCTGGGTTGATCACTAGCTGTTTTGGATTCTAACCCTTCAAGTTTAGGGGTATCGTTTGCAACCCTTCGGGGTCCCTTTATCCAGGTTACTACTTAGGTTTATGGTTTTGCTAAGACCACGATTACTAACTATTGTTTATTTCTGTTTTATGTTATTTCTGCATCTCTGACTGCCCTGCACCTTGAGTACTTCACAGACTGTCATTTCACGTCTGCTGTTTCTGAATGTGTCCTAGGTAATCTGTTGGTCTCGAAACATTCAGAGCTTAGAGACAGTTCAGTTAGTCCTTGTATGTACCAAAATGATTGGTTTCTGCATTTGACTGCCCTGCACCTTGAATACTTCACGACTGTCATTGCACGTCTGTTGTTTCTGAGTGTGTCCTAGGTAATCTGTTGGTCTCGAAACCTTCAGAGTTTAGAGACAATTCAGTTAGTCCTTGTGTCTCCTTGTTACAGTCTGTAAGTTATAAACCTTTTGTATTATTCAAGCAGATACTTCTGCCCTCAAGGATCCCAACTCCGCTACTGTTGGGTAAGCGATACAGCTACCGTTACATTAGGCTAGGGGTTCACATACTTTTTACACCCTGCACTGTGAATGTTTACATGTTCTGTTCAATAAAAACATGAAAACATATAATGTTTGTGTTGTATTATTTTAAGCAGACTGTGTTTTTCAAATTGTTGTGACTTAGATGAAGATCAGAGCACATTTTATGACCAATTCATGCAAAACTCCACGTAATCCCAAAGGGTTCACATACTTTTTCTTGCCACTGTATATCTAATGGAGAATGTAATCTCTAAACTTCATACTGACTTTGAATATACATGTTTGTATATGAGACACTCCATATCAGGTCCTTGCCAGTCACCAAGACTTCCTCGATTTTATTGCAATTTTTGAAGACTGTCTTTGATTGATGATGTGAACCTCGACCTATAATGTACTATGTTTTGATGCCTTCCTTTATGTGCTTGTTTAATCTGTAAGAGAAGTGGTTGGTTTTGTCTCTGTATTATATATTGCACTTACTGTACTGTTGTTCTGAACCTGTAAATAAAGTTAAGAAAAAAAATACTGCTTCATTTAAATCAAAATTATGAAATATTATTTCACTGATTGGGACACCAGTACGGTGATCGGGGTCTTGGAGCTCATCTTGTTGCTCCTTGTGGTGTTCTTGTTCTGAATATCCATGTTTAATTGTGTTAAAATGCTATTCAAGCCACAATAATCATAACATGAATTATAAATGATCATGGGTAGCTGAGTCTTTCCCCTCAGTGGGATGGTTCAACCTTAAGAAGTAGAAGTCTTTCTTCTGCCTGGAAGGTTGACCATCAGCTTGCTGTGAAAAGCCTCCCAAGGATTAGGTCCAGAGTGCAGAGGCAGTGAGAGGCATCGAATTGAGTGGATATTCAAGAGAGAATCCAGCCACCTGACATATGTGTAAAAAAAACATCTTACATGGCCAGACCTGGTTTGAACACATTCTAGAGGACAGGTGAGTGAGATTTCTATTTACCAGCAGTGACTCTGCTGCTTTTAGTGCATGGAGGAGATACACCTGAGAGTCAATGGCAGAGACAGGTATACAATCAGCAAATACTTTGTCGCTCCCAGAAACCATGGAGGTTTTCCCATGGGCGCTGCAGATACTTTGACATAAATTAATAGTAGCCCAATGGTACTATGTGATAAGTGTGTCAGCAGACTAAGTAGACTTCAGTAGGACATGTATAGAGCTGAAAAAAACAGGGTCGCTGTCCATCAGTCTCTTTCAGGGACATTCTTTGGACATCAACACATGGAAAGCACCTTTAACACTGGGTTGCATTGAAAAGAATATTTGACACTAGATTGTTTGATTCTTCATCCTTCTAAACTAACAGTTTGGTGATGACAGTAGACTTTAAATTGTGGAAAAAATAATTTTTTTTGTAAACAGTAAGTAAAACATTAAATTCAGGTTACCAATTTTTATTCTAATAATGACGAAGAGAAAAAGTCGCAACTTAGTGAATAAGTTCCAATATCGTCCATGGCTGAATTAGATGCTCTGGAGAAATGAACATCTTTTCCATAGATAAGATTAAAAATAAGAGTTAGCGTTAGGCTGCTATTTGTACTTGTTTTAGGATTAGGGATGTTATTGTTGTTCATCCATCGTAATCGATGAGGTCCTTGACATCCATTATATGTTTTGAGACTGAATCCGGTACATACAAAGATGACATTGACTTATTATGCCAATTTGGGGACAAAATGTCCTGGATACATTGGGCACCCATGTGAAGGAGCCACCTTTGTTTCACTTGAGGTGTTGGATTTGATTGCTGCTTTAAAATTGTGTTTGGCTTTGATGACTTGACAGTCCATGTGAAAGAGACTTGGCCAGGTAGAATGGCTTAAGCCAATGATTCCCAGATGGCTAAGTCAATGTCATGTGACTTCAGGGTTAACCCTAGCCATTATACAAGCACACATAATAGCCTAATAGTGACCCTAATTTCTAACCCTAACTTTAACCATAATCCTAATTTCTAACCCTAACTCTAACCCTAATATCTAACCCTAAACCTAACATCTAACTCTCGCTATTGAGAATGATGCTCCAATTCAGCCAATGTGTTAAAATCAGATGCGATCTGATTATGGAACGACAACATTTAACTGAAATGAAATTGAAGCATCTTTTTTAAAGACTGGACCTTTTCACACCAACTTGTTTTTGACATGGCTATAAAGCTGCGTCTTTTCCATAGAATACCTTGGTTGAAAACTGCAGACAGATCAAGCTTTGCGTTCATTATTGAACATTATTCACTTTTGAGGTTGAAAATAAAAACTCCTACAAAGCCATCAATCACACAAATCTAGAACATTGAATTCAGCAATAGAATGATGGCCAATCAAGATAGTGACAGTTTACTATGTGCGGTTTCAATCACCTAAACTAACTAAAACAATTGTATTAGGTAAATTTACTCTTCTTATTAAAAGTTCCTTTTTTTAGTAAGTAGAGGATGCATGAGTTGCTCGTTAAAGAGTAGAAACTAGACATGTGCATGCCGAAAAAATTTGATTTGTTTAGTTTTTATTCAATAATTATTTTGTTTCGTCATTTTTGCTATGTTATAATGATTACGTTTTGGAGTGATTCGTTATTTCGGGGAAAATTAGTTATATGTTAATCCAAATCCGTTCATAATTTGGAAATTTAATTTATTCATAGTTCAGAATCAATTTCTAATTTGGGAATGTTGTTTATTCTTCTTAATCGATTTGTAATTTCAGAAGGTAGTTTTTTCATTGTTCCAAATCAATTTGTAATTTGGAAATGTTGGTTATTCGTCTTCTGAATCAAATTGTAATTTGGAAATGTAGCTTATTCCTTGTTTTGAATTGATTTGTAATTTGGAAATGTTGTTTATTCATCCCATGAATCGATTTGTAATTTGGAAATGTTGTTTATTCATCTTCTGAATCGATTTGCATTTTGGAAATGTTGTTTATTCATCTTCTGAATCAATTTGTAATGTGGAAATGTAATTTATTCATTGTTTTGAATCGATACGTAATTTCGAGAAGTCAATTAATTGTTGTTTTGTTTAATTTTCTAATTCAGAAGATTGGCTATTGTATAGTTTTTACTGGGTATTTAGTAAAGTGAATAAATGTCACTGTATTTTATTTGAATATCTTTCTGTTTGCTTTATAGTGAGGTTTTGATACTCAAATGAAACTATTTATTCTGAATCTATTTGTTGTTTTCGTCACCAATATTTTTTCGAATTAGATGAAATCCATTTCAGTTGAGATTTGGTTATTTGGATCTGGCCGAATTTACGAATCACGAAAAAAATCACGAAATGAATCGCACATGTCTAGTACAAATTATGGTAGTCTATATAAAGAGATGTGTATTCAGTTAATACCCTGTTAATACTTTGTCATAAGTGTTCAACCACTTTAACAGACAGAAATGTGAGCAACATGTGCAAGTTTTTCTTTGTTTTAAAATTATTTTCTGTTAGAGAACCGACAACATGACATTTCATGGACTCGTTAATAATTCTTCTTCTCCCTGAGAGCAATTGTCAAAAATGGAATTATATTAACACATCTTTATGCATCAAAGGATCAGTGAAGCCCAACAGAGTGAATTCCGGATGTACCTGGGTGCATGATCTCCACTTTTTCAGATATTGAAGTGACAATCACAAGTTTTGTTGCTCATCATTACTGTTATTGGACTAACTGTCTCAGGGCTCTTATCACATCTTTATTTCTCAAGCTATAGATCATAGGGTTTAGCAATGGTATGATTGTTACATAAAATACTGTTCGTACTTTGTCTCTGTTATCATCTAAAGAAACCTTTGGTCTCATGAAGGCAATGAGAGACACCTGATAATGCAAGGTAACAACGATGAGGT
The DNA here is from genome assembly GCA_009667805.1 of Leptobrachium leishanense. Lineage (NCBI taxonomy): Eukaryota > Metazoa > Chordata > Amphibia > Anura > Megophryidae > Leptobrachium > Leptobrachium leishanense. The sequence continues at coordinate 39,413,084 of CM019066.1, read as the reverse complement.
GTGGAGCACAACTGGAAATAGTCTTGTATCGTCTGGAGCGGATTCCTTTAATTGAAGAAATAATTTTATAATAAGAGAAAAGAATGAGAAGAAGTGGGACCAGGAGGATGGCGGCACTTCCAAGAGATATCATGAAATTAAATACAGAGGTATCACTGCAGGACAGTAGCATCACAGTCGGAAAGGAGCACAGGAAGTGATTAATGATGTTTGAGCCACAAAATGCAAAGTTACATAAACGGAAGATGCTAACTGCTGACGTGGCAAAACTTACTGTCCATGTGACAGTAATCATCAGCGCACAAACCGATTGTTTCATGATCCTGTTGTAATGCAAGGGCTTACAGATTGCAACATATCGATCATATGCCATGAAGACCTAGAAGGAGGCATTCACTTAATAACATAACAAAACCAAAAAATATTTGGGTGACACAAGCTGCAAACACAATACTTTTATTCCCACTTATGAAATCCACAAGCATCCTGGGAACAATGGCTGAAGGACCACAAATATTAATGATGGACAGGTTAACAAGAAAGGAATACATTGGGTTGTGTAGCCGGCGATCAATGAAAACAACCAGAATAAGAAGGATATTTGCCACCAGTAGGACCACATAGAATACCAAGAAGATGAGGAATATTACAGTTTGTACCATGGGGTCACTGGAAAATCCAAGAAGAATGAAGTGGGTCACCGTACTGTGATTCTTGTTTTCCTTAAATGCCATGGTTTATTGGCAGGTGATTCCTATTTCCTGTAGAAAGAACAGAGACACAGAAATTTAAAAGCATGACAGATATCATTAAAATCTTGAATAAGCATTATTGGGAGCAGGTGATGTTACCATGAGTCTATCAAATGGTGGACTGGCTGACTGCTGGCCGCCTTGCTCACTTCCTATGCAGCAGCAGCAGCAGCAGCAGACAGAGGCTTCCTGTTAAGCACTCACCTCTTGCCCTGCAGGGGATTTCTCCATTCATTCCTATGTTGGATTCCTTGCTCGTTATAGGGAAGACATATCAATCCCCTCACCTTCTCCACAGTTTTGCATGGGCGTTATTGCAACAGGTGTCTACCAGAAGCACTTCTAGTGCGTGCCTTACATTCTCGCATCTCCTCCGATCCAGTGGACCACAGCTTGAATCCTCTACTGTGCTAGCTGCACTGTGGGAAGAAGAGGCATTTCACTTCCCAGGCAGCCGATGGAGACTGAAACATTTTGAAGGCCATGGACTAAAGCATTGCCTCCTGTACTTGAAGAGCTGCAGGAGGCAAAGCAAGATCAGCATGTATAGGCCATTAGCTTAATGCTGGCTCGCTCTGTGCCACCGGAAGTCACCTGTTTCTGCTCCATAGTAAACCAGCCTTCAAGGCCATTGGCCCACTGGGCAAGGGACTGGTATAAAATATGGCCTGCAGATGTCGACATATTGTTTCCATCAAATCTTCTGTCATGAAAAACAAATGGGTTTGCTATTTACAAATAATAAATTGCCGGGGATCTTGTGGAGCTTCAGCACCATAGTGACTCACACTAAAATATGATTTTTTTTTTAGCTTTAAAAATGTTATTGATGAATAGGCATAATGAACAAAAACAAACATTACTAATCTCAATATAACATGCATGAAAAGATATACAGTTACAAGTATTTATAAAGTGCCAGCAAATTCCTTTGCACTGTACAACAGTAACTGTGAGCGACCCATGGGGAATTTTTTTTAAGAAAAAAGAGAAAATTAAATATTAAGAATATAGCAAAAATTTATTTAAGGCAGCATTATGTCTTTCCCAAGGAAAAAGAAGAAATGTAACATAAATCTCATTATCTATAAAACACATACAATGGATTTTTTAAATATATTAAGGATTTTATTAGTAAAACCTTCAGTCTGATCTGTTTCATTATACATTTGGAATTCCTGAACTAATGACCTGAATTTCACCCATAATCCCATAACATAAAATATTTTTTCTGAATCATAAATTTAGAATTACTGTTATAACTGTAAAACGGTTTAGTGACTTTTGCTCTTTTTAAAGGATTCTGTCAGTTAAAACGAATGTTGGGAGTTTTTTTTCCTTTTCCGTTCTTACCTTGTCATTAATTGATTTGTGAATCCAGCGTAGAATCTGGCCGTGACGTGCCCAGCTGTCATTTATTATGCTGCATTAATGTACCTCACCTGTCCTGTTCCCCATCAATCTCTTTAACCTGGATGGGTTTTTACTCTGGAAATATTCCTCTGCTTTTATAAATAAAATAGCACTTGTGTCTTTAATGAATTAAACAGAATAAATGATGAGCTGGAGGATTCCCATTATAACCATCCAATATGTCACCTGAAAGCACGCGTGTGAGAAATTAACCTTTAAATATATTCCATATAAAGCCTCCTCAACTCCCCGATCGGCCAAAGAATCCCCAGTCGGGTTCTACAGATATAGATCAAGGAGCTGCTGTTACTTCAGAGACCTCATTAATTATATCAGGGGTTTATTAGCACCGATAATGTTTTCATTGAGCTGATGTGTCAAGGCCTCAACAATGAAATAGGGCGATTATCATTCCAATTATTAATATTATATCTATAGTTAATTAAATATTTTTAATGTAATAAAAATAAAAAATAAATAATTTCCTTCTTACATATTGGTTTGCATCAGATCTGTATGAGATTATGTATGGAGAAAATATTAGACATGTGCATTTCGTTACGTCTCGTATCCAAATCATAATTTGTATTTGGAAGCATTTCGGAAAACAAAAATTCGGCCTCCCGAATTTTCAGATCGATCTGAAATTTTGATTCGATATAATACATAAACGAAATCAATTTTATTAATGTTTTCATTGAGCTGATGTGTCCAGGCATCAACAAGGTAATAATGCGATTATCATTCCAATTATTAATATTATATTATAATTAAAAATATATTTTTATTTCGATATTAATACTATTTCTCTCCTGACCTTCTTACATATTGGTTTGCATAAAATGTGTATGAGATTATGTATAGAGAAAATATCACACTGTGCTTTCAGTAAGGTCCATTTCATCCCAGATTTTACAGTAAATTGTTCTATAGGATTAATTTGGAGCTGACCATATATTTTCACATTTCCATATAATTATTGCAAGAATGGAGATTTTATTGTAGCAGGGAAGGAGCTGTTATGGGTCCCCTAAATAAACATCATATTACCTTGGGGCTGCTGGAGCTGTGCTGTAAGCCCGTTTCCTCAAAATAGGTCCAAACCTTAATTCACAAAAATCTCCATTCTTAGAAAATGTTAGAACAAAGACACAATAAGGTAAAAGTAACAGAAGGAACCCACAATGGAGTGTGAGGAATAGAACAGCGATATAATGGAGAAATAGGACAAAGACTCACGGGGTGAGATGAACAGAACAAGGACACATTGAGTGAGAAAAATAGGACATGGTCAATCGGCGGAGTGAACGGAATTGAACTCGGTGCTATTTATGGAAACATTTTTTGGAAGCAACGAAAACAATTTTCAATTGTTTTCAAATTTGAGAGTTTTTGGAAGCTATTGATCTCTAGGATTAGGGTAAGGGTTAGAAATCTGGATACTATAAGAGCTTATTTTAGGGAAACGGTAAGGGTGCCAGTCAGGGTTTGTCATTAATTATGTCTCTAACCAAAGCTCCCTCCATCTTTTTGCCCTCACCCATCTTGGCACCCTTGCCAACACTGTGCACGGCCTCTGTGCTGTTGGAGAAGAATGGATCTGGCCTATTGCCAAGGGACCACTGTTCAATGTGGCAAAGGCAGCTCTAAAAGACAATGGACATAAGTGAGCATGTAGGGTTTAGGTTGATAAATGGATTCTTATCGTAAAACTGTTTAATAGTTTTGTTTGTTTTAGTAATCCTTTTAGAACTATTGTTCCAGCTGTCTGTGTAAGTGTTTGTCCTTAAATTGATGTGATGTTGAGATGATGTTGATAATGTGCTCTCTGATGTACCTGATCAGATTTCTCTATTTCCAAATGTGATTTTTATTCCCCTTTGTGTAGACAGTGTGCTGTGTTAATTGTGTCATTTTAGCCCCTCCCTGTTTCCTATATAAACTGGTCGCTATCTCAAATATGATATCATTATTCTTAAATGCACTGAAAGGGTTAATCAAAAAGCACTGAAATTCCACCGGAATATCGGTCCTGTTTCTTCCCCCACATTTCAGGGAGTAAAATTCCATGACACTGCGGTGAATTCAGCGTTCACTTCAGGGTCCCCGAAGTGCAGGGAAAAGTCACCGACAGCAAGCAAAAACCCACCGCAATACTACCGAATTGAACGCAAATACAACTGCAGAACCGCCGAAAAAAAAATCAGACTGATCTGATAAGCTGCTGAAAAAAAGCCGACCACACCCCAAGATCCACTTCAAAAATGCCAAAAAAAGCCGACAATCCGCCGTGCAGAGCACCGACCAGCCGCTGGAAATAACTGACAAGCCGACGAACGGGATATAAAAAACCCCCAAAAAAACACTGCAACTATTAGTCTTATCGGGTGTTAGGAAAGAGATACACAGAATTATTCAGCACTCCCTCTAGTTCTGGTTGAGGGTTGTGAAGGAGGAAAAGCTTCTGCCGATCTCTGATTGCAGAGAAGGGACGGACAATCCAACAGGTTTGGTCTGGTTTCAAGCCGGAAACCAGTCAACCCCAATTGCTGTTAAAATCTTTATCTGTAGATCAAGAACATAAAGACTGGCAAATCTGGTCAAAATGCATCATGATGGGATGCCAAGTCAGTCACATGGTCATAAACAGGAAATGGAAAATTGAAATGAAAATAAAAGATCTGGTATTCTATCCAAGTACACAGAAACACTTGATAAAAACCCATATGTGGTCTCCTCACGCACAATTGACACATTTTGGCATCCATCAGCATTACTATAAACTAGACATGTGCACATCCGAAATATTCATTTTGTTTTGGAAAACTCAGCATTTCTTATTCTTCGTGTTTAGAAAAGACTTGGTACTGCCATTTTGGCCCAATTGGAAATCATTTAAATTTTCAGGACTTGTAAAGTTTTGGAGTCATTCACAATTCATAATCACATATCAAATACTGAAGGGAATCGATTTTAGGATTAGGGTTAGTACCAGGGTTAGGGGTAATATTTCTGCTTTTTTATTATTAGTTTAGTTCTACGGTTAAGGCTTTATTATTGCTTTTTATGATTAGTTTAGTACCAGGGTTAAAATTAGTGTTTATGTGTCCCTTAAGATTAGGGTAAGCACCAGGGTTAGGGTTAATATTTCTGCATTGTTTTAGCATTAGATTTAGTGTCAGGGTTAGGTTTAGTATTTCTGCAATTTTTATTATTAGGGTTAGTACTAGGGTTAGGTTTGGTACATCTGTGTTTTTTTAAGATTAAGGTTAGTGTTTATGTGGTTCGTTTTAGTACCAGGATTAGAGTTAGGATTAGTATTTCTTCTTTTTTAGGATTAGGGTTAGTTAGTACCAGGGTTAGTAGTTCTGCAATGTTTAGGATTAGGGTTAGAACAAGGGTTAGGGTTAATATTTATGTGTTTTGTTTAGGATTAGGAATCTTGCACTGCACATTGACAGCAGTTCTGTTTCCTCTGAATGAAGGCTAATTGATCCCAATATATTCCAATCGATTTGGTATTAATTTCCATTATGTTGTGGTTCAGTGCTTTGATGATTCAGAAATTCAGGTGATTTTGAACTGTCTTATTTCATCCATAACCAAACGAGAACCTTCATCTGTATTATTGACCAACAATAAGGATCCTTCTATCTGCTCACAGGACCATTCTAGAAGTTTTTTAAGGTTACAGTGGAGAAATTGTGTGGGGTGAAGGTGGTGCATGGAGTACAGGTTCTGGTGAATATATGGGTGCCGGTGTATGGGTCTGGAGCTTTGGATTGCAGCAGCAACGGAACAATAGATGAGTTTGTCTTCGAGAAATAGATCATGTGATGTACATCACAGATTGCGTTTTATTATACAGACAAAATTATTTACATCAAATTTCAGTGCAGAAAAATTTGAAAATCTATAGAAAACATGAAAATCTAAAGTAATGTAATTTATTTATTATAAATGAAAACTCATTCAACAGTTAATGGACATCAGATATATTGTGTCACGTCTTGATATGTAAATCCCAACAGCAGGACCTGAATCTGCCGAGTCAAATATTATCAGCAAATAAATTCTTACATATTAACCCCTTAGTGATCGGGCGGTTTTACACAAATCCGTCCTTTAGTGAGCGCTGCTGTTTTTACGTTTCTGCGCTGTTATTGTTTAGGTCAAATTTTCCTCTTACTCATTTATTCAACGCACACATGTTATACACCATTTTTTCCGCCATTAAATGGACTTTCTAAAAACACCATTATTAACATCATATCGAATAATTTACTATAAAAAAATATGAAATATGATGAAAAAAATAGTAAAAACACACTTTTTCGTAACTTAATCCCCAAAATCTACAACCACCAAAAAAGACCCCGGCTAAATAGGTTCAAAATTTTGTCCCGAGAATAGAAATACCTATTTTTTACATGTTTTTGCTTTTTAACCCCTTCACTGCTGAGCCAGTTCACCTATGTGCGCTGCGCTCATTCTGACCGTTTTGTGCTACTTATTTTTAGATGACAGCCTAGGTCCCATTTAACTAAACCCCCCAGACAAATTATTTTTTGAAAAAAACACATTTTTATTTTTTATTTTTTTTAATTTATTGTTATAATTTTATTTTTAAACCAAGCCTGGTCATGTTTGGTATCATTGGAAAGGCCATGATCAATAACCATCTAGCTGCCATGGATCAGGAGATAGGGGGATCCTTTGGATCCCCTTATCTCAACATGGCAGCTAGAGGGTTAACTGGCCCACTGACATCGTCACACATAGGGTGAGGTTGTCAGTGGGTGGGGGGGCCTGGAGGCTTGGCTGACATCCAAGATGTCAGCCTCCTCCAGGTTCGAATCACATTTTGATGCCAATTAGTGCCGAAACGCGATCCAGCAGCGAAATTGTTAGTGCTTTACACCGCTGAAAAGGGGAGTCTCTCCCCTTTCCAGCGGTGCAAAAAGCATCACTGTAGCTTACATGGTTGGGGAGATAGAGGGCTCCAAAGGAGCCGCCCTTACCTTCCTGTATTTTCATCTCTGGGGCCTGACGATGATGTCATCACGCAGGTTGACGTAAATTGACATTAGCCCAATGGCACTATATGTGAAGTGTGTCAGCAGACTGTGTAGACTTCAGAAGGTCCACTTACAGGGCTGAAAAAACATGGTCGCTGCCTGTTAGTCTCTTTTAGTGACACTCTGTGGATGTATGGAAAGCCCCTGTAACACAGGGTGGCTTTGAACTGACTACCTGACACTCGTTTGTTTGCTTTTACTCAGTCTTCCACACTACCAGCTTCATGATGACAGTAGCCTTTAAATTGTGGAAAAATTTAGGGTTTTTTGTAACCAGTAAGCAAAACCTTAAATTCATGTTAGCAGTTTGTATTGTATTAATGACGAAAGTGAAAAATTAACACAACTTTGTAAAAGACGTTCCAAAATCGACCATGGATGAATTAGATGCTCTGGAGAGATGATCATCTTTTTCATATTTATGACTAGAAATTAGAGTTAAGTTATTATTTGTGCTTGTTTTAGGGTTTGGGTTGTTGTTATTGTTGTTCATCCATTATATTCGATGAGGTCCTTGACATCCATTATATGTTTTGAGACTGAATACGATGCACACAAACACGACATTGACTTATTAAGCCAATTTGGGCACAAAATGTCCTGACGCATTGGGCAACCATGTGAAGGAGCCACCTTTGTTTCACTTGAGGTGTTGGACTTGTGCTCTGCTTCAAAATTGTGCTTGGCTTGGATGGCTTGACAGTCCACGTGAAAGACATGTGGCCAGGTGGAGTGGTTGTAAGTCAATGATTCCGAGATGGCTATGTCAATGTCAAGTGACTTCAGGGTTAACCCTAACCATTATACAAGCACAAATAATAGCCTAATAGTAACCCTAATGTCTAACCCTAATATCTAACCCTAATATCTAACCCTAAACCTAACTTCTATTCCTAGATATTGAGGATTATGCTCCAATTTGGTCAAGGCGTCAAAATCAAATGTGTCTGAAAATGGAGCGACAACATTTAACTGAATAGGAAATGAAGCATCTTTTTCAAAGATGGGGCTTTTTACAACAACTTTTTTTGTCTTTGCTATAAAGTTGCATCTTTTCTATAGGATTCCTTAGTTGATGACTGTAGACAGATCAAGCTTCGCGTTCGATATTGAACATGATTCACTTTAGAGATTGAAAGTAAAAGCGTCTACAAAGCCATCAATCACACAAATCTGCATATCAGTTAGTGACAGCTCACGTCTGACCAAGCTTCATTTTTATTAGGATTTTCTTTGTTTTAAATCACATGGGACCTTCAAAATCTTTGCAAGTTTTTTTTCTATTTTTCTATTCATATTTCTAGAATTCCTACCCCCCTACACACACACATGCGCACATGCTCCCTTTCACATAAGGTATATCTTCCGCAAGGCAAATAAGGCAATTGTCTAGGGCGGCAGAATCCAGGAGGGGGGTCAAAAATGCCCCCCCGAACACACACACTGGGTCACAGGCCGAATGTCAACGGCTGGGGACTTTCGGCCGGTTGCTGAAATGTACCCCCTTGGCTCAGGCTTGGATCTTACTGATCCACCAAGCGTTGCAGGGCTGTGACTGCCATGCATCTTCTGAGCACGTCACTTTTTAAGCTCCCGCACAGCTCTCACTCTCGGCCACATTAGATGGCGTGAGTGTGGATGAGAGAGAGAGCCGCGTGTAAAATGTGACATGTTCAGAAGCTGTCTGGCAGTCACGGCCCATTAATGTGACGGTGGCCCCCGCACACCCCCGGCGCCTGGCAGCGGCTTCCTCGCTGCTCGCTGGCCAGGCGCCGAGTGATATCGCGGAACGCTTCCGCACACGTGGGGCGCCGGGGGGCGGGGCCAGGCGCATGACGCGGACCCGCAGAGTTTAAAGCCCGGCTTCACATTCTCACTGGTGCCCTGACGTGGTAGTTACTTCCCGCAGAGCTCTTGTGTGTTATTGGCAAAACGATTATTCTGTGTACCGAACCCTGGCATTGGCAAAACGATTATTCTGTGTACCGACCCTGGCATTGGCAAAACGATTATTCTGTGTACCGAACCTGGCATGGCAAAACGATATTCTGTGTCTTGACCCCTGGCATTGGCAAAACGATTATTCTGTGTCTCGACCCCTGGCATTGGCAAAACGATTATTCTGTGTACCGAACCCTGGCATTGGCAAAACGATTACTCTGTGTACCGAACCCTGGCATTGGCAAAACGATTACTCTGTGTACCGAACCCTGGCATTGGCAAAACGATTATTCTGTGTCTCGACCCCTGGCATTTGTATCACTCCTCTATTCTGGTACGGAGGTCAGTCCGTGTGGCACTCCAAGCACACCAGACCACCCCTTGTATGTTGTATGTGCTCTGTACTACCATCCTAGTAGCCTGTCTAGACGTGCCGACCACTCTAAGGATCGGAAGGGTAGTGAGCGGTCTGCGTAAAGGGACCACCATCTTGGTAATCAGGGGGATCCGTGACATTACGTCAGGGCCAATGGATCCCGCAGACCTCTCATCTCAGTTGACAAGAATTGCAGCCCGACAAGAAGAGCAGGACCACAGGATGGACCAAATTGCTCTTGCTCTGCAAACCCTGTTGAATCGATCCACTACTGGTGCTGCAAGTCCTCCAGAACCAGTAGTACCTAGGGCCAGTTCGGCCTCACCCGAGGGTGTAGGCTCAGTATGAAGGCGCCCGTACGCTATGATGGTACGCCTAACCTGTGTCGGGGTTTTTTGACCCAACTAGAGATTCTATTCGAGAACAATCCAGGGTCCTGTGTATCCGATAAGGCCAAAGTAGGCTACCTAATTAGCCATTTAACTGATAAAGCGTTACTGTGGGCCACGCCATTGTGGGAAAACAAAAAGCCCGTCATATATGACTATGAGGGCTTTACCTCTGAACTAAAACGTACGTTTGATCCCTCTAGAAGGGCCACCAATGCAGGCAGGTCCTTATTCCACATTAAGCAAGGTAATAGGAGAGTCTCCGACTATGCTATAGAATTTAAGACCTTGACTTCTGAGGTACACTGGCCTAACGACGTTCTAACCTTGGCATTTACCGAAGGCCTGAACGAGGCCTTGATGTTTGAGCTGGCTCCCTTGAAGTTGCCAGAACATCTGGACCATTTGGTTGATTTCTGTATTGCCATGGACGACCAAATTAGGGACAGGAGGCATTCTAGAGACAGACCCAGAAGGGTTTTGCCTCCTTTACCCTTGGTACCCAGACACACCAATACGTCAGGTACTCCAGAGCCAGTAAGAACCGATCTACCGGTCGTGGAACCTATGCAGATAGGTAGAACAGGTATTTCAGAGGCTGAGAGAACTTACAGAAGGGAAAGGGGGCTCTGTTTCTACTGTGCCGGGGCAGGGCATTTTCGTCTTCAATGTCCTCAAAGACCCAAGGGTGGCAGGGGTGACACTGGCAAGCCGGGCCAGAGAACACCTACTAGCCAGGTAATCGGTTCGCTCTATGCCTCCTTTGTCGATAACGAAAAAAAAAAAACCCGGATTCTGGTGCCCATCTCCTTAACCTGGGAGGGGGTACACCTCGAGACTGAGGCGTTCCTAGACTCTGGAGCCTCAGGCAACTTTATGGATAGGGTGTTTGCCTCCAAGAACCTCATGCCTCTAGTTCTCAAAGAAAGACCTCTACTGGTGGAGGCCATAGACGGGAAACCTTGTCATGTCCCCATATCACCCACGACACCATAGAGGTATGCATGAAAACAGGGGTTTTGCACCAGGAAACCATACGGTTCCAGATTATTGACTCTCCCTCATGCCCCGTCGTCCTAGGGTTTCCATGGTTGACTAAGCATAACCCGGTGATTGATTGGGTCCAGAGAGACATAAAATGTTGGGGTCCCAGTTGCCAGTTGAAATGCATGGGCAGAGTCACCGTTATTGGTAGCCTTAATATCGCCACAGCACCTCCTTTATCCACAGTAGTCCCTGACTGTTATCAGGCATTAAAGGAGGTTTTTTCGAAGGCCAGGACTGAGGTTTTACCACCACATCGCCCGTATGACTGTGCCATAGAGTTACTCCCCGGTACTATGCCTCCCAGAGGACATGTATACCCCTTGTCGCAAAAGGAGAACGATATTATGGAGGAATATATAAAAGAGAATCTTGAGCGTGGATTCATTAGACGGTCCTCCTCCCCAGCAGGAGCTGGTTTCTTCTTCGTCTCCAAAAAAGAGGGAGACTTGCGACCATGCATAGATTATAGAGGTTTAAACAGAATAACCATAAGAAATGCATATCCTATCCCCCTTATAACAGAGTTGTTCGACCGACTGAAAGGGGCCCGTATATACACGAAGCTCGATTTACGCGGGGCCTACAATCTGATAAGGGTGAAAAAGGGGCACGAGTGGAAGACGGCTTTTAATACGCGTAGCGGGCATTACGAATACCTGGTGATGCCCTTTGGGTTATGTAATGCGCCAGCTGTGTTTCAGGATCTCATAAATGACACCCTAAGGGATTTTCTGCAAACATTCGTCATAGTGTATCTCGATGACATCCTGATATACTCTCCAGATAAGGAGACCCATCACGCCCATGTGCAACAAGTGTTAAGGAGACTATTGAAGGCCGGCTTATACTGCAAATTAGAAAAGTGCCTATTTGATATAGAGATGGTGCACTTCCTTGGGTATATCATAACCCCTGAGGGGTTTCAGATGGATCCTGGTAAATTGTCGGCAATCCTCGACTGGCCCCTACCCCAAGGTCTTAAAGCCATCCAGAGGTTTCTAGGTTTTACCAACTATTATCGAAGGTTCATCAAAGACTTTTCGGCCTTGGTAGCTCCTCTCACGGCCATGACTAAGAAAGGGGTGGGGAATCAGAAATGGACACCCCAGGCCAGGCAAGCCTTCGAGGTCCTCAAACAGGCATTCACGACTGCCCCTGTTCTCCGACATCCTGATCCGGCTCTGCCTTTTCAAGTTGAAGTTGACGCCTCCGAGCTAGGTCTTGGCGCAGTCTTGTCCCAAAGGGAGGCACCGACAAACCCTTGCATCCATGCGGCTTCTATTCCCGAAAGTTGTCCCCGGCAGAGAGGAACTATGATATCGGAAACAGAGAGTTGTTAGCAGTTATCGCAGCCTTGACGGAGTGGAGATACTTATTGGAGGGGTCTAGGGACCCCATTGTCATCATTACCGATCATAAGAATCTCACGTACATTGGTGACGCTAAACGGTTGAATGCCAGACAAGCGAGATGGTCATTATTCCTTTCAAGCTTTAATTTTGTCCTCACATATAGACCTGGGTCAAGAAACATTAAAGCAGATGCGTTATCTAGACAGTACGAATCCTATGAACATAACGTTCAGGATCAACATCCCATTGTACCTCAGGAAAGGATTATAGCCTCTACCACGATCAGTGTCTCATCCCCTCTGATGATTCGATTGCAGACTATCCAAGATAAGGCTCCGGGGGGAGGCCTCCCGCGAAGCTCTTTGTACCTGAGAAGGAGAGAAAAGAAGTCCTTAAAATTTACCATGACAATAAAACCTCTGGACACATGGGGATCACCAAAACGGTGGCTAGCATCCAAAAACTGCTATGGTGGCCCACGATGCGCCGGGATATTAAAGATTACATAGCCGTATGCGAGGTGTGCACAAGAAATAAAAGTCCTAAGACAGCGCCCATTGGTTTACTCCAGCCCCTGCCTATTCCCGAACGACCATGGTCGCAGATAGCCATGGATTTTATAGTAGAGTTACCCGAGTCCAGAGGGAATACTGTTATACTCACGATTATAGATCGCTTTTCCAAAATGGGTCACTATGTTCCTCTTCGGAAGCTACCGTCAGCAGCCGAGCTGGTGCCCATTTTCGTCGCCAACGTGGTCCGCATACACGGTATCCCTCTTGGGATTGTTTCTGATAGGGGGACCCAGTTTGTCTCCAGATTCTGGAGGGGGTTCTGCAAGAACGTGGGAATAGACCTGTCCTTCTCCTCGGCCTATCACCCCCAAACGAACGGGGCAGCAGAAAGGGCCAATCAAAATATTGAGAAATATCTCAGGTGTTTCATATCTGAACGACAGGATAATTGGTCAGACCTGCTACCTTGGGCCGAGTACGCCCTAAACAGTGCCGTGAGTGAAGCCAGTGGTTATTCCCCTTTCTTCACAGTTTACGGATTTGATCCTCCCGTGCTTCCCTCTGCATTTCCTGATACCGCGATTCCTGCTCTGGATGAGCACTTGGCGTCATTGACTGAGACCTGGAGGAGGGTTAAACAGGCACTAGAGAGGAGCAGTATTGTCCAGAAAACGAAGGCCGATAGACGTAGGAGACCAGCACCTGTGTATCAAGTCGGGGACAGGGTTTGGCTTTCTTCGCGGAACATTAAGCTCTTAGTGCCATCGATGAAACTAGCCCCCAGATACATAGGCCCTTACAAGATACTGCGGCGACTCAGCCCGGTCTCCTATGCCTTGGCACTGCCCTCCCATATCAGGATACACAACGTGTTCCACGTGAGCCTTTTAAAACCGCTTTTGTGTAATCGATACACCAGGGCCCATGTCCCCCCTCCTCCGGTCTCTGTGGAGGGCGAGGAGGAGTTTGAGGTTAAGGCCATTCTGGACGCCAGGGTTTCTAGGGGGGCTCTTCAGTACTTAGTGGACTGGGTGGGTTACGGTCCGGAGGACCGCTCTTGGCTTCCGGCTACTGAGGTTCATGCCCCTCGCTTGGTGAAGGCCTTCTATTTGGCTCATCCCTGTGCCCCTGGGGGTCGTCCAGTGGCCGCCCGTAGAGGGGGGGTTCTGTGACGGTGGCCCCCGCACACCCCCGGCGCCTGGCAGCGGCTTCCTCGCTGCTCGCTGGCCAGGCGCCGAGTGATATCGCGGAACGCTTCCGCACACGTGGGGCGCCGGGGGGCGGGGCCAGGCGCATGACGCGGACCCGCAGAGTTTAAAGCCCGGCTTCACATTCTCACTGGTGCCCTGACGTGGTAGTTACTTCCCGCAGAGCTCTTGTGTGTTTATGGCAAAACGATTATTCTGTGTACCGAACCCTGGCATTGGCAAAACGATTATTCTGTGTACCGAACCCTGGCATTGGCAAAACGATTATTCTGTGTACCGAACCCTGGCATTGGCAAAACGATATTCTGTGTCTTGACCCCTGGCATTGGCAAAACGATTATTCTGTGTCTCGACCCCTGGCATTGGCAAAACGATTATTCTGTGTACCGAACCCTGGCATTGGCAAAACGATTACTCTGTGTACCGAACCCTGGCATTGGCAAAACGATTACTCTGTGTACCGAACCCTGGCATTGGCAAAACGATTATTCTGTGTCTCGACCCCTGGCATTTGTATCACTCCTCTATTCTGGTACGGAGGTCAGTCCGTGTGGCACTCCAAGCACACCAGACCACCCCTTGTATGTTGTATGTGCTCTGTACTACCATCCTAGTAGCCTGTCTAGACGTGCCGACCACTCTAAGGATCGGAAGGGTAGTGAGCGGTCTGCGTAAAGGGACCACCATCTTGGTAATCAGGGGGATCCGTGACAATTAAGATCCATGACAGAAACAAGGGGGCACATTTCAGCAAAACACACTGCCCATTACGTGAGTTTTATTGTTGTGGATCTTGTGAGAAAGGATGAGCCAGGATACAGTGAAAAAAGGCAGCTTGTGTTCAGAAAGCATGTGTGATGAGGAGATAGTGTTAGGTCAAGTAAATAATAGTCAACAGATCAGATCTCAAAATATCTGCAACCTGCTGCCAAGCTTTACTCACCGTGGAAAAGGAGACACTGACAGCACCACTGTGAGGACCTCGACACCCAGTGAAGAGTGATCCACGCCCGGCTGCTCTGTAACTTGCTGTCGCTCCATGCCGACGTCAGAGCGAGCATTAAAAAAATCAACCCAGCAGGCCGGCAAAGCAACATGAGTGTGCGATCCTGGGGCAAGTAATGTGACAGTGCACTCCACTGCTTATACATGTGTAGGAGCGTTGGTCCAGTGGCAAATGCACTATTTTACATCTACAGCACAGCTAGCTGATTTCTTGCTGCCCACCGCACACGCAAGGAAAAAGAGCTAGCTGGTGCAGGAGATACACATATATAAGCAGTGGAGTGCACTGTCACATTACTTGCCCAAGGATGGCACACTCCTGTTGCTTTGCCGGGTCTATTTTGTCAATGGTAGCTCTGACACCACCATTGAGCGACAGTGAGTTACAGAACGGCTGTCCATGAATTGCTCTTCACTGTGTGCCGAGTTCCTAACAGAGCCGGCAACACGTTCTGACTCTCCCAACATCAGTCAGGGTCGGGTAACAGGCACAGTGGGACCTGTTCTCCACTGCATTAGTTAATATCCACACTATATGTGGCCAGATGTGCGGCCAGCTAGCGCTGGTGCTAGAGGACACCCACGGACTAATTCGGCTCTGGGATGATTAGGGTGTGCCCAGGCCATTCACCTAAATATAACTAAAACAATTGTATTAGATAACGTTACTCCTCTTATTAAAAGTTGCATTTTCCAGTAATTACAGATGATACATGAGTTGATCATTGAATAGTAGAAACTAGACATGTGTACAGTGAAAAAAGTTGATTCTTTTAGTTTTCATTGGATAATTTAATCATTTTGATTCGTCATTCTTGTTATGTTATAATGATTCGTTTTCGAGCGTTTTCATTATTTCAGGAAAAATTTGTTAAATGTTAATCCAAATCAGTTCATAATTTTGAAATGTAATTTATTCATTGTTCCAAATCGATTTGTAGTTTGAGAAGGCCGTGTTTTCGTTGTTCTGAATGGTTTGTAATTTGGAAATGTCGTTTATTTATTGTTACGAATCGATTTGTAATTTCGTGAAGTCGATTAATTGTTGTTGTGCTTAATTTTAAAATTTTGGAAAATTGGCTAATATATATTATTTATTGGGTAACTGGAAAAGTGAATCAATGTCAATGTATTTGTTTGAATATCTCTGTTTGCTATATAGTGAAATTTTTATACTTGAATGAAACAACTTCTTCCGAATCGATTGGTTGTTTTCGTCACCATATTTTTTCGGATTAGATGAAAATTCGTTCCTATTGAGATTCGGATATTCGGATTCATCTATCCAAATTCTGGATAATAAAAAAGTCACAAAACGTATCTCACATGTCTAGTAGAAACTGGGGTCACTATATAAAGACATGCATATTCAAGCAATGCCCTGTTAATAATTTGTCATAAAGACACGCTGGTTCAGCCACTTTAACAGACAGACATTTGAGCAAAATGTACAAGTTTTTCATTGTTTGAAAATCATTTTCTTTTAGAGAACCAGCAACATGACATTTCAATGACTTGTTCACAATTAACCTTCCTCCGAAAAAGTATTGTCAAAAATTACAGTCAGGTGCAGAAATATTGGGACATTGACACAATTCTAACATCTTTGGCTCTATACACCACCACAATGGAGTTGGAATGAAACAAACAAAAGGTGCTTTAACTGCAGACTGCCAGCTTTAATTTGAGGGTATGTACATACAACTCAGGTGAACGGTGTAGGACTTACAGCAGTTTGCAGATGTGCCTCCCACTTGTTAAGGGACCATAGGTAATGGGACAATTGGCTTCTCACCTGTTCCATGGCCAGGTGTGTGATATTCCCTCATTACCCCAATTACAATGTGCAGATATAAGGCCCAAAGTTCATTTCAAGTGTGCTATTTGCATTTGGAATCTGTTGCTGTCAACTCTCAAGATGAGATCCAAAGAGCTGTCACTATCAGTGAAGCAAGCCATCAATAGGCTGAAGAAATAAAACAAACCCATCAGAGAGATAGCAAGAACATTAGGTGGGGCCAAAACAACTGATTGGAACATTCTCAAAAGAAGGAACGCACCGGTGAGCTCAGCAACACCAAAAGACCTGGGAGACCACGGAAAATAACTGTGGTGGATGACCGAAGAATTCTTTCCCTGGTGAAGAAACCACCCTTCACAACAGTTGGCCAGAGCAAGAACACTCTCCAGGAGGTAGGTGTATGTGTGTCAAAGTCAACAATCAAGAGAAGACTTCACCAGAGTGAATACAGAGTGTTCACCACAAGATGTAAACCGTTGGTGAGCCTCAAAAACAGGAAGGCCAGATTAGAGTTTGCCAAACAACACCTAACAAAGCCTTCACAGTTCTGGAACAAGATCCTATGGACAGATGAGACCAAGATCAACTTGTAGCAGAGTGATGGGAAGAGAAGCATATGGAGAAGGAAAGGAACTGCTCATGATCCTAAGCATACCACCTAACAAGTGGGAGGCACATCTGCAAACTGCTGTAAGTCCTACACCGTTCACCTGAGTTGGATGTACATACCCTCAAATTAAAGCTGACAGTCTGCAGTTAAAGCACATTGTGTTTGTTTCATTCCAACTCAATTGTGGTGGTGTATAGAGCCAAAGATGTTAGAATTGTGTCGATGTCCCAATATTTCTGGACCTAACTGTAAATTTTATTAACACATCTTTATGTATCGAAGGACCAGTGAAACCCAACAGGAAGAGTTCTGAAAGTACCTGGGCACATGATCTCTACTTTTTGGGCCATTGAAGTGGTTCATCATTTCTGCAATCGAACTAACTGTCTCAGGGCTCTTATCACATCTTTATTTCTCAAGCTATAGATCATAGGGTTCAGCATTGGTATGATAATTACATAAAATACTGATAGTACCTTGTCTCTGTTTCCATCTACAGAAACCGTTGGTCTCATGGAGATAATCACAGCCGTCCCATAATACAAAGTCACAACGATGAGGTGAGGAGAACAACTGGAAAACACCTTGAATCGTCTGGAGAGGATTCCTTTTATTGAAGAAATAATTTTAAAATAAGAGAAAAGAATGAGAAGAAGTGGAACCAGTAGGATGGTGGCACTTACAATAAATATCATAAAATAAAGTATAGAGGTATCACTGCAGGACAAGAGCATCATGGAGGTAGATAAGCACAGGAAATTATTAATGATGTTTGAGCCACAAAATGTCAAGCTACATAATAAGAAGATGTTAAGTGATGACATGGCAAGACTCACTGTCCACGTGACTGTAATCATCAGGGCACAAATCGATCGTTTCATGATCCTGTTGTATCGCAAGGGCTTACAGATTGCAACGTAGCGATCATATGCCATGAAGACCATAAGAAGGCATTGACTTACTCCCATAACAAAACTAAAATATATTTGGGCGACACAAGCTGCAAACACGATACTTTTATTCCCACTTATGAAATCCACAAGCATCCTGGGAACAATGGCTGAAGGACCACAGATATTAATGATGGACAAGTTAACAAGAAAGGAATACATTGGGTTGTGTAGCCGGTGATCAATGAACACAGCCAGGATAAAAAGGATATTTGCCACCAGTAGGGCCACATAGAATACCAAGAAGATGAGGAATAATACAACTTGTACCATGGGGTCACTGGAAAACCCAAGAAGAATGACGTGGGACACTGTACTGTGATTCCTGTTTTCTATAACTGCCATGGTTCATTGGCAGGTAATTCCAATTACCTGACAAACAAAGAGAGACACAGACACGTAAAAGCATGAAAGTTATCATTTAAAACTTTGCATAAATATTAAAGGGAGCAGGTGATGTTAGCAGGAGTACATCAGATAGTGGTCTGGCTGACTGGCTAACTGACTCACTTCCTCTGGCAGTTGAAGCAGAGAGAGGCTTCCTGTTAAGCACTCACCTCCCTCCTGCCCTGCAGGGGATGTCTCCTTTCATCCCCAGGTTGGATTCCTTGCTCGTGCCGGGAAAGACTCCTCAATCTCATCCCCTTCTTCCCAGTTTTGCCTGGGCGTCACTGTGACAGGTGTCTACCAGGAGCACTTCTAGTGCGTGCCTCACATTTTCGTATCTCCTCCAATCTAGTGGGCCACAGCTTTAATCTTCTACAGGGCTGCCTCTGCACTGTGGGAAGAAGAGGCATTTCACTTCCCAGGCAGTCAATGGAGACTGCAACTTTTTGAAGGCTGTTGATGAAAGCATCGCGTCCTTTAGTGAAAGAGCTGCAAGATGAGCATGTATGAACTGATAGCTCAGTGCTGGCACACTCTGCGTCGCCAGATCTTCCCCTGCTCCTGCTCCACAGTAAACCAGCCTTCAAGACCATCGGCCACCGGGAAAGTGCCTTAGTATAGAGTATGGCTAGTCTGAACCGGCACGTGTCTACATATTTTTTCCATCCAAAACACATCTCCTCTGTCATGAAAAAAAGGAGCATTCTATTTACCAATAATTTGGACAGGTTCTTGGGGAGCTTCAATACCATGGTAACACACAATTAATTTTTCAGTTTTACAAATGTTATTGCTAGATAGGCATAATGAATACAAACATTAATGAGCTCAATATAACATGCATGACAAGGAATGAAAAAGCAACTGTGAGCAAATCATTGTCAATTTTGAATTTTTTTAATGGAGGAAAATAAATAAAATATTAAAGGATACAGGGTGTCCATAAAGTCTCTTTACAATATCAAAAATTTATTCCAAAGGCAAATGAAAACATAAGTGAAAATTATTACAAAACGAGACGTATGTATTGAAGTTTTATTGCTTAATTTAATACACCTCTATATGGGCACCATTAGTTGCATGAAGCACATCAAGACGGTACTGGATTTCTTGCCATGTTGGCTGTAGCATCCCCTCATCAATGGGGGCAATGTCATCAGTGATCCTCTGCTTTAGATTAGTGATGTCCCTTTGTACCTTTGTTCCATACACTATATCTTTAACATAACCCCATAGAAAGAAGTTGTTTTTCTTCAGCGAGACATCAATTACTGCAAATGTTTACCATGTCCTTTTGACTGAATACCTGGCACCACAACTACATGACCTTCAAGCAACCATCATTTTCCAGCAAGATGGTGCACCAGCACATTGGGGGCTGCATGTTCCTTGGTTCCTAAATGAAACCTTCCAGACCGGTGGATTGGAAGGGGTGGCCCAATTCCCTGGTCACCTCGTTCACCAGATATCACTCCTCTTAACTTCTTTCTATGGGGTTATGTTAAAGATATGGTGTATGGAACAAAGGTACAAAGGGACATCACTAATTTAAAGCAGAGGATCACTGAAGCCATTGCCACCATTGTTGAGGGTATGGAACAGCGAACATGCCAAGAAATCCAGTACCGTCTTGATGTGCTTCGTGCAACTAATGGTGCACATATAGAGGTGTATTAAATAAGGCAAATACCTTAAATATATACCTCTCATATTGTAATAATTTTCACTTATCTGTCTTTTCATTTGCCTTTGGAATAATTTTTTTAAATTATAAAGAGACTTTATGGACACCCTGTATAGAATTTTTTTTATTTAAGGCAGCATTATGTCTTTCCCAAGGAATAAGAAAAAATGAAAAATAAGTCTCATTATCCATATAACACGGGCAATGGATTTTTAAAATATATTAAGGATTTTAATAGTAAAACCTTCAGTCTGATCTGTTTCATTATTCAGTTGGAATTCCTGAACTAATGACCTGAATTTCACCCATAATCCCATAATACTAAATATTTTTTCTGAATCGTAAATTTAGAATTACTTCTTTAACTGTGTATAATATTTATTGATTTTTGCTCTTTTTAAAGGATTCTGTCAGTTAATACATAAATTGAGATTTTTAATTGTTTTGCTTTGTTACCTTGTCACAGGTTGATTTGTGAAAGCAGCGCAGAATCTGGCCGTGACGTGCCCAGCTGTCATTTATTATGCTGCATTAATGTACCTCACCTGTCCTGTTCCCCATCAATCTCTTTAACCTGGATGGGTTTTTACTCTGGAAATATTCCTCTGCTTTTATAAATAAAATAGCACTTGTGTCTTTAATGAATTAAACAGAATAAATGATGAGCTGGAGGATTCCCATTATAACCATCCAATATGTCACCTGAAAGCACGCGTGTGAGAAATTAACCTTTAAATATATTCCATATAAAGCCTCCTCAACTCCCCGATCGGCCAAAGAATCCCCAGTCGGGTTCTACAGATATAGATCAAGGAGCTGCTGTTACTTCAGAGACCTCATTAATTATATCATGGGTTTAGTAAAACAGATAATGCTTTCATTGCACTAATGTTTGGAGACCTCAACAACGAAATAATGTGATTACCATTCCAATTATTACTATTATATCTATAATTAATAATATGTTTTTAACTTAACAATAATGCTATTTCTCTCCTGACCTTCTTACATATTGGTTTGTATAAGATGTGTATGAGATTATGTATGGAGAAAATATCACACTGTGCTTTCAGTAAGGCCCATTATTTCTCTGATTTTGCACTAAATTGTTCTACAGGAGTCATTTGGTGCTGACCATATACAGGTATTTTCTTTTTTCCATATAATTAATGTTGAAGAATGGTGACTTTCCTGTATCAGAGAAGGACCTGTTACAGGTCCCCTACATTAACATCAGATTAACATAGAGCTTCCTGGAGCTGTGCTGTAAGCCCGTTTCCTCAAAATAGGTCCAAACTTTAGAAAATAGTGGAACAAAAACACAATGAGGTAAGAGAAATAAAAGGAATACATGTTGGAGTGTGAAGAATTGAACAGTGATATAATTGAAAAATAGATCATAGATCTATGAGATGAACAGAACACGGACACGTTTGAGTGACATCCCCAAGTGGCATCCTAAGTGGACGTTTAGAGTTGATTTCCTGGAGTTTTATTCATGATGCCCTATGCCATCCACCATCATGATCCCTAATTCCTGTGTCTCCTCTCTCCACAGGTAAGACTCTATCACCCAGTATCCACAGACACCCACATCTCAACTGATCCCCTGCATACTTTTGCTGGTAAGACTCTATCACCCAGTATCCACAGACACCCACAACTCAACTGATCCCCTGCATACTTTTGCTGGTAAGACTCTATCACCTAGTATCCACAGACACCCACATCTCAACTGATCCCCTGCATACTTTTGCTGGTAAGACTCTATCACCTAGTATCCACAGACACCCACATCTCAACTGATCCCCTGCATACTTTTGCTGGTAAGACTCTATCACCTAGTATCCACAGACACCCACATCTCAACTGATCCCCTGCATACTTTTGCTGGTAAGACCCCCATCACCCAGTATTTGCAGGCACCCACATTGTAACGTTACCTTGGTCTCTTTTTTAAAATTTATTTTTGTCTCCTTTCTCCACCATTTGCTTTGCTAATTAGCATGTGAATCTCCTGCCCTATTGACACAGCCCATCCAGCATCAGGTGTTTACTTTTTAACTGCCTGAATGCAATTAGTCTGCCCTATATAACAGCTAAGACTGGCTCCATTTGAGCCGTGGCTCTTGTGACATCCCCAAGTGGCCTCCTAAGTGGATGTTTAGAGTTGATTTCCTGGAGTTGCGGGACTGGAGGAAGGAACTGCAAGGCCCACTTTTTACTCTGGGTAAATGCACATCCATATCATGCTTTCTCTCACGCTTCTACTCTTCACTTCTACCTTTCTCCTTAAATGGAACTCCTGCCCCTCTACCACCGACCCCTACACTATCGGCATCTCTCCCTCCCTCCTCTCGTCCCACATGATGGCCTCACATGAGCTCCTTTGTTTCCTCAGAACATGGTCTCCCTCTAACTCTCGTGCTGCCAATCACTCACACAAATCCCATTCCCACCTTCTCTTTCTCACCCTCCTGCTGTTACTCTATGCAGGTGACATATTCCCTAACCCTGGCCCCACAACACATCCAATACTTCCCTCTCATCCTATCTCCATCGCACATAAATCACCTCCCTGCAAGCCCAGCAACCTCATTCCCATAATCCCTCAGCGCCTGTCCTATTTCTCCTGCGCCCTCTGGAACGCTCGCTCTGTGTGCGACAAACTCACAGCAATCCACGACCTCTTCCTTTCAAACTCCTTCAACCTCCTAGCTTTAACTGAAACCTGGCTAACTCCCTCTGACACAGCCTCCGTTGCTGCTCCCTCAAATGGCGGTCTACACTTGAGCCATACCCCCAGACCGGGTGAGAGAAATGGTGGCGGGGTAGGAATCCCACTCTCTCCCACCTGCACCTACCAGCATCTCCCTCCACCCCCATCCCTCTCCTTCTCCTCCTTCGAGACACACTGCATTCGCCTGTTCTCTCCTCTGGCTCTCAGGGTGGCAGTCATCTACCGCCCACCGGGACCAACCTCCTAGTTCTTTGACCACTTTGCTACCTGGCTTTCTCACTTCCTGTCTTCTAATCTTCCATGCCTAATTCTCGGGGACTTCAACATTCCCATTGATGATCCTTCCGCCCCTGCTGCCTCCAAACTTCTTTCACTCACGTCCTCCCTTGGACTCACACAATCCTCCCTCCTCCCTACCCACCGCAATGGTCACGCTATTGACCTTGTCTTTTCCAACCTCTGCTCCATTTCTGAGTTTAACTGTCGCCCTTTCCCCATCTCTGACCACCACCTTCTCTCTTTCAACCTATCTGGACTTCCTAAACACCCTGCTCCCCCACCCCGCACACACACACTCTCAGAAATCTACATGCTGTGGATCCCCATCAATTCTCCAATCTACTTCACCACCTCCCTCACACCTCATCCTTCACCTGCCCTGATGCTGCCACTAATCACTACAACACTACTCTTATCTCTGCTCTAGACACTCTTGCTCCTCTTCGACTCTGTAAGGCCCCACGCCGCCAGCTTCAGCCCTGGCACACCCTCCAAACTCGCTACCTGCAAAGATGCTCCCGCACTGCAGAGCGTGCCTGGAGGAAATCCCGCTCTGAAGCTGATTTTGTTCACTTCAAGTTTATTCTCCGGTCATACACCTCTGCCCTCCACTTGGCCAAACAATCCTTCTTCTCATCTCTTATATCTAAGCTGTCCTCCAACCCTAAACGGCTCTGGTCCACCTTCAACACCCTCCTCTACCCACCTGCACCTCCCCTCTCAGCTGCCTTCAGCGCTCAAGACCTGGCAGACTACTTCCTCAGTAAAACTCTAACTATCAGAAGCAACATCCCAACACAAGATAGTTATCTGCCACCTCCACTCCCAGAGGTCCCCTCTGTCACCCTCTGCCGCTTCCTCACAGTCACTGAGGAGGAAGTCAATTCCTTATTGTCCTCCTCACATCTCACCACGTGCCCGCTCGACCCCATTCCCTCACATCTAATTCCTCCCCTCCTTCTCCCTCACCCCTGCTCTCACACACATCTTCAACCTATCTCTCTCCACTGGCTCCTTTCCATCCGCCTTCAAACATGTGCTAGTTACCCCTTTACTAAAGAAACCATCCCTCGATCCCAACTCTCCATCCAACTACCGCCCTGTATCCCTGCTTCCCTTTACCTCTAAGCTCTTAGAAAACTAGTCTTCAACCGCCTCTCCCTCTTCCTGTCCTCCAATTCCCTACTTGACCCCCTGCAATCTGGCTTCCGTCCCCTACACACAACTGAAACTGCCCTCACCAAAGTCACCAACGACCTCCTAACTGCTAAAAAACACGGCCACTATTCTATTCTCATCCTGCTTGACCTCTCGGCTTTTGACACTGTTGACCACCCCCTCCTTCTACAGACCCTCAACTCTCTGGGTCTCAGTGACACTGCACTCGCTTGGGTTGACTCCTATTTATCCAACAGGTCCTTCTGTGTGTCCTTTGCTGGTAACTCCTCCTCTTCATTGCCTCTATCTGTTGGTGTACCTCAAGGCTCTGTCCTTGGTCCTCTGCTCTTTTCCATCTACACCTCCTCCCTGGCCAAAATCATCAACAGCTTTGGCTTTAATTACCACCTCTACGCTGATGACACTCAGATCTACCTCTCTATCCCTGATCTCTCTCCCCCTGTCCTTTCAAAAGTCAGTGACTGTTTATCTGGCATCTCCTCCTGGATGGCCTCCCACCACCTAAAGATCAACATGTCAAAGACTGAGCTCCTACTTATTCCTCCCTCCAATGCCTCCCCACCTCCTGACTTCTCTATCACGGTGGAGGGTATCACCATCTCCCCATCAAACCAAGTGCGCTGTCTTGGAGTTACACTTGGCCATTGAAACAAACAAAAACCTCAGTTTTGTTGTACATGGAACACATAGAAACGAGCACAGATGACACCTTTTTTCCTTGTTATGTTTTATACATTAACCGGGCTGTTACTCCTGGCAGTTGCTGCCGCTCCGGTGAGTATGGGCGCGACACCATTTTTTCTGTATTTATGTATATCATGCTTGTAACGCCAGTCCGTCGTTCTGCAGCTGTTCCTCTTTCCATGTTTTTGTTTTTAATCCCAAATGGGAAGTGTTTGGTGCGTGTATAAATAAAACCCACCATATCTTTGCCTCTCCTTGGCTGAAAAGCAGCAGGAGGGGCTTGGAGCTGCTCAGTAGAGTGGCCTTTTGGTACATGTTAGGTACTCACTCTGTAAAGAGGTGCCGTGAAGTGGCGAGTGAGCTTACGTTGCAATGGCCATTGAAACAAACAAAAACCTCAGTTTTGTTGTACATGGAACAGTATAGACAGGGTTACAATACATTGAACAACATTTGACAAACAGTACAGGAGGAGATGAGGGCCCTATTCCTGTAGAAACTCACAATCTAGGAGGGTTGGGGTTGGAAACAGGAGGAGAGGACTGCAAGGTGAGAGTGATTGATGGTTGCGTCAGTGAGTTGGGTGGTAGGCTTCCCTAAATATGAACGTTTTAAGGGAGCGTTTGAAGGAAGAGAAGTTAGGGGAAAGTCTGACAGTACGAGGGAGAGTGTTCCAGAGGGTGGGGGCTGCGCGTGAGAAATCCTGCAGTCTATCATGGGAAGAGGTGATGCGGGGAGAAGCTAGGTGCAGGTCACTGTTTGACCTTAGGGAGCGGGCTGGGGTGTATTTGGTGATTAGAGAGGACAGGTAGTGGGGAGCTGAGTTAGTGAGGGTTTTGTAGGTAAGGATAAGGATTTTGAACTTAATTCTGCAGTGGATGGGGAGCCAGTGAAGGTACTCTGTCTCTGCCAGTGAAGGGGAGCGGCAGAGACAGAGCGGCGGGTGAGGTGAATTAGCCTGGCGGAGGCGTTCAGGATGGATTGTAGGGGGGAGAGGTGGGACAGAGGGAGGCCAGATAAGAGATTATTGCAATAGTCGAGTCGGGAGATTACCAGGGCGTGTATGAGTTGTTTTGTGGTGACAGCGGTAAGAAATGGCCGACTTCTGGAAATATTACGCAGTTGGTATCGGCAGGAGGAGGAAAGAGACTTGATGTGGGGGATGAAGGAAAGAGCAGAGTCAAGTGTAACTCCAAGACAGCGCACTTGGTTTGATGGGGAGATGGTGATACCCTCCACCGTGATAGAGAAGTCAGGAGGTGGGGAGGCATTGGAGGGAGGAAAAAGTAGGAGCTCAGTCTTTGACATGTTGATCTTTAGGTGGTGGGAGGCCATCCAGGAGGAGATGCCAGATAAACAGTCACTGACTTTTGAAAGGACAGGGGGAGAGAGATCAGGGGTAGAGAGGTAGATCTGAGTGTCATCAGCGTAGAGGTGGTAATTAAAGCCAAAGCTGTTGATGATTTTGGCCAGGGAGGAGGTGTAGATGGAAAAGAGCAGAGGACCAAGGACAGAGCCTTGAGGTACACCAACAGATAGAGGCAATGAAGAGGAGAAGTTACCAGCAAAGGATACACAGAAGGACCTGTTGGATAAATAGGAGTCAACCCAAGCGAGTGCAGTGTCACTGAGACCCAGAGAGTTGAGGGTCTGTAGAAGGAGGGGGTGGTCAACAGTGTCAAAAGCCGAGAGGTCAAGCAGGATGAGAATAGAATAGTGGCCGTGTTTTTTAGCAGTTAGGAGGTCGTTGGTGACTTTGGTGAGGGCAGTTTCAGTTGATTGTAGGGGATGGAAGTCAGATTGCAGGGGGTCAAGTAGGGAATTGGAGGACAGGAAGAGGGAGAGGTGGTTGAAGACTAGTTTTTCTAAGAGCTTAGAGGTAAAGGGAAGCAGGGATACAGGGCGGTAGTTGGATGGAGAGTTGGGATCGAGGGATGGTTTCTTTAGTAAAGGGGTAACTAGCGCGTGTTTGAAGGCGGATTTAAAGGAGCCAGTGGAGAGAGATAGGTTGAAGATGTGTGTGAGAGCAGGGGTGAGGGAGGAGGAGAGGGGAGGAATTAGATGTGAGGAAATGGGGTCGGTGGGCACGTGGTGAGATGTGAGGAGGACAATAAGGAATTGACTTCCTCCTCAGTGACTGGGAGGAAGCGGCAGAGGGTGACAGAGGGGACCCCTGGGAGTGGAGGTGGCAGATAACTATCTTGTGTTGGGATGTTGCTTCTGATAGTTAGAGTTTTACTGAGGAAGTAGTCTGCCAGGTCTTGAGCGCTGAAGGCAGCTGAGGGGGGAGGTGCAGGTGGGTAGAGGAGGGTGTTGAAGGTGGACCAGAGCCATTTAGGGTTGGAGGACAGCGTAGATATAAGAGATGAGAAGAAGGATTGTTTGGCCAAGTGGAGGGCAGAGGTATATGACCGGAGAATAAACTTGAAGTGAACAAAATCAGCTTCAGAGCGGGATTTCCTCCAGGCACGCTCTGCAGTGCGGGAGCATCTTTGCAGGTAGCGAGTCTGGAGGGTGTGCCAGGGCTGAAGGTGGCGGCGTGGGGCCTTACAGAGTCGAAGAGGAGCAAGAGTGTCTAGAGCAGAGATAAGAATAGTGTTGTAGTGATTAGTGGCAGCATCAGGGCAGGTGAAGGATGAGGTGTGAGGGAGGTGGTGAAGTAGATTGGAGAATTGATGGGGATCCACAGCAAGTAGATCTCTGCTAGTGTGTGTGCGGGGTGGGGGAGCAGGGTGTTTAGGAAGTCCAGATAGGTTGAAAGAGAGAAGGTGGTGGTCAGAGATGGGGAAAGGGCGACAGTTGAACTCAGAAATGATGCAGAAGTTGGAAAAGACAAGGTCAATAGCGTGACCATCGCGGTGGGTAGGGAGGATTGTGTGAGTCCAAGGGAGGACGTGAGTTAAAGAAGTTTGGAGGCAGCAGGGCGGAAGGATCATCAATGGGAATGTTGAAGTCCCTGAGAATTAGGCATGGAAGATTAGAAGACAGGAAGTGAGAAAGCCAGGTAGCAAAGTGGTCAAAGAACTGGGAGGTTGGTCCCGGTGGGCGGTAGATGACTGCCACCCTGAGGGCCAGAGGAGAGAACAGGTGGATGCAGTGTGTCTCGAAGGAGGAGAAGGAGAGAGATGGGGGTGGAGGGAGATGCTGGTAGGTGCAGGTGGGAGAGAGCAGGAGTCCGACCCCACCACCATTTCTCTCACCCGGTCTGGGGGTATGGCTCAAGTGTAGACCGCCATGTGAGAGAGCAGCAACGGAGGCCGTGTCAGATGGAGTTAGCCAGGTTTCAGTTAAAGCTAGGAGGTTGAAGGAGTTTGAAAGGAAGAGGTCATAGATTGCTGTGAGTTTGTTGCACACAGAGCGAGCGTTCCAGAGGGCACAGGAGAGAGAGGACAGGCGTTTGGTACATGTTAGGTACTCACTCTGTAAAGAGGTGCCGTGAAGTGGCGAGTGAGCTTACGTTGCAATGGCCATTGAAACAAACAAAAACCTCAGTTTTGTTGTACATGGAACACATAGAAACGAGCACAGATGACACCTTTTTTCCTTGTTATGTTTTATACATTAACTGGGCTGTTACTCCTGGCAGTTGCTGCCGCTCCGGTGAGTATGGGCGCGACGCCATTTTTTCTGTATTCCTGTCTATACTGTGCCTATTGTACAGCGCTGCGGAATATTCTGGCGCTTTATAAATAAAGAATAATAATAATAATAACACTGTATACGGTCTCTGTGCTTTTTGGAGAACTGTGGATGCTTTGCTCTTGCCAAGGGACCATGGACCAATGTGGCAATATAAACTCTAAAAGATAATGGGCATGTACTGTTAATGTTGATAAATGTATTAGTATCTTAAACCTGGTTGTTTAAGAGTTTGATTTGTTTTACTAATCCTTTTAGAACTATTGTTCCTGCTGTCTGTGTAATTGTTTGTACTTAGATTGATGTGATGTTGAGTTGATGCTTTTAATGCCCTAATCCTCTCTTTTGTAATTGATCA
This sequence comes from Leptobrachium leishanense, assembly GCA_009667805.1. NCBI lineage: Eukaryota > Metazoa > Chordata > Amphibia > Anura > Megophryidae > Leptobrachium > Leptobrachium leishanense. The sequence goes on along the minus strand of CM019066.1, from coordinate 39,383,697 downwards.
GATTCCTGTATCTCCTTGTGTGATTTTTATTCCCCTTTGTGTAAACATTGTGTTGTGTTGATTGTGTCATTTTACCCCTCCCTTTTTCCCATATAAACCGGTCCCCGTCTCAAATAAAATATTCTTCCCTGCACTCAGTCTTGTCTGCTGTTTGGGGAGAGATACATAGAATTATACAGCACTCCCTCATGTTCTGGCTGAGGGTTGTCAAGGATCTGCTTTATTCAACCCTAGTTGCTGTTACAACATCTATATCTACATCAAGGAGCATCAACATAAAGACAGGCACAGTAATGCACAGAATTACACAGAAATGCTTGATAAAAACCCCATATGTGGGCCTATTATAGGGCATGAGCATGGAACCTGCAGCTCCAATTGCCCCTATGTTAATCCGGCTCTGGCCCAGACATGTCAGCTTGCAGAAAATTTACCCATTTACAATACCAAAGGGAATTCATTTTAGAATTAGGGTTAGGGTTACTATTTCTGCTTTTATTATGGTTAGGTTTAGTACCAGGGTTAAGGTTCGTATTTTTGCTTTTTGTTAGGATTAGGATTCGCACAAGGGTTAAGGTTAGTATTTCTCTGCTTTTTTAGGATTAAACAAATTAAACAATGTGAATGTTAATAAAGCCCCAGGGCCAGATGGAATTCACCCGCGAGTACTAAGAGAGCTATGTGTTGAAATATGTAAACCTCTGTTCTTAATCTTTCAAGATTCTTTTCTTTCAGGAATAGTACCAGAGGATTGGAGAAAAGCTGACGTGGTCCCTATATTTAAGAAAGGTTTAAAATTTGTGCCTGGGAATTATAGACCTGTGAGCTTAACATCTGTGGCTGGGAAAGTATTTGAGGGGTTACTAAGGGATAATATTCAGGAATTTATTGGGAGGTATAATGTAATTGGCAAAAATCAGCATGGTTTCATGAAACACAGATCATGTCAGACTAACCTAATTACGTTCTATGAGGAAGTAAGTAGAAGTATAGATCAGGGGGTCGCAGTGGATGTGATTTACTTAGATTTTGCCAAAGCTTTCGACACAGTTCCACACAAAAGGTTACTATTTAAATTGAGAAAAATTGGTCTAGATGAAAATACTTGTTCTTGGATAGAAAACTGGCTAAAATATAGGGTACAGAGAGTGGTCATAAATGGTACATTTTCAAGATGGACACCAGTGGTAAGTGGTGTCCCTCAGGGGTCTGTTATAGGACCAATACTATTCAATTTATTTATAAATGACCTTGAGATAGGCATTGAAAGTCATGTATCAGTGTTTGCAGATGACACAAAGCTAGGAAAAGTAATACAATGTGAGCAGGATGTTACTTCGCTGCAGAGGGATTTAGATAGATTGGGGGACTGGGCACTTAAATGGCAGATGAGATTTAATGTAGATAAATGTAAAGTTATGCACTTTGGAGTGAAGAACACACAAGTAATTTATACCCTAAATGGTACGGAGTTAGGGAAATCCAAGCAGGAGAAGGATTTGGGAATAATCATAGACTTCAAACTAAGTAACAATGTGCAATGTCAAACAGCAGCCGCCAAGGCCAGCAAAGTATTGGCATGCATTAAAAGGGGAGTTCACTCACGGGATGAAAACATAATTTTGCCTCTGTATAAATCAATGGTCAGGCCGCACCTTGAATATGCCGTGCAATTTTGGGCACCTGTCTTAAAAAAAGATATATATCGTTAGAAAAAGTGCAGAGACGGGCAACTAAATTAATAAGGGGGATGGAAGGGTTAAGTTATGAGGAAAGACTAACAAGCTTAAACCTGTTTAGTTTAGAGAAAAGGCGCCTTAGAGGGGATCTGATAACCTTATATAAATTATATACGGGGCCATTATCAACCATTGTCTGATAACCTATTCATTAACAGGACTATACATAGGACAAGGGGTCATCCATTTAGACTGGAAGAAAGAAAATTTAGCTTAAAGCATAGGAAGGGTTATTTTACGGTGAGAACAATAAAGCTGTGGAATTCTCTGCCTGTTGAGGTGGTTGGGTCAGAGTCTTTACAGACTTTTTAAAAAACGACTGGATGACTTCCTGCAGACACAGAATATTAAGGGTTATAATATTTAATATGTGGGTAAAAGCTTCTTGATCCAAGGAGAAATCTGACGCCATTCTGGGGTCAAGAAGGAATTTTTTCCCAGTATGTTGCATATTGGCAAGCATTCAGACTGGGTTTTTTGCCTTCTTTTGGATCAACAGGAGTAGGTTATGTGGGAGAGGCTGAACTCGATGGACGCATGTCTTTTTTCAGCCTATATAGCTATGTAACTATGTAACTATGTAACTATGTAATCTTAGTACCATAGTTAGATTTAGTATTTCTGTGTTTTTTAAGATTAGTGTACTGTTAGTACCAGGGCTAAATAGTTTCTGCTTTTATTACCTAGGGTTAATGTTTCTGCTTTTTTTAGGATTAAGGGGACAAGGTGTGTGTGTGAAGGCAGCGCTTTTATGTTGAGTAAATTGTTAGGGTCGGTGCTGCCGTAACGGAAAAGAAAGTGTCCACACGCTTCCAAGGACACAATAATGTAAGAAGGAATATGAAATAAATTCCTGGCGCACTTTGTGTGGAACAAGAATTATTGAAATACAATGTGTGTGACACCAGTGTACATTCTACATTAAAACAAATATGAACACAGCTGAATTTTTCAGACGTGTATGTATATAAATGTTTTGGTTTTTTTTGTGGGTTTTTTTTATGTGACGCTAAAGAAAAAACTCCAGAAATGAAATTCAAAATAAGAATGGAATACTTATATTTTGATGATGATGTTGTTTCTTCTTCTTCTCCTTAGTATAGCTTAAAAGGTGTAACTTTCTTGGAAATGGAACGAGATGCTGTATGCATTCCAGGAAGGGGAAGAGGTAAACCTGATGCCTTCAAGTACTGATGAAAAAATAGTTTAAGCAACGGGACAAGATGCTAATAATGATTTTCAAAATTTATTCTGGTAAAATTAAATAAAATCAACATGAATAAACCATATGGTAAAATATATTAAAAGAGTAACAGCTAAATCGAGAGCCACTCAAAGCGCGCTTTCGCCTACTGGCTTCCTCAGTAAGTGTCCTCGAACAGTTTCTGATAGAAAGTATCAATAAAGTGTCTCGTATTGACATGTATCTTTATATGGTTTCTTTGCCCCGTTGCAGCTGTGTTTGGGCATCGTTAGTTATGCTGTCTTCCGGATTCTTGATGTGCGGGTCACGCTGAACCGCATATTAGGTGTCTTCCTGGATTTTCAACGAACGCCGTGCAATTCCATTGTCTGCAATGATGTATGTGTATCCTGCCGATTTCATTGGGGGTTGTCTCTCCGTTGGCGTCCAGTGTTCAATCTAAGTTTTGAAGTCTGAAATGTTGAGAAGGAATTAATGATCTAGGCAGACAAGAGGAAATCGGATAGGTCCTAAATGATTCTGTCAGGGATCAATTAATATAGGAAGGCTCTAGGATAACAGGGGGCTCAATGTTATAGGGAAATCCTAGATCTGAATATAAAAGAAGGTGGTAGAATATGTACCTGTCCTAAAGGAGGGTTTGTTCTCAATGACTAACTCCAATAGGGAAAAGGACGTGTTTAATATTAAAATATATTCTAAGAAAGGAAATTGTGTTAATCATATAACCCAAAAGGGAGGAGATTTTAAAGGAGAGTATATTATATGAAGTAACTCTCTATAGTGGGGATAATAATTTAAGATGGCTAACTTCATTGGAAGGAGTAATGATTGAGAGAAGGAGAAATTTAAGAGCTGTATGATGTACTATGTATATATTAAAATTATATTTTTTAGGATTAACCCTTTCCCACCATGGAGCATACTATCCTCGGTGGGTAGGCAGGGGGCATATCTTGACCAGATGACTTTAATAGGCCTCCTTTGCCTCGCCCAGCTGTCAGTGCAACGCAAACTAGGGATGCACCACAATTTTAGCCACTTAAATGATTGACCAAAAATTGTGTTTTCGATTTCATCTGAAAGGAAAATTCAGTCAAATAAATTGGCTGAAAATCAGCCATCCAAACCAGGGCCTGGGGGCACGGCCAACCCGGGGACTCGCCTGAGCTTGGAGGCTGTCCGAGATGCATCCTCGGCCAGCCTCCAGGCTCAGGCGAGCCCCCAGCTTGGCTTTGCCTGGAGGCCTGGCTGAGCAGGGTGCTCGGGCAAGCATACAGGCCCAGGTGACTGATTTTGTTTGGGCCAGGGAGAGCGTTACATACTCATCTACATTCAATCCACTTGCTCACCTACTTCGGCCCTGAGCTCCTCCTGCATCCTGTGCCCACTCTCAGTCAGATGCTGGACACCGGGATGACATCACAGAAGCAGAGGCCTTTGACCGTGCTTACAGGACCTTACTAGACATTTTTAAGGTTATTGGGGAGAAATTGTGTGTGGTGAAGGTGGTGCATGGAGTAAAGGTCCTGTGGAATATATGGGTGCCAGTGTGCTGGACTGGGGCTTTGGAGTGCAGCAGCAATGGAACAGTAGATGTGTTTGTCATAGAGAAACAGATTGCATCGCAGAATGCATCGCAGCTTGCTTTTCAATATAAAGACAATATTATTTACATTAAATTTCAAAACATATATATTTAAAACTAGCTTTTGCCCAAGGCTTCGCTTTTGCGGATTTTGAGATTTGTTACAGTTGTTTATAACAGAAATATGATTTTTTTTTGTCCAAACTGTACAAAATATAATTTACAGGTTGATGTCTTAACCCTTTCGCTGCTGAGGCTTTTCCCGCCCCTGTGCTGAGGTCATTTTTACCGGTTTTGCTCATCATGTTTAAACGTGTTTTGAAGGCTTGTTTTAGTATATGACCCAGACATATTATATATCGTTCTTTCCGCCAGACTCGGTAGATTCATAATATGTCATTATTATATGTATACGTTATGTCATGTCTGTATATTATAACAAAAAATGCAATAAAATATGTATTTTCAATAATTTACAATGTGTAAAGTGTTTTTTTTCACATTTTAACATGCGAGCAATTGCGGTTATATTTTGTATGGGGTGCACTTGTTAAAAAAATTAGAGATGGGGTCTGGTTACATTTTTTTTGGGGAAAATTACACTATTTTTAACAAACGCACCGCATACAAAAATCGTTAGTGCAGCATCATTGTTCACATTATAATTGAAATGGGAACAATATTGCTGCATTAACAAACCAAAAAAAATAAAAAAAAAGTGTTTATTTTTTTTTTTATAATTTTTTTTTAATTTGTGTTTTATTTTTATTTTTCATTTTTTTTTTTTTACAACATTTTTCACTTTCATGTTTGGTATCGTTGGAACGGCCATGCTCTGGCCGATCCAACCATACCAAAATTTAACCCCTAACTGCCACGGATCGGGAGATAGGGAGTTCATTGGAACTCCCTATCTCCACCGTTGGTGGCAGTTAAGGGTTAAGTCCAGGACTGGCGTCATCGTGCTACGCACGATGACGCCAGTCCTCAGGGGGAGTTCCCGGAGGCTTGGCCGACATCCAAGATGTCGGCCAGCTCCGGGAAAGGTTCGCGAACCGGCGCTTTTCAGCGCCGATTCGCGATCCAGCTCCCCAGGGGTTAATGCCAGGCATCATTTGGAAGGGCAGGCTGTGCCCTTCCAAATGATGCCTGGGTTAACCCCCGCAGAGCCGCCGATCGGGAGGGAGAGAGGTCCGAAGGACCTCCCCCCCTCCCTTTCAGGCGCCTCCTCCTCACATGTGGGGGGGGCGCCTGAATTGGGTGTCATCGCGCTGCCGCGATGACACCTAATTCCGGCGGCTGTGGTCCCGGATGCGCGGCTGACATCCAGGATGTCAGCCCGCACCGGGGGGCCCAGCGATCGGCCGGAACCCGGCCGAACGCTGACCCCAATGGGAGGACGCGCTCAGCGCGTCCACCGCATACCAGCGGGAATGCTGAGGACGCGCTGAGCGCGTCCTCAGCATCGAAGTGGTTAAAGTAATGTTTATTGCAGGCGGTAGTCAGGGCGTATTGGCTACAAAACAAAGTTATTTCATTCATATGTCTCAATTTTTTTTGTGTTGTAAATACAAACAGACAATGAGACAGGCGAAGAAAATTTATTTGTTTTCTGGCACCAGGAACATAAAAAAAACTATTTGACTACCTCTTTATAAACTCTATTAGAGGTTCTTCTTTCAGGTGCTCGGATCAGCAGACAGGTGAGCTCACTGTGGAACAGGCAACGTAAAACTGCACATGTGAGAAGCAGTCTGTCCTTAGGTCAGTCCAGCTACCTTTAAAGTCTGTCCCTGAAACATGTTGATGGTCGTCACAAAAAAAACCTTAAGGGTGAACTGATGTCTTTTGAATTGAAACTGATATTCTGAAGGTATAAGAGGTATTCGTGGTATGAATGCCGACTCCCCCAGCCAGAACAGGTTACCACCGTAGCCTCAATCACATTTCCGTGGAGTTTTAATTGCAATCTGCTGCCATTACAGAGTTTAGGTGGATTGGATTGAGGTTTCGCAATAATATCACAGGTTCTCCACACTGGAGCATTGAGGATGTGTGAGAGGCCTGGTTGTAAGAAGGAAGCAGACATGTTGGAGCAGTGAGGGGAGTGTATGAGGCCTGGCTGTGACAGGGAAGCAGACATGCTGGAGCAGTGAGGGAGTGTGCGAGCCCTGGCTGTGAAAGAGAAGCAGACATGCTGGAGCAGCAAGGCAGCTTGCGAGGCCTGGCTGTGAGAGGAGCTGCAAGGAGACTCCATTCTGTGTGAGGTAACAACATCCCTCTGATCTGCTGATCCTGAGTATGCACTGGATTTTGGAAAATGGTAAAACACTTGTTTATTTAAATTTTCAAAAAGATTTTTTGTAAATACTAATTTTCATGCCTGTAACATCTTTGATTTTTGAAATATAGGTATACTGATAAAAATGTTCACCCCTTTTTCACACCCCTTAACTGGATTCTCTGAAAATTGTAAAATACATGATTTTTATTTTCAAGAAGAAGCTTAATGCCTATATCACATCTGTAAAATCTTCGGTTTTTTAGATATACGTATCCTGTTAAAAATATTCACCCCCCCCTTTTAAATCCCCACCCATTAACTGGATTTTTGAAAAATGGTAAAACACGTTTTTCTTCTCTTTAATCCTCCCCTAACTGGATTGTCTGAAAATGGTAAAACATGTGTTTTTTTATTTTTCTAAAAGAATCTATATTTAAATTTTCACGTCTGTAACATCTTCTGTATTTGAAATATAGGTATCACATACCCCACTTGGATTTTTGAAAAATAGTAAATCAAGTGTTTGTTTCTTTTTTCACGAAGATTGTAAACACCAATTTTCATGCCTGTAAAATCTTTGGTTTTTGAAATATAGGTATACTAATAAAAGTATTCACCCCTCTTTTCACCCCCTTTCACTGGATTTTTGGAAAATGGCAAAATACGTGTTTTTTTATTTCTTCAAGCAGATTGACTACCAATTTTATTGCCTGTAACATATTTGGTTTTTGAAATATAGGTATACTAATAAAAATATTCACCCCACTCTTTAACCCCCTTAACTGGATTGTCAAAAAATGGTAAAACACGTTTTTTTTTTTTGCCTCGAAGATTGTAAATATCAATTTTCCTGCCTGTAACATCTTTTATTTTTCAAATAGCGGTATACTGCATAACAGTATTCGCGCCCCCCCCCATTGTCACCCCCTCACTGGATTTTTGGAAAATGGTAAAATACTTTTTTTTTAATTTTCAAGAAGAATCTAAATACCAATTTTCACATCTGCAACATCTTCTGCTTTTGAGATTTAGGTATCCCATTTAAAATATTCACCCCCTTTGTTCCACCCCCCACTTGGATTTTTGGAAAATGGTAAAGCTCTTGTTTTTTATTTTTCAAGAAGGTTTTAAATAACAATTTTTGCGACTGTATCATCTATGGTTTTTGAGATATAGGTATCCCCCCATTTTTCCCTCCTTAGGGGCAAAATTTCCTTAGTGGGTGCCTACATCGTAAAAAAAAATGAACCTTTAAAATCTCACCTTCCTAGGTTACATGGTTTGAGCTGGACGTTGATGAGTCAGTCAGTAATTTTCCTTTTATATATATACTAGGTGTAAAGCCTGCCCAGAGGGCAGTCTATTGATAAGTGTGGTGCGTTGTGCTTGGTTCGGTGCCATTTATTGTGCTGTGTTTGGCTCTGTGCTCGGCTCTGTGCCGTTTATTCTGTTGTGCTCGGCTCTGTGCCGTCTATTGTACTGTGCTCGGCTCTGTGGAGTTTATTGTGCTTGGCTCTGTGGCGTTTATTATTCTGTTTTGCTCAGCTCTGTGCTGGGCTCTGCACATCGGCTTCTGTGCTCTGCTCCGTGCCGTATATTGTGCTCTGCTTTTTATTGTGCTCTGCGCCGTTTATTGTGTTGTGCTTGGTTCTGTGCTTGGCGCCGTTTATTGTGCTGTGATTGGCTGTGCCGTTTATTGTGCTGTGCTCTGTGCTGTATATTGTGCTGTGCTCGGCGCTGTGCCGTTTATTGTGCTTGGCTCTGTGGCGTCTATTGTGCTGTGCTTGGCTCTGTGGCGTTTATTGTGCTGTGCTCTGTGGCGTTTATTGTGCTCGGCTCTGTGGCGTTTATTGTGCTGTGCTCTGTGGCGTTTATTGTGCTCGCTCTGTGGCGTTTATTGTGCTCGGCTCTGTGGCGTTTATTGTGCTCGAACTCTGTGGCGTTTATTGTGCTTGGCTCTGTGGCGTTTATTCTGTTGTGCTCGGCTCTGTGCCGTCTATTGTACTGTGCTCGGCTCTGTGGAGTTTATTGTGCTTGGCTCTGTGGCGTTTATTCTGTTTTGCTCCTATGTGCTGGCTCTGCACATCGGCTCTGTGCTCTGCTCCGTGCCGTATATTGTGCTCTGCTTTTTATTGTGCTCTGCGCCGTTTATTGTGTTTTGCTTTGTGCCGTTTATTGTGCTTTGCTTGGCTCTGTGGCGTTTTTTTGTGCTCGGCTCTGTGGGGTTTATTGTGCTCGGCTCTGTGGCGTTATTGGCTCGGCTCTGTGGCGTTTATTGTGCTCGGCTCTGTGGCGTTTATTGTGCTCGGCTCTGTGGTGTTTATTGTGCTCGGCTCTGTGGCGTTTATTGTGCTCGGCTCTGTGGCGTTTATTGTGCTTGGCTCTGTGGCGTTTATTGTGCTTGGCTCTGTGGCGTTTATTCTGTTTTGCTCGGCTCTGTGCTGGGCTCTGCACATCGGCTCTGTGCTCTGCTCCGTGCGTATATTGTGCTCTGCTTTTTATTGTGCTCTGCGCCGTTTATTGTGTTGTGCTTGGTTCTGTGCTTGGCGCCGTTTATTGTGCTGTGATTGGCTTTGCCGTTTATTGTGCTGTGCTCTGTGCCGTTTATTGTGCTGTGCTCTGTGCCGTATATTGTGCTGTGCTCGGCGCTGTGCCGTTTATTGTGCTTGGCTCTGTGGCGTCTATTGTGCTGTGCTTGGCTCTGTGGCGTTTATTGTGCTGTGCTCTGTGGCGTTTATTGTGCTCGGCTCTGTGGCGTTTATTGTGCTTGGCTCTGTGGCGTTTATTGTGCTTGGCTCTGTGGCGTTTATTCTGTTGTGCTTGGCTCTGTGCCGTCTATTGTACTGTGCTCGGCTCTGTGGAGTTTATTGTGCTTGGCTCTGTGGCGTTTATTCTGTTTTGCTCGGCTCTGTGCTGGGCTCTGCACATCGGCTCTGTGCTCTGCTCCATGCCGTATATTGTGCTCTGCTTTTTATTGTGCTCTGCGCCGTTTTTTTGTGTTGTGCTTGGTTCTGTGCTCGGCGCCGTTTATTGTGCTGTGCTTTGTGCCGTTTATTGTGCTTTGCTTGGCTCTGTGGCGTTTATTGTGCTGTGCTTGGCTCTGTGGCGTTTATTGTGCTCGGCTCTGTGGCGTTTATTGTGCTCGGCTCTGTGGCGTTTTTTTGTGCTCGGCTCTGTGGCGTTTATTGTGCTCGGCTCTGTGGCGTTTATTGTGCTGGCTCTGTGGCGTTTATTGTGCTCGGCTCTGTGGCGTTTATTGTGCTCGGCTCTGTGCCTTTAATGGGTTGTGCTCTGCTCTGTGCCATCTATTGTGCTCTGCTTGGCGCTCTGCTCTGTGCTCTGCACTCGGCGCTGGGCTGTGTTCAGGTACTGGGCTCAGGCGCTGGGCTCTGCACTCAGGCGCTGGGCTCTGCGCTCAGGCGCTGGGCACAGGCGCTGGGCTCAGGCGCTGGGCTCTGCGCTCAGGCGCTGGGCTCAGGCGCTGGGCTCTGCGCTCAGGCGCTGGGCTCTGCGCTCAGGCGCTGGGCTCAGGCGCTGGGCTCTGCGCTCAGGCGCTGGGCTCAGCGCTCAGGCGCTGGGCACAGGCGCTGGGCTCTGCGCTCAGGCACTGGGCTCTGCGCTCAGGCGCTGGGCTCAGGCGCTGGGCTCTGCGCTCAGGCGCTGGGCTCTGCGCTCAGGCGCTGGGCTCAGGCGCTGGGCTCAGGCGCTGGGCTCTGCGCTCAGGCGCTGGGCTCTGCGCTCAGGCACTGGGCTCTGCGCTCAGGCGCTGGGCTCAGGCAGGGCTCAGTGTGCTGGGCTCAGGTGCTGGGCTCAGGTGCTCAGGCGGCTAGGCTCTGCGCTCAGGCGCTAGGCTCAGGCGCTAGGCTCTGCGCTCAGGCGCTAGGCTCAGGCGCTGGGCTCTGCGCTCAGGCGCTGGGCTCAGGCGCTGGGCTCTGTGTTCAGGCGCTGGGCTTAGGCGCTGGGCTCAGGTGTGTGTATGGCTGGCATCCAGGCTCAGGCGAGTCCCCGGCTCGGCTGGGCCTCTAGGCCCAGGCCAAGCCGGGGGCTCGCCTTAGCCTGGATGCCGACCAAGCAAGTAGCTCGGCCGGCATCCAAGCTTGGGCGAGCCCCCGGCTTGGCTGGGGCCTAGAGGCCCAGCCGAGCCGTGGACTCGCGCTGAGCCTGGAGGACGCCCGAGCAGGCAATTCGGCCGCCCTCCATGCTTAGGTGAGTCCCCGGCTCGGCTGGGCCTCTAAGCCCAGGCCAAGCCGGGGGCTCGCCTAAGCTTGGATACCGGCCGAGCAAGCAGGGTGGGTGTGGAGAGCACATACTCACCTACATCGGCCCTCCAGCGATGGCAGTCCCGCTTCCAGTGTCCTCTCTCTGTTGGTCACCGTTATGACATCACAAAAGCCTTTGACCCAGGGTCAAAGGCTTTCGTGACGTCATACCGACGACCAACGGAGACAGAGGACACTGGAAGCGGGACCGCCATCGCTGGAGGAGCTAAGGGCCGATGTAGGTGAGTATGTGTAGGCAACATCCTCCTACATTGGCCCTGAGCTCCAGCGGTGACCGTCCTCCGGCTGTCGCTGTCTGCTCGGCCGGCCTCTAGGCTTAGGCGAGTCCCCGGCTCGGCTGGGCCTGTAGGCCCGAGCCAAGCCGGGGGCTCGCCTGAGCCTGGAGGCCGGCCTAGCAGCCAGCGACAGCCGGAGGAAGTCACCACTGGAGCTCAGGGCCAATGTAGGGGAGTATGTTTTGGCATCTTCGGCCCTGAGCTCCAGCGGTGACCGTCCTCCGGCTGTCGCAGGCTGCTCGGCCGGCCTCCAGGCGCAGGCGAGCCCCCGGCTTGGCTTGGGCCTACAGGCCCAGCCAAGCCGAGCCGGGGGCTCGCCTAAGCCTGGAGGCTGGCCGAGCTGCCTGCGACAGCCACCGCTGGAGCTCCGGGCCAATGTAGGGGGATGTTGCCTACACATACTCACCGACATCGGCCCTTAGCTCCTCCAGCGATGGCGGTCCCGCTTCCTCTCTCTCTTCGTTGGTCGCCGGCATGATGTAACGAAAGCCTTTGACCCCGGCATTTTGACCCGGGGTCAAAGGCTTTCGTGACGTCATACCGGCGACCAACGGAGAAGGAGAGGACGCTGGAAGCGGGACCGCCATCGCTGGAGGAGCTAAGGGCCGATGTCGGTGAGTATGTGTGGACCGGTGGAGGACTCGAGGCCGATGTAGGTGAGTATATGCTCTCCACACCACACCTGCTTGCTCGGCCGGTTACCAAGCTTAGGTGAGCCCCCGGCTTGGCTTGGGCCTAGAGGACCTGTCGAGCCGGGGACTTGCCTGAGCATGAGGGCGGTCGAGTTTGCATGCTCGGGCGTCCTCCAGGCTCAAGCGAGTCCCCGGCTCGGCTGGGCCTCTAGGCCAACGCCAAGCCGGGGGCTCGCCTAAGCTTGGATACCGGCCGAGCAAGCAGGGTGGGTGTGGAGAGCACATACTCACCTACGTTAGCCCTGAGCTCCAGCGGTGACTGTCCTCCGGCTGTTGCAGGCTGCTCGGGCGGCCTCCAGGCTCAGGCGAGCCCCCGGCTTGGCTTGGGCCTACAGGCCCAGCGAGCCGGGGGCTCGCCTAAGCCTGGAGGCCGGCCGAGCTGCCTGCGACAGCCACCGCTGGAGCTCCGGGCCAATGTAGGGGGATGTTGCCTACACATACTCACCGACATCGGCCCTTAGCTCCTCCAGCGATGGCGGTCCCGCTTCCAGCGTCCTCTCTCTCTTCGTTGGTCGCTGGCATGATGTAACGAAAGCCTTTGACCCCGGCATTTTGACCGGGGTCAAAGGCTTTTCGTGACATCATACCGGCGACCAACGGAGACAGAGAGGACGCTGGAAGCGGGACCGCCATCGCTGGAGGAGCTAAGGGCCCGATGTCGGTGAGTATGTGTAGGCAACATCCTCTTACATTGGCCCGGAGCTCCATCGGTGGCTGTCCTCTGGCTGTCGCAGGCTGCTAGGCCGGCCTCCAGGCTTAGGCGAGTCCCCGGCTCGGCTGGGCCTGTAGGCCCAAGCCAAGCCGGGGGCTCGCCTGAGCCTGGAGGCCGGCCTAGCAGCCTGCTCGGCCGGAGGAGGTCACCGCTGGAGCTCAGGGCCGATTTAGGGGAGTATGTTTTGGGAACTTCGGTCCTGAGCTCCAGCGGTGACCGTCATCCGGCTGTCGCTGGCTGCTCGGCCGGCCTCTAGGCTTAGGCGAGTCCCCGGTTCGGCTGGGCCTGTAGGCCCAAGCCAAGCCGGGGGCTCGCCTGAGCCTGGAGGCCGGCCTAGCAGCCTGCTCGGCCGGAGGAGGTCACCGCTGGAGCTCAGGGCCGATTTAGGGGAGTATGTTTTGGAACTTCGGCCCGGAGCTCCAGCGGTGACCGTCCTCCGGCTGTCGCTGGCTGCTCGGCCGGCCTCTAGGCTTAGGCGAGTCCCCGGCTCGGCTGGGCCTGTAGGCCCAAGCCGAGCCGGGGGCTCGCCTGAGCCTGGATGCCCTCCGAGCAGGCCGCGACAGCCGGAGGACGGTCACCGCTGGAGGATCGGGGCTTGCGGCGTCAAAACACGCGGGTAGCTGCGCGCGGTTCGTGCCGATTTTTTTATTTTTTTTGCAGGCGGCCGGCACGCGCAGCTACCTGTTTGTTTTTACGGCCACTTTCAAATGTCCGTCGCGCATGCGCAGACCGCTTTTGGCGACGGACACTTGAAGGCTTACTCTTTTATAGTATAGATTTATAGAATAAATTGAAAAGATGAAAATATATAGAAAACACAAATATCTAAAGCAAATGTAATTTTTTATTTAAAATTACAACTTATGCAACACATAACGTACATCAGATATTTCTGTCTGGCCTTGATAAGTACATACCAACAACAGGGTCTAAATCTGCTGATCCAAGTATCAATATCAAAAAAATATAATGAGTGTAGCCGTGTTACATTTTAATGACATTCAAATATTTACGTCATATCAGCACAAATGTACACGTGCATTAACTGTATCGTGTGATCCATTAAAAAATACTGTTTCTCTAAGAGGTCAATATTCAGCCAATTATAAGCCAGCTCAAGAGTTTGTTGTCCTCGTGGGATAAACTAGCCCCATCCTGCCTTGGTAAATTTAGCTTGCTAAAAATGGTCACTTTCCCACTTCTGCAATACCCCATTCAGATGTTGCCTATCCTATTTAAAAGAAGGGATGTTTCGGCTATACACTTGTTATTTTCCAGATTTATCTGGAGTGGAGGGAAAGTGCGAATAGCGATGTGCAAAATTCTGCTCTCTTACAGTCTGGGGGCATTAACATGGCAGATATACAATCCTATAAAGTGGCTGATTTGTATTGCCTTGTTGGTTCACTGACACATCCAAATTAACGGATTGCTCCCTGGATTAGGCCATGTTTTACCCGTTATCTTTGGTGGCTTTCCTTCACCTCCCCTCTTCCTCGATACCTCCCCTCCTGAAGTCTGACCCTCTCATTTCTGTAGGTCGGGTGGCATATGGTATAGGGCTCGAAAGTTCCTGGGTTTGTCATGGAAAGCTTACATTTTCCATACTCTGCTTCAAAACCCAAGCTTCCAGAATGGTTTGGCAGCCCCAGTCTTCAACGCTTTAGCAAGAAAGGGTCTGACACAAGTTAGACATTTTTTAATTCTACCCTCCTGTAAACTTCTTACCCACAAGGATCTTTGTGCTTTAGTGGCTCCTATGCCTTTTCACACCATTTTTTTATATGAACTATCTGTGTTTATATCGGTGCAGTTGAGAGGCTTACTGGCCTTAGATTTTGACAACCTCCTAGAGGTGTTAGTGGGTATCAGTTCATCCACCACAGCTTTCCGGTCACTTATTAGGCCACAATTTGACTAGTCATCATCGACCACCGGCTTAGCCGGATGGTGTATTCAATACCCTAAACAATCACCCTACTCCCTAATTGCAGCCACGATTAAATTACGTAAACAGATTCCTTTTGACCAATATGGGGAAATGTTCTTTAAGCTATTACACGGAACGTATGTAGCTCAGGCCAGATTGGCCTCATTTCATCACTTAGTTCTAGCCAGTGTTTAAAGTGTTTACATGACAATGCAGATCTTTTCCATTACTTGTGGTCATGCCCTTTTTTATTCTATTCTGGGAAACACTAACTAATGATTTGGGTTCCCACATTTTTAAGCTGCAGGAGCTATCACCCCAGATTGGGCTTTGTTTAATATTCTTTTAGACCAGAAAGCATGCCCCATGTGTGAGGCTCAGAAAAGCCTCCCAATATGACTGGGTGGAGACCACTCTTAATATGGAAGACAAGATTGGAAATTTTTGGAAGGCACTCATGTTACATCTACCGGAGAATGTAATCTCTAAAATTCATACTGACTTTGAATATACATGTTGGTATATGAGACTAGAGATGTGCATTCATTTCGGAAAAATAAAAAATCAATACGATACGAATTCTAAACGAAACAAAATGGTATAAATCAAATTTGCTTTTAGCGCATGGAGGAGATACACCTGAGAGTCAATGGCAGAGACAGGTATACAATCAGCAAATACTTTGTCACTTCCAGAATCCATGGAGGTTTTCCCATGAGCGCTGCAGATAAGTTGACATAAATTAACAATTGCCAATGACACTAAGTGAAAAGTGTGGCAGCACGCAAAGTAGTCTTCAGTAGGTCCACTTATAGGGCTGAAAAAACAGGATTGCTGTCCGTCAGTCTCTTTCAGGGACATTCTTTGGCCATCGAGTTATGGAAAGCACCTTTAACACTGGGTTGCATTGACCAGACTATTTGACACTAGAATGTTTGGTTCTTCATCCTTCTAAACTACCAGCTCGATGATGACAGTACATTTTAAGTATATTTATTTGAAAGACTTTGTTTCTTCACTTGGTGCATGCACACCAGGAGGACATTGAATATTTACTTCCTGACACACGAATAATATTAAGGACTGTGTACTAAACCATCGTAACCTTTAACTTTGTTGCATGCGGCACTTTCTCTGTATCACATCTATATATGCTAATTGTCCTTTTTACCTTTGTGCTATATGGAACCTGACACACGTTTGTATGAGTGTTTCATTGTGTATTTTGCTCCATTGAGGCAGCAGCTATCACCTATTGATACCAGATTAGTAACATCACTGTGGAGCGCCTCCACTTGATACTTTGTATCCTCTTTTTTGCACCTTGATGATGACAGTAGCCTTTAAATTGTGGAAAAATTCAGTTTTTTTTGTAAACAGTAAGCAAAACATTAAATTCAGGTTACCAATTTTTATTTTAATAATGATGAAGAGAAAAAGTCTCAACTTAGTAACTTCGACCCATGGCCGAATTAGATGCTTTGGAGAAATTAACATCTTTTTTCATAGTTAAGGTTAGAAATAAGGTTTAGGGTTAGGTTCTATTTGTGCTTGTTTTAGGGTTAGGGATGTTATTGTTGTTCATCCATAGTAATCGATGAGGCCCTTGACATGCATTATATGTTTTGAGATTGAATACGATGCACACAAACACGTGTAAATGTTGTTTATTCTTTGTTTTGAATCGATTTGTAATTTGGAAATGTCGTTTATTCATCTTCTGAATCAATTTGTAATTTGGAAATGTTGTTTATTCATTGTTTCAGATCGATTCATAATTTCGAGAAGTCGACTAATTGTTGTTGTCTTTAATTTTCTATTTCAGAAGATTGGCTATTATATTGTTTTTAATTCTGTATTTGGAAAAGTGAATAAATGTCACTGTATTTATTTGAATATCTCTCTGTTTGCTTTACAGTGAGATTTGGATACTCAAATGAAACTATTTATTCCGAATCGATTTGTTGTTTTTGTCACCAATATTTTTTCAGATTGGATGAAAATCATTCTTATTGAGATTTGGTTATTTGGATTTGGCTGAGTTTCCGAACCACGAAAAAGTCACGAAATGAATTGCACATGTCTAGTACAAATTATGGGTGTCTATATAAAAGAGATGTGTATTCAGTCAATACCCTGTTAATACTTTGTCATAAAGAAACGCTGGTTCAGCCACTTTAACAGACCGAAATTTGAGCAAAATGTGCAAGTTTTTCATTGTTTGAAAATCACTTTCTTTTAGTGAACCAACAACATGACATTTCATGGACTCCTTAAATGTTCTTCTTCCTGAGAGTAAGTGTCAAAAATGGAATTATAATAACACATCTTTATGTACTGAAGGATCAGTGAAGCCCAACAGGAAGAGTTCCTGGGTGCATGATCTCCACTTTTTGAGATATTGAAATGACCATCACAAGTTGTGTTGCTCATCATTACTGCAATCGGACTAACAGTCTCTCGGCTCTTATCATATCTTTATTTCTCAAGCTATAGATCATCGGGTTCAGCACTGGTATGATTATTACATAAAAAAACGTTCATACTTTGTCTCTGTTATCATTTAAAGAAACCTTTGGTCTCATGAAAGCAATGACAGCCACCTGATAATGCAAGGTCACAACGATGAGGTGTGGAGCACAACTGGAAAAAGCCTTGTATCGTCTTGAGCAGATTCCTTTAATTGAAGAAATAATTTTATAATAAGACAACAGAATGAGAAGAAGTGGGACCAGGAAGAGGGTGGCACCTCCAAAAGATATCATAAAATCAAGTACAGAGGTATCACTGCAGGACAGGAGCATCACAGTCGGTAAGGAGCACATGAAGTGCCCGTTTAGCAACTCGACCTCCTTGTTAGATCCCGCTGGTCGTTACACGTTTGGGAAGGGCCAAATTGGTGCGCAGTGGTACACTTTCGTCTCCATATACCTCCCGAATCGACAGCAACACTCCGCCATTCGTTCTATACTTCGTCGACTGCAGGACTTCCAGGAGGGTATCTTAGTGGTGGGGGGAGCCTCAACCTACCGCTTGACGCTCGCCTGGATACCTCTAGAGGTGTCACTAGCACCCCACACACCGTCCTCCACCGCACTCGACTTGCGCTACAATCCCTGAGATTGATGGACTGCTGGCGCTCGCTCTTCCCCTCCACACGAGATTACACATATTATAGCACTCCGCATCAGCTCTACACACGCCTTGACTACATCTTTCTCCCTTTCGGTAGTATGCACCTCCTGGAATCTGCCACCATTGGCCCCATGACCTGGTCGGATCACTGCCCGGTCCTGATCACGCACTCCTCCCACCTCGCCCGCCCTAGGGAGAAACTCTGGCGCCTCAACGAATCCCTTCTCACCGACCCCCAGATTAAAGAAGGCCTCCACAACACACTACACAATTATTTTACGGAGAATGACACACCCGACTGTTCCCCGCAGATTATTTGGGAAACACATAAGGCTGTCATCAGGGGATACCTTATACAACAGGGCACGCGGCGTAAGAGAGAACGCACCGAGCAGCAGGAATCCCTATTGCAGCGCATAGCGGCCCTGGAACGATCCAATAAACTGCACTCTGACGACGACACCTACGCTGAATTTGCTGGACCTTAGGTCACAGCTCACTTTTTAATAACAGGGCTCAGAAGGCCTTCCTGACGGTACGTAAAACCTTCCATGAACACGGAAATAAATGCGGCAGACTTCTGGCCAACGCCCTCCGGACCCACCGACAGGCACTATATGTCACCCATCTTCGCACCCCCCAGGGAACCACCGTTACCCTCCCGAAAGATATGCTCGGCCTCTTTCGTGATTATTTTACTAAGCTATATGGCCTCACCCCGGCTCCCAACCAAACGGCCCCTGACACCACCCAGCGCTTCCTTCGCACTCACTTACGCTCAAAACTGACGCCACACATGAGGTCCTCTATTGAAGGTCCAATCACTGCGGAGGAACTGCATGAAGCGATCAAGCAAACGCCAGTGGGTAAGACCCCGGGGCCTGATGGTTTTACCCTTAAATACTATAAAACGTGTGAAAAGCTCCTCTCTCGCGCCTGGCTGGCTGCTTTTAAAGGACTGACTGAACCTACATTCCAAATTGCCCCACAAACACTCTCTGCCACCATCACATTAATCCCTAAACCTGATAAAGTTCATGCCCTGTGTGCTAATTATAGACCAATTTCCCTCCTGAATCAGGACGTAAAACTTTTTGCTAAGGTACTTGCTCTGCGCATCGCAAACTATATGAGACACCTGATCCACCCTGACCAGACAGGATTTATCCCAGGGAGGGAGGGGCGAGATAATACTACGCTGGCCATTAACTTGATCCATGCTGCCCAGAGACCCAGCGCCGGTCCGACCCTGCTCCTCTCCACCGACGCTGAGAAGGCGTTTGATAGGGTACACTGGCCTTTTTTATTCCAGACTCTACATCATATGGGATTTGGCCCCAACGCCCTGCGCTGGATAACCGCCTTATATGACTCACCTACCGCTCGCATTAATCTAAATGGCACCTTGTCCTCCCCCTTCATCATTAAAAACGGCACTCGACAGGGTTGCCCTCTCTCCCCTCTTTTATTTGCATTATCTCTGGAACCCCTCCTTCAAGCTGTCAGGGCCAACCCCTCTATCCATGGTGTCTGTGTTGGACGCCACACACATAAGGTGGCGGCGTATGCAGATGATCTGCTATTTTTTGTACAGCAGCCCCAGATTTCCCTACCTTCACTCATTGAACTACTACGCGAATATGGCTCGCTCAGTAATTACAAAATTAATATGTCAAAATCGGAAATCCTGAATATTTCAATACCTGCTCCCCTTAGCACACACATTCAATCCACATTCCCCTTTCGATGGTGTACTTCCTCTCTTAAGTATCTCGGAGTCCACCTCACCCCAGCGGTATCAAATCTTTATGCCACAAATTTTGTCCCCCTGCTTCGGGTCCTGGAAAAAGACCTTGCTCGATGGGCCATCCCGCACATCACGTGGTTTGGACGCATAAATGTCCTTAAAATGAACATTCTTCCAAGAGTCCTTTATTTATTGCAAACCCTGCCGATACATGTCCCATCTGCCTTCTTCCGTTCCTTGCAATCTCTTTTCATTAGATATGTCTGGGCCGGGAGTAAACCGAGACTGAGCGTGACATTGCTGACAGCCCCTCGCTCTCGTGAAGGTCTAGCTCTGCCACATCTGCAGCGCTATTACCAGGCTGTTCATCTTCTGCGATTGGTGGAGTGGAGCTTGGGTACCTCTGGTAAACAATGGGTGGCGTTGGAGCATGAACTGGCAGGCCGCTCGCTAACCTCCCTCCCTTGGCTTTTAAGCACCACTGCCCTTACTGACATCCCCGCACACCCGACAGTTTCGGTCACACTGGCCATCTGGCGTCGGCTACAGAGGTCCACGCAGCTAGCCCCCTGGCCCTCTCCGCTTCTCCCTCTCAGTCACTTACCGGCCTTCTCACCACGACTGCTACCTCTCACTGACGCAGCTCTGCCACGAAACCCCCTACCTGGCCTTTACATAGATGGTGACCGACCTAAAGCCCCAAAGGACGTACCGTTGGCTCACCCCGACTCCTTTCTTACGACATTCCATATGCACTGCCTCATAACCTATCTCCGCTCCCTGGCTCCATTAGAAAAATACACTCGCCCACTGACCGCATTTGAACAAGTGATCACCCGTAAGACTCTTCCCCAATGTGGCATATCGACTCTGTACGGTGTCCTGCAAAACCTCTCCCCCTCCACACCCCCATATGTGGCAAAATGGGAGACGGAACTCCACCAAACATTCACAGAGGAAGAGTGGAGTCAAATGTTTGCGCTCAATACCCAGTGTTCCATTGCTACTCGTACACAAGAAACGGCTTACAAGCTGCTGTCGCGATGGTATAGGGTGCCCACCACTATTGCTACACATTCGGTCACGGCAGATGCCTCCTGCTGGAGGTGCAGATCACAGCGCGCTGACCTCTTGCATGTATGGTGGTCCTGCCCAGTGCTGCAACCCTTCTGGACACTGGTTCACGATGCCATTAGCAAAATCTCTGACACTCCACCTTCCTATACACCAGCGGCCATGCTGCTCCACCACACACCGCTACCTGTGGACACCTACAGAAACTCTCTTGATATTCGTCTACTGAACGCCGCCAAAGCGGTGGTACCCAGGCACTGGAAATCCCCGATAGCCCCCACTTTTTGAGAATGGCTAGATGAAGTCCAACGTATCAGGGACATAGAGGATCTGTTGCACCAATACTCCGGCACCTCCGCCAAACACCTGCGGCGTTGGTTTTATTGGTCTACACCAGCCTGCTCCCCACCTCGCAACTCGGTAGATCTCCCTTGACCGCAATTGAATAACAAATGACTGGCCAACCCGATAGCCCCTACCTTTTTCTTTTATTCCCTTGTCACAAGTTATATCCCTATCTTTTTTACTAAATTTGTATTATATATGTGTTCATGTATGATGTTCAATGAGACGCCGTACCGAAAATACGCACTTTATTATCTGATACCTACGTCCCAAATAACTCGCGACTGTTTGAATATGTGGCAATGCACTTAGTGTCATGTAATGTCTGTTTCAAAAAACTTAATAAAACTTTATTACAATAAAAAAAGGAGCACATGAAGTGATTAATGATGTTTAAGCCACAAAATGTCAATCTGCATAAAAAAAAGATGCTAAATGATGACTTGGCAAAACTCACTGTCCACGTGACAGTAATCATCAGCGTACAAACCAATTGTTTCAAGATCCTGCTGTATTGCAAGGGTTTACAGATTGCAACATATCGATCATATGTCATAAAGACCAGAAGGATGCACTCAATTACTACCATAACAAAACTAAAAAATATTTGTGTGACGCAAGCTGCAAACACAATACTTTTATCTCTACTTAAGAAATCCACAAGCATCCTGGGAATAATGGCTGAAGGACCACAGATATTAATGATGGACAGGTTAATGAGAAATAAATACATTGGGTTGTGTAGCCGGTGATCACTGAAAACAACCAGAATAAGAAGGATATTTGCCACCAGTATGACCACATAGAATACCAAGAATATGAGGAATAATAGAGTTTCTACCTTGGGGTCACTGGAAAATCCAAGAAGAATGAAGTGGTCACAGTACTGTGATTCTTGTTTTCCATAAATACCATGGTTTATTGACAGGTAAGTCCAATTACCTGAAACAAGAACAGAGACACAGACATGTAAAGCATGACAGTTATCATTTAAAACTTTGAATAAACATTAATGGGAGCAGGTGATGTTAGCAAGAGCTCATCAAATGGAGAATTGGCTGACTGGCTCACTTGCTATGGTAGCAGCAGCAGTAGAGAGGCTTCCTGTTAAGCACTCACTTCTTGCCCTGCAGGGGACTTCTAGTTTTATCCCCATTTTGGATTCCTTGATTGTGCCAGGGACGACTTATCAATCCTCTCATCTTCTCCACAGTTTTGTCTGAGCATCATTGTATCAGCTGTCTACTGGGAGCACTTATATTGCGTGCACACATTCTCGTATCTCCTCTGATCCAGTGGACAACAGCACGAATCCTCTACAGGGCTGGCTGCACTGTTGGAAGAAGAGGCATTCCACTTCACAGGCAGCTGAATGAGCCTGCAACATTTTGAAGGCCATAGACTAAAGCATTGCCTCCTGTGTATGGGCCGTTAGCTTACTGCTGGCTCGCTCTGTGTGACCAAAGCGTCACCTGTTTCTGCTCCATAGTAAACCAGCCTTCAAGGCCGCCGGCCCACCGGGCAAGGGCCTGGTATAAAATTTGGGCAGTCCAGACCTGCACATGTCTACATATTGTTTCCATCGAATCGTCTATAATGATGAAAAACAAATGAGTTTGCTATCTACCAATAATAAATTGCCCAGGATTTTGGGGAGCTTCAACACCATGGTGACACACATTGAAAAAAATTTTTCTTTAGGTTTGCAAATGTCATTGATGGATAGAGTCCCAGACTCTCTTCCTCTGTTCTCTCTCAGGTCAGTGATTGGTCTGTCTGGGATCTCTGCCTGGATGGCATCTCACTATCTGAAGAGCAATATGTCCAGGACTGAGCTCCTTCTAATTCCCCCATCTAACTCCATTTTCTGACTTCTCTATAATTGTTGACAGTATCAAGATCCGTCCATCAGCCCAAGTTCGCTGCCTCGGAGTGACTCTTGACTCCCATCTTTCCTTCAGCCCCTTTATCCAATCACTCTCCTCATCTTGCTGCAATCACCTCCGTAATATTGCCAAAATTCATCCATTTATGACTGCTAACACCACAAAGCAATTTATCCACTCGCTCAATATCTTCCGCCTGGACTACTGTAACAATCTCCTGACTGGCCTTCCTATCTCCTGCCTCTCCCCCTGCAGTCTATCCTAAACACATCAGCCCAGCTTATACATCTCACCCGACACTCTGTCTGTGCCACTCATCTCTGTGAATCCCTACACTGGCTCCCCATCCACAGCAGAATCAAATTCAAACTGCTCACCTGACCTACAAAACCTAACTAACGCTGCTTCTCATTACCTGTCCTCACTAACACAGCTCCTCACCACTAGGGATGAGCGGTTTGGGTTGGACAGTTCGGAGTTCGGCCCAAACGTAGCCTGTTCGGGAGATCGCGAACTCCGAACATTTCCGGGTGATTGGCGCATGTTCGAGTCCACAATGCATCACAATGGCCCACAATGCATTTTCCCACTGGCCTGAAGCTCGTAATTGGCTACAGCCTTGCACCTGACCACAGGTCTGGTGCAAGACAGGTTCAACAGTATGCCAATCACCGATCAGAGTCCTGATTGGGCAAATTTTGCCCAATCATGGGCTCACAGAGCTAAGTCCAGCAGCACACTATATAACGTTTCCACGTGCCGATTCTGCACGCATTTCAGAGGAAATTTCAGAGGGGATTGCTGTGTGTTGTTACTGCTGGTCTGCCATGCTACTAGGGGGGTCTGGGGGGTCTCATTTCTACAAAATATCAGGAAATTGATATGTGTGTCTTGTCACTGTGCCAGCAAGTTTTTATGGGGTCACTAATTTCTTTAAAACATTTGTGAATTGAGGTGATCTTCTGTGTCTTGTCACACAGCCATCAAGTTTTTTTAGGACTCACTAATTTCTTTAAAACATTTGTGAATTGAGGTGATCTTCTGTGTCTTGTCACACAGCCAGTACCATGCAGTATTTTGGGGCTCACTAATTTCTTTAAAACATTTGTGAATTGAGGTGATCTTTGTCTTGTCACACAGCCAGTACCACGCAGTATTTTTGGGGTCACTAATTTCTACAAAATATTTGGGAATTGTTATAATCCGTGTGTTCTCACTGGCTGCCACCCATCAAGGGGTCTCACTGATTTATAAGAGGTTTCACTGCCACCCATCAAAGGGTCTCACTGATTTATAGGAGGATTCACTGCCACCCATCAAAGGGTCTCACTGATTTATAGGAGGTTTCACTGCCACCCATCAAATTGTCTCACTGATTTATAAGAGGTTTCACTGCCACCCATCAAAGGGCATCACTGATTTATAGGAGGTTTCACTGCCAACCATCAAAGGGTCTCACTGATTTATAGGAGGTTTCACTGCCACCCATCAAAGTGTCTCACTGATTTATAGGAGGTTTCACTGCCACCCATCAAAGTGTCTCACTGATTTATAGGAGGTTTCACTGCCACCCATCAAGGGGTCTCACTGATTTATAAGAGGTTTCACTGCCACCCATCAAAGGGTCTCACTGATTTATACCAGAGTTCTGTAAATCTTTAATCTTTATACCAGAGTTGAATCAGAGTTCTGTATATATTTAATCGATATATCACTCACCATGTCTGAGAGAACAAAAAGGACAGGCAGACGCTCCCAGACACAGATAAGAGGGCAAGCAGCCCCTGTGTCGGGAGGCTGTGCCTCTGGTCGTGGTGGTCGTGGTGCATCCTCTGCAGGGGCACGCTTGTCCTTTATAACTGGTGCTGGCCGTCTTCTTAACCTGCAGCAACATACAGAGGATTCAGTGGATTAGCTAGCCAGGCCATCCTCATCCTCCGAGTCCTCTGCCAGCCAGGCTTCTAGTGCTTTACAGTCCACCTCAGCTGCCAACACATCTAATGCAGCCTCCATGTCCACAGCTACTCCTGCCGTAGCCTCGCTATCACACACGAAGGAGACAGCTGAATTGTTTGACTACAATGACAGTGACATGCTGCTCGAGGATGCGCAGCAACTACAGTGCTCTGATTCAATCTCTGAGGTTGAGCAAGGGAGTATAATCAACCTAGAGGAAGGAGGTGCCAGTGATGACACACAAATAACTGGCACTCATGTTGCCCCAGCAGCTGCAGCATACTGCCAAGTTGGCTCCAGTGACGAGGAGATAGGGGGTGAAGATGACATTGATGATGAGGTCACTGACTCCACCTGGGTGCCAGATTGAACTGAGGAATCAAGTGAGGAGGAGGCACAGCAAACACGAGGCACAACATCCTCTTTGACCAACTGTAGCACTAGCCAGTCCAAGGCATCACATGTCAGAGCTGCTCCGGTGCAGAGCGCTGTTGTCTCAAAGAACACATGCAGGAACTCTGCTGTCTTGGAGTTCTTTAAGAAATGTGCAGCAGACCCCACCGTTGCTATTTGTAATCTATGTCAGAAGAGGCTGAAGCGTGGGATAAACACCGGACACTTGGGTACCACGTGCTTGAGGCGACATATGACCACCCGCCACGCATCCCATTGGTGCAAAACTTTGCATAGGTCTTCCTCCTCCTCATCTGTCTCTACCCCCACTGTATGTCCTGCCATGCCATTGCCTACAACCTCCACTGACAGGGATGATGCTACAGTAGTGGATGTACCAGGTCTTTCCTCACAATGTGAAATCCTCCCAGCAGCTGAAGATTTACACAGTCAGATTACGTTGCCGCAGCTGCTGCAGCGTAAGAAAAAATATAGTCCCAACCGTCCCACAAGCACAGCGTCTAAATGCCAGCTTAGCAAAATTACACGCATTGCAGCGGCTGCTTTTCCAGCTGGTGGACTCTGCTCCCTTCCGTGAATTTGCTGAATGTGCTGTACCACAGTGGCAGGTTCGAAAATGCCATTACTTTTCACGCAAGGCCATTCCAGCACTATACCAGCACGTGGAAGACAATGTTATCCAGTCATTAGGAAAGGCAGTCAGCAACAAGGTGCATGTTATTTTAGACACGTGGTCTAGCAAGCATGGACAGGGTCATTACATTTCCTTCACGGCACACTGGGTAACTCTGATTGCAGCTGGGAGGGATCCAAGACGGGGCTCTGTGCTGGAGCTTGTTCATCCACCACGCCTCCAGAAAGCTGCTTGTATGAGGTCTGTCTGTTCCGCCACCACCACCTCTCCCTCTTCCTCCTCCTCCTCCTTCTCTGTCTCTGGCAAAGTGGCAGTTAAACCGACGCCTGACAGGGTCTACGCAATGGCTCAAGCAAAAAGAAGCCATACTGTAATTGAGCTGGTTTGTTTAGGGGACAGGAGCGACACCGGGCCAGAAATTCTGTCAGCTCTGCAGGGCCAGGTGCAGAGATGGATAACACCACGCCAGCTTGAGCTGGGAATGATCGTCTGTGATAATGGCAGCAACCTTCTCTCTGCCCTACGCAAGGGTAAATTGACGCATGTACCATGACTAGCACACGTCCTAAATCTAGTGGTACAGCGTTTCCTAACCAAGTACCCAGGGCTGCCAGAGCTTCTCAGCCAGGCCAGAAAAGTCTGCAGCCACTTCAGACGTCATTCCCAGCAAGCGTTCGCCGGGCAGAAATTCAAAGAGAATTCCACCTTCCCACATATCGTCTGATCTGTGACATGCCCATCAGGTGGAACTCGACATTAGCAATGCTGCAGCGTCTGCACAAGTAGCAGAGGGCCATCAACGAGTACCTGTGTGAGTATGGCACAAGGACAGGTTCAGGTCAACTTGGTTCTTTTTCCCCCTGCAGTGGCTGATGATCAAGGATGCATGCACTGTACTGTCACCATTTGAGGAGGCAACGAGGATGGTGAGCAGGGACAGTGCATGCATCAGTGACACAATTCCTTTAGTGTTCCTGCTGGAGCACACTCTGTGGGGAATTATAGATGTGGCTCTAGAGGCAGAGCAGCGGGAGGAAGAGGAGGCCTTCCCTAGCTCTCAAGGCCCCAGTCTTTCCACAGACAGCATTCCAGCGGGTCCTACTCAGATCAGACAGGAAGAGGAAGAGGAGGAATATTTAAGTAGTGGGGGCATTGAAGGTGGGGATTCCTCAAGAGAGGGTTTCGTGTGCCCAGAAACAGAAGAGCTAGTGCGTGGCTGGCAGGAGGAAGTGCACGATACGGTCATACTCATTGACCAGGAAGACTCGGAAGCTAATGCCACCTCCAACCTACGCTGCATGGGCTCCCTAATAATGCCTAGCCTGCTAAAGGACCCCAGGATTCGTGCTATCAAGGAGAGGGATCATTACTGGTTGGCAACCCTTCTTAATCCACGATACAAGGGTAAAGTTGCAGAGCTCATCCTGCCCGCACAGAGGGAGCACAGGATGAAAAAACTTGAGGACGCTCTAAAGCGACACTTGTGTAACACCTTTCCAGGCACTGGTAGATTACCAAGTGCTGACACAAGTGTTTCTGAGGCTGCGGATGATCAGAGGAATAGTGGTGAAGGCCAGGGCCGCTTGACTGATGCATTTTTAAATTTTTTTAGTCCACGACGCCCAGTGATGTCAAATGTATGCACCCATTGCCAGCGTCTTCACCATATGGTGCAGGACTACCTAGGGGCAAGGGCAGACCTGGATACCTTTTCAGCAGATGATCCACTGGCTTACTGGGTGTTGAGATTGGATCACTGGCCAGAACTTAGCCAATATGCTATGCAGCTACTAGGTTGCCCTTCATCCAGCGTGCTTTCTGAAAGGACGTTCAGTGCCGCTAGAGGTTTTGTCACAGACAAAAGAGTGCGTCTGTCCACCGACTCTGTGGACCGGCTGACATTTATAAAAATGAATCAGTCCTGGATCAGCAGCTATCAACCCCTTGATGCTGACGTAACGGAATAGATCGGGGATGTCTTCTGCATTCACAAAACCTCCAGCACTGAACTCTTCCACAATACCACAAAAGGGTTACGGTATGAATGCACTTGCTGCCATGAAAGGCGCAATATTTGGCTGCACTGATGCCTGTTCCAGATTTATATCATTTAAATTTTTTGAACCGCAGGGTCCAACCCTGCACTCTTCCACAATACCACAAAAAGGTTACGGTGTGAATGCACTTGCTGCCATGAAAGGCGCAATATTTGGCTGCACTGACGCCTGTGCCAGATTTATATCATTTTAATTTTTTGAACCGCAGGGTCCAACCCTGCACTCTTCCTTAATACCACAAAAGGGTTACGGTGTGAAGGCACTAGCTGCCATGAAAGGCACAATATCTGGGTGCACTGACGCCTTGACTAGAAACATATCTTTTTATAATAGGACCACATGGTCCACCCCTGCATTCTTCCACAATACTACAGAGGGGTTACTGTATGATGATACTTGCTGGCCTGGCACCAAAGGCACAATATCTGGGTGCACTGACGCCCATTACCAGATAAAAACTTTTCAATATAGGACCACATGGTCCACCCCTGCATTCTTCCACAATACTACAGAGGGGTTTCTGTATGATGATACTTGCTGGCCTGGCAGTCTTGCACCAAAGGCACAATATCTGGGTGCACTGACGCCTTTACCAGATGCATATCTTTTTAATATAGGACCGCAAGGTTCACCCCTGCATTCTTCCACAATACTACAGAGGGGTTACTGTATGATGATACTTGCTGGTCTGGCAGTCTTGCACCAAAGGCACAATATCTGGGTGCACTGATGCCTTGACCAGAATCATATCTTTTTAATATAGGACCACATGGTCCACCCCTGCATTCTTCCACAATACTACAGAGGGGTTACTGTATGATGATACTTGCTGGCCTGGCAGTCTTGCACCAAAGGCACAATATCTGGGTGCACTGACACCTTGACCAGAATCATATCTTTTTAATATAGGACCACATGGTCCACCCCTGCATTCTTCCACAATACTACAGAGGGGTTACTGTATGATGATACTTGCTGGCCTGGCAGTCTTGCACCAAAGGCACAATATCTGGGTGCACTGACGCCTTGACCAGAATCATATCTTTTTATATAGGACCGCAAGGTTCACCCCTGCATTCTTCCACAATACTACAGAGGGGTTACTGTATGATGATACTTGCAGGCCTGGCACCAAAAGCACAATATTTGGGTGCACTGCCACTGACGCCTGTATCAGATTCATATCCTCAGAGGGGTTACGGTGTGACGGCACTGTTGGGGATGCTAAAGGACCAATTTTGAAGCACCTATTGTTACTTTTATCCAAAGCCTGCATAAGTTGCACAATAATTTAGCCAAAAAAATCAGTAAACTTTTTCTGTGTCTGAAAATGTCTCCTCTTTTCATATAGACTGCCGCCCCAAGCAGTTGTTTATGGATAGATTAAAGGAAAAGCATTTACCGTCATTTGAAACATCATTTTTTTGTTTTTAAGTGTTTCTATACATCCTACAAATCTGCCATTTCACGGGCAGGTTATGGGGACCTCCTAGGCACGATATTTGAAGGAATTTTTCTTTTTTATTTTTAACCCTTATTTCATGGAAAACTCACTGTCCCTTTAAAAATGTATTTTTTGAAACTTTTTGTCCTTGTTTCCTGTCCCCCAGGGCACTACCCGGACCCCCATACACCTTTTATGTAATATGTAGCATATATGCCCTCTTGGAGGGCACTCTAAAAACCGAATTTTCAGCCCCATTGACTTGCATGGGGTTCGGGTTCGGACCCGAACCTTTGGAAAAATTCGGGTTCGGGCCCGAACCGAACTCGGGGGGTGTTCGGCTCATCCCTACTCACCACCTGTCCTCGCTAATCACCAGATACACCCCAGCCCACCCCTTAAGATCCAACAACTGTTGTGGACAGAAATGTATATATTCGCTTTTATAATATTTTTTTTTTGTGAAAGGATTTTACCAGGAAGGATACATTGAGATTTCTCTCGTTTTCAAGTATGTCCTCGGTGGCGAGTATGTACCGTTAGGTGTCTTGCCAAGGGCACTTACTGGAGAGGTTGCTCGCTGGGATCGAGCCCATGACTCCACAGGCTCTCTCCATGCAGAGCGGTGACATTACCTCTACTCCACCCAGCCGATATTCAAAGGCTTAGAAAGAGACCTAGAAAAATGCTCATTTGAGTAGTTTAAATGGTTAATCAGGATTTATGAATCAAATGCATATTATTGTTTAACACGCTATCTTAGCTGATTGTTTTGTACGCACATATAGTTTCTTTTTCCAAGAATCAAGAAGAGAATGTTTTGGAACATCTTGGAACGTCCTGTAACAAACGTCCTTGACAGCTAAAGGGACAGCCGAAGACGTTGTTGTTTATTTTCCTTAACTGTTATTAAACAAGGTCTATAACTTCACAATTTTAATGACGAATAGAATGTTGGGCAACAGCCTGTTTTCGTTACATGCAAAGTAGCATAAAAAGCCTTGTAAATTGTCAATAAAGGGCAGAGAAGTCATTGGCTTGAAAGCCACATAGACGTATTCCGTGTCTGTGTGATTTCTTTATGCGCGCATATATCTGATTTCTCCACCGAATTAGAACAGAAACTGGTATCCGAGGATGGACTCCATTGTCCACTGCAATTTGGCGCACAACGTGGGGCCCTGGCTTACGCTTTATCCAGTGTGTCACCAACGAGGATTTCCTGACTGGACCACACCAGAACCGGAGCCTGATCAACTTCGTAACCTCACAGGTAAGATACCTTTTGATATCTTATCGGTGACGTGTTCTGGTTTTTGATCCTACCCCGGGAAACCCCAGTGTGACACTTGGGAAAAGCATCAAAAGTGGGGTTTTATTTAACTTTGCCCAGGTGCCCGTTATACTGACCCACGACCGCTTGCCAGTTGTCTGCTTGTTTGTACGTGTCTGTTCACGATTCTTTGTATTGACAGCATTTTTCCTGATAGAATTTATATTTTGGTTGTTAATCAGAGAGATTATCGTGGACCTGTGGTAACAAGTGGGGGGTACCTGGTTAGCTATCTCCAGACGGTAACAGGTGATGTGATGCAATAGGCGCATACCTGGTATTAGGACTTTCCTAACAGTAACAGGTGAACACAAGCTTGGTGGTAGGACGCGATGTATCTCTGATTGAAGTATAGTTTGATTGACAGTAAGAGGAGTTTTTTGTGGGTACTGGGATAGATGATGCATTAGGCGTATCTATTAGGAACTCACAAGAATATATATATCTAGTAGGAACAGGTGACGCGGTAAAGGAAGCACCTGTAGGATATATATGCTGTGGTAGAGAGGTGCTAGCTACACCTTTTCTTGCAGGGTCCTATATTTGGAATATAGGGGAGGACGAGACGCTTTATTGTCGTGGTAACAAATAGGCCACGATAGATATAGGTCTATCCTCATTTCTGACTGTTGATAAACTACGTGAATTGAAGAGTGACCAGGAAAACAAAGCTAACAATCGAGAATGGGAAATGAACAGAGTAGCCATACTGATTGGTTATCGCCATGCAAGTTAGTTGAGGAAAGGACAGGCAAAAGAAATGTGACAAAACTAAAGATTTTAGGCAGGATTTGCGAATTAGATAATCCCAGGTTACTGGTAGAAGAATGGAAACATGTGTTGAAGAATAAGAAAGGAATGTTGATTGATAATGGTTTATGGAATGTTGCACAGGCTTGGTATAGGGTAGCAAAAGAAATTGAGAACGAAGGGTGGATAGAAACATTAGATAAGAAGAAAGGAAAAACAAATTACTATTATCTCACTCCAAGTTCTGAGCCTCCTTCCTATAGTAAGGTATCCGAAAAGAAAATAATAACCCCAACCCAAACGACAACTGCCCAAACACAGCCGACAGGTCTCTACCCTGTTTTATGTATCGATGGGTCGTACTACACCACTCGTCCTGTCATGTCCTCATTAACAACCACAAGCCAGGTACCGACAATATACCCTATAATGATTAATTTGCCCAATTTAAATACCACTCTCAACACGATAGACCGTACTGATGATGCCCTAACGTCCCACATAGGGTTACCTACAACCACACCCCAGGTCACCCGTAGCCAGCCCACACTTTTTCCACCCCAGCACCAAGATCTTATCACCTTTCCACCCCAGCAAACCGACACCACATACCCTTTCTACCAAAACACCCATGACATACCTCCAACTCCCAAAAACAATGTAGCCTGGACACAGCAGCCAACTCCAAGAAAAACGGCAGACACCGTGGAAGGGGAGCCTGGTGGGGAGGGGGGGCGTCCACCAAGAACCTGTTTTACTTGTGAAGAGTCCGGCCATTTCAAACAGGATTGTAAAGCATCCCGCAGGCCACGGCCCCCACCCAAAGCCCAGATGCCGCCGATGGCCTTTAGCAGGATACTGCCTATGTATCTGATAATATCCCACTACCCACAATCCCTGGCTTAGACCTTTCCACCAAGATGATGTCTGACCATTGAACATATATATATATGTATTTGTGTATATAGTGTGTGTATTTGTTTAAATGGATATATATATACAGTGGCAAGAAAAAGTATGTGAACCCTTTGGGATTACGTGGAGTTTTGCATGAATTGGTCATAAAATGTGCTCTGATCTTCATCTAAGTCACAACAATTTGAAAAACACAGTCTTCTTAAAATAATACAATACAAACATTATATGATTTCATGTGTTTATTGAACATAACATGTAAAAATTCACAGTGCAGGGTGGAAAAAGTATGTGAACCTTTGGACTTAATAACTGGTTGACCCTCCTTTGGCAGCAATAACCTCAACCAAACGTTTCCTGTAGTTGCAGATCAGACCTGCACAACGATCTGGAGTAATTTTGGACCACTCCTCCACAAAACTGTTTCAGTGTAGCAATATTCTTGGGATGTCTGGTGTGAATCGGTCTCTTAAGGTCATGCCACAGCATTTCAATCGGGTTGAGGTCAGGACTCTGACTGGGCCACTCCAGAAGGCGTATTTTGTTTTGTTGAAGACATTGTTTTGTTGAATTACTTGTATGCTTTGGGTCATTGTCCTGTTGCATCACCCATCCTCTGCGGAGCTTCAGTTGGCAGACAGATGGTCTTACGTTTTCCTGGAATTCATTTTTCCATCAATGACAACAATCCGTCCAGGCCCTGAGGCAGCAAAGCAGCCCCAAACCATGATGCTCCCTCTGCCATGTTCTACAGTGGGGATGAAGTTTTGATGTTGGTGTGCGGTGCCTTTTTTTCTCCACACCTAGTGTTGTGTGTTTTTTCCAAACAACTCAATTTTGGTTTCATCTGTCCACAGAATATTTTGCCAGTAGTGCTGTGGAACATTCAGGTGCTCTTTTGCAAACTTCAAACGTGCTGCAATATTCTTTTTGGACAGCAATGGCTTCCTCCGTGGTGTCCTCCCATGTACTCCATTCTTGTTTAATGTTTTCCTTATTGTAGATGTGTCAACAAAAATGTTAGCATGTGCCAGAGATTTCTGTAAGTCTTTAGCTGACACTCTAGGATTCTTCTTTACCTCATTAAGCATTCTGCGCTGTGCTCTTGCAGTCATCTTTACAGGACGACCACTCCTAGGGAGAGTAGCAACAGTGCTAACCTTTCTCCATTTGTAGACAGTTGGTCTTACCGTGGACACATGAACATCAAGGCTTTTGGAGATACTTTTGTAACCCTTTCCAGCTTCATGCAAGGCAACAATTCTTGATCGTAGGTCTTCTGATAGCTCTTTTCTGCGAGGCATGGTTCACAACAGGCAGTGCTTCTTGAAACCAGTAAACCCAAAACTGGTGTTTTTAAAGGGCAGGACAGCTTTCAGCAACACATCCAATAATATCACACTGATTGGACTCAAGGTTGGCTCACTCCTGGCTCCAATTAGCTCTTGGAGAAGTCATTAGGCTAGGGGTTCACATACTTTTTCCACCCTGCACTGTGAATGTTTACATGTTCTGTTCAATAAACACATGAAAACATATAATGTTTGTGTTGTATTATTTTAAGCAGACTGTGTTTTTCAAATTGTTGTGACTTAGATGAAGATCAGAGCACATTTTATGACCAATTCATGCAAAACTCCACGTAATCCCAAAGGGTTCACATACTTTATACTTTTTCTTGCCACTGTATGTATTTGTGTATATAGTGTGTGTATTTGTTTAAATGGATATATATGTATTTGTGTATATAGTGTGTGTATTTGTTTAAATGGATATATATGTATTTGTGTATATAGTGTATGTATTTGTTTATAAGGATGTATATGTGTATGTGTATTGAGTATGAGTCAATAAAAAGGTATAGATTTAATCGGCGGTTGGACAGGGATGCCTGTTCCGACTCGTATAAATGGATGCAAACAAAATGATGAATTTTTTATGAGTGGGATGAAAGTTATTTTAAAGCAGAATCTGATAATCTATAAGATGCGGATGATAGTTTATGAGTCAATGTGAGAAGAGGTTAGGGAAGCCTATCCTAGATATGGCAACTATAGGTTGCTTGCCAGTAAAGAGCAATATGAAGGACATGTATGTATGTATGTCAGGGATGTAAAGCACGGTATGCCAAAAGCAGAATAGACAGGTGAGACAAGACACCTGCTTTGTTTATGACATGATTCCATGGATGGTTGTTTTCTAAGAGACTATGCGTTGTTTACTGTTGTAGTGTATATGTGAAGTACAAGACGTGCGTATGCGGAATTATTATACTTATAAATAGAATCATTTGTGTATATTAATGGAGTACCGCCCTATTGGTTTATTATTTTAATTAAAAATAGTTTTATACGAAATATTCTCGGGAGAGAGAGGCTCCGTATTCTATCAGTATTGCTCTGCAGGACAGAGTGCTATGGAGCCGGGTGGAATTAAGTGTTAAGGGTTAAGAAAAAAAGTGGGCTTTAAAATATCCCGTGTTATGTTTTTTTATGTGGAAAAAGAAAAAAGAAGGGAAGCGAGACGCAGACAAGAAAGTGAAACTAGAAAGATTAAATTGGTTCCTCTTGTTTCCTATGACTGTGCAGATCAGATATTTTAACCCTGCTGAGAGGAAAAAAAAAAGAGAAAAAAAAGAAAAAGAGTTTATACGTGGAGCTGGTTTTTCCCTGCTGCATTAGCTTATTTTAGTTTAGAATAGATAAGGTGTACTGTCCGTATCAGAAGATTGCAGGTTTTTTATTTCCTAGTTAATTTAGAGGATTTTCTAGTTGATGACGACCCCACAGACGGAGTGTGACCTTGCTAAGTACGAGATAAAGCTACTAATGCCAGGAAAGTTTTTAACCTCCAATTCTCTAACGACACAGAATATTGGTAACAACAGTCTAATGATGCCTGCTGATTAAATATTAATTTGCACAAAACGGGTAGGGGTAAGCAGCCCATGTCGTGTCTGCGAGTCTGCTGCACCGGCGATATTCCCTCCTGCACCCTGATACTGTCGCTCTCACCTGATATCTGAGTCTTAAACCCGCTACTCTCTTTCCTTTTCCTGAGGGGGGTGATTCCGGTTGTGATTCTAATTCTGGTATGCTGTTAACTATGAGGGATTTTCAATCAATTCTGTTCAACTTCCCCCCCTCGCCCCCACCCTTTCTGCCAGAAGAGGGGAAAGAAACAAAACAAGCGCAACTACATGCACTCACGCAGGTTGCAGCGATAAAAGTAAATGCACATGGAAAGTTTAGTACACCAGAAGCTGATATTAAATCATTTAGCAGACCAAGCAGCAAGACAGACTCACTCAGTCAGACACAGGAAAAGGAACTCGAGCAGCTAGTCACACTACTAGTAACCCAGAACTAAGAAATAAAGTGTGTTTACCTAAGGCACTCTATCCGGCTGTAATACAATAGGCACATGGGCCCTCACACCTCTCAAATACAATGATGAATGCTCTCATAGGTCTACACAATCTGTCACCTTTCAGAATACTGTTTCCCTCAACAATTGCAATTACAGTCTGACAGCCTAGTAACGAATGTCACAAGTGTTTCAAAAATATTAACTGATATCTATGGTCAAGTGTTCTCTTGCATTCCAGACCCTGAGAGTATCAACGACACTCATCAACTGGTCCCGGGAGACTGGGTACTAGTGAAGAAGTTTCTTCGAAAGAATCCACTTGAGCCCAGATACGACGGTCCCTTCCAGGTCCTCCTCACAACTGCAACTTCAGTAAAATTGGAAGGAAAAGCCACCTGGATCCACGCCTCCCACTGTAAAAAGACCTGTACACCAAAGGCGGACCAGACAAAAAACAAACATGATTATGTATATCCTTCTTATTTGGGGGGGTGGGAATCCAGGGGCACAATGTAGCTGTTATACTGGGACAGGCAGCTGATGGTATGGTACAAGCGGTTATGAGAGCCCAGGTGGAAGCTGCCCTGGGACAACTGACGGACAATGCCCATGTCATGGGACACGCAATGAATACTACTGCCGCCGAAAACAAACTAACCACTTTCTGGTATAATTCATCTAACACTCGCGTGGTTACATACACCTTTAACTATTGTGATATACACCCATGCCCAGGCCCCCGCTTGCAATGTATCTGGAGAAATGGGATTCCACATGATTATGACATATATATGTGCGTTACCAATTACTATTGGGGACAGGA
The DNA here is from genome assembly GCA_009667805.1 of Leptobrachium leishanense. Taxonomy (NCBI): domain Eukaryota; kingdom Metazoa; phylum Chordata; class Amphibia; order Anura; family Megophryidae; genus Leptobrachium; species Leptobrachium leishanense. The sequence goes on along the minus strand of CM019066.1, from coordinate 39,347,111 downwards.
ATGCGGTAGTTGGGCATCGGTGGGATGGAATACTGGGGTTCCCTGGAGACACAAACCACAAAGCGCCCTAGACGAGAAAGATAACAATGGTAAATCACTTCTCGCTCATATAACACTGACAATGGCCCCAAACACCTGCCCCAAGTACGAATTACAGGAATCGGATGATGATGGGGAAGTGCGGTTTAGAACAGGGGCAACAGCACTGAAACTAATTCTAACCCTAGAAAATCCAGGACCCGGGGATTCAGGTATCTATGTTCTGGGTTTGTGGGTAAAGGGGGGTTCAGAGAATCCGCAGACCCTGGGAAAATTCCGCCTACGAGATATGTACCTTGCCCCTGACTGGGTCCCTCCGCACCCACAGCCCAAACCCCTTAATCACCACATGATGCTCTCTTCCAATGGTATAGTGGCCATCGCTGATCCCACTGTCTATCCGTCCATCCATCCCGCTCTCTATCTGCCCATCCATCCCTCTGTCCTTCTATCCCTCTGTCCTTCTATCCCTCTGTCCATCCATCCTTCCTTCCATCCATCTATCCTTCCTTCCATCCCTCTGTCCATCCATCCTTCCTTCCATCCATCTATCCTTCCTTTCATCCCTCTGTCCGTCCTTCCATCCATCCCACATCCCTCCATCCCTCTATCATCCATCTGTCTATCCATCTATCCCTCCCTCTGTCTATCCATCCCTCTATCGCTGATCCCACGTTCGAGGATACTATGGCCATTGAAACAGGATACTCAGATATGAATGTTTGGTTAGAATGGATGAAATATACCGCTCAGTCCCACAACAGAACCAATTGCTATGTGTGTGGTACTGCTAGGCCTCATCTAGGTACGGTACCCCTCAATATCCCCGAGGATGTCGAGGAATGCTTTCTCAGTCTGTTTACCAACACCACTCTAAGTCACGATGCTTGCAAAGAATGGAAGTCCAAATACCCCCTCCAGAAACAAAACCCCAGACTCTCAGAGAGTATCACCATCTACCCCGGGAACTACACCTGTCACTCCTCTTGGGGAACCGGTGGCCGGGTAGTTGGAAACTTCACAGAAGGTTATTGTGCGCAGTACAGCACTGTGGAGAAGGAGAAAGTGCAAAACCAGGTGATCTCCCTGGGAGATGTCTATTGGATCTGCAGTGACATGCGAGTCCGCTCCCGCTTGGTAGGTGCATGGGACGGTGAGTGTGCTCTGGCTAAAGCCATCATGCCCCTCCACATCCTGCCCTTTGATGATGACCTGCCAACAGCCCACACCCCCGGACTCACTAGACAAAGGAGAGAGGCGAATTCTGTACTTGGCAGTTTTGATCCCCACGTCTACCTTGATGTCATAGGAGTCCCAAGGGGGGTGCCTAATGAGTTCAAAGCTAGAAACCAGGTGAAGGCGGGATTTGAATCTTTAATCCCCATGGTAACCATCAACAAGAATGCTGATTGGATTAACTACATCTATTACAACCAACAGAGGTTTGTTAACTATACCCGAGATGCCCTCCAGGGTTTGGCCGAACAGCTAGGCCCAACCTCTGCAATGACCTTCCAGGACCGAATGGCCCTGTGCTGAAAGGTACTGGTGGCTCCTGTTGCACCTTTATCCCGGATAACACAGGCCCCACTGGCAAAGTCACTAAAGCCATTATACGATTGGAAGACCTGTCTGAAGAACTGAAGAAAAACTCTGGCATTACTGATCCATGGGATCAGTATTTTAGTTGGATGGGTGCCAGGCAAAAGATCCTCACACAAATAGGGATAGTTATCCTGGTAATGATGGTTCTGTTGACGGTGATTGGATGTTGTGTTTTACCCTGCATTAAAAAGGTTATCGAAAGAACTGTGGAATCCACTACACCTGTACTGCTTAATCAAGTGTGTGGGGACACTGGGGAGAATATTGGCAGTTCCTATACTAGTCTAGAATTTCTGGGGGTTCCTGTGAATAAGAGGTATGACGAACTCCGCCCACCTGTAACAAGTCATCCACAGAATTATGAGTCCATGCGTCCCCTATCTCGAGAACACCGTCTATGATTTGGCTCTAAGCCAAGGTTAGTGACCCGTTGCAAGACAAGTTGAAGCCCGACTCTTGACCCACCAGTCTTGACCATGCACGGAAGCCCGGACTACACAGGGGTTTTATTCAATAGGAATTTCTCGTCTCAACCTCCGGCGAAGATTTGGGATGGCTGGCGAGACTATTAGGGGAACGGATGAAGGCACGGCTCGTCTCCAGGGGTACACTTGGGAAATGTGCATTTTTAGGGGGGACTGTTGTGGACAGAAATGTATATATTCTCTTTTATAATATTCAAAGGCTTAGAAAGAGGCCTAGAAAAATGCTCATTTGAGTAGTTTAAATGGTTAACCAGGATTTATGAATCAAATGCATATTATTGTTTAACACGCTATCTTAGCTGATTGTTTTGTACGCACGTATAGTCTCTTTTTCCAAGAATCAAGAAGAGAATGTTTTGGAACATCTTGGAACGTCCTGTAACAAATGTCCTTGATGGCTAAAGGGACAGCCGAAGACGTTGTTGTTTATTTTCTTTAACTGTTATTAAACAAGGTCTATAATTTCACAATATTAATGACGAATAGAATGTTGGGCAACACCCTGTTTTCATTACATGCGAAGTAGCATAAAAAGCCTTGTAAATTGTCAATAAAGGGCAGAGAAGTCATTGGCTTGAAAGCCACATAGACGTATTCCGTGTCTGTGTGATTTCTTTATGCGCGCATATATCTGATTTCTCCACCGAATTAGAACAGAAACTGGCATCCGAGGACGGACTCCATTGTCCACTGCACAACAACCTGCGCATAGCTTCCTCCATCAATACCTCTTCACATGCCAGACTGCAGGACTTTTCTCGTGTGGTGCCAACCCTATGGAATGCGCTTCTGCACAATATCAGACTGTCCACAAATCTGGCTTCATTTAAATGATCCCTAAAGACCCTTCTGTTTAGGGAAGCTGACCACCTGACTCTGTAACAAGACATCTGACCAACCCAAAAATGGTCTTCACCTCTCCCTGCATTAAAACTCTATTCTGAAGCCCCCCCTCCTTTTTCTAATCCCCTCACCCATCTAGATTGTAAATTCCCACGGGAATAGGGCCCTCACGTCCTCCTGTATCTGTTGGCAGGAATACTGACCGGCCTCCTTTATGAATTGTATAATTGTCCTGTCTTTACCCATTGCACATTGTACAGCACTGCGGAATGTGTTGGCACTTAATAAATAATAAATAATAATACCCCAAGATATTGAGAATGTTGCTCAAATTTGGCCAATGCATCAAAATCTGATGTGATCTGATTATGGAGCGACAACATTTAACTGAAGTGGAATTGAAGCATCTTTAACAAAGACTGGACTTTTTTACAACAACTTTTTTTGACATGGCTATAAAGCTGCTTCTTTTCCATAGGATACCTTGGTTGACGACTGCAGACAGATCAAGCTTTGTGTTTGATATTAAACATTATTCACTTTAGAGATTGAAAATTAAAACTTCTACAAAGCCATACATCACACAAATCTAGAACATTGAATTCAATAACAGATGTTTTTTGCTTTTTTGCAGAATGATGGTCAAACAAGATAACGACAGTTTATTATGTGTTGTTTCATTCACCTAAATTTAATTAAAACAATTGCATTAGGTAAATTTACTCTTCTTATTAAAAGTTCCATTTTTTAGTAAGTAAAGAGGATACATGAGTTGCTTATTGAATAGCAGAAACTAGACATGTGTACGGCGAAATAATGAGATTTGTTTTCTTTTCATTCGATTAATCATTTTGCTTCATCATTTTTGCTGTGTTATAATGATTCGTTTTTCGGGCGATTCATTATTTCGAGAAAAATTTGTTATATTTTAATCCAAATCAGTTCAGAATTTGGAAATGTTATTTATTCATTGCTCCGAATCAATTTGTAATTTGGGAATGTTGCTTATTCTTTGTTCTTAATCGATTTGTAATTTCGGAAAGTAGTTTTTTCAATGTTCCAAATCAATTTGTAATTTGGAAATGTCGTTTATTCATCTTCCAAATTGATTTGTATTTTGGAAATGACGTTTATTCATTGTTTCCGATCGATTCGTAATTTCGAGAAGTCGATTAATTGTTGTTTTGTTTAATTTTCTATTTCAGAAGATTGGCTATTATATTGTGTTTATTCTGTATTTGGAAAAGTGAACAAATTTATCTGTATTTATTTGAATATCCCTCTGTTTGCTTTATAGTGAGATTTTGATAGTCGAATGAAACTATTTAATCCAAATCGATTTGTTGTTTTCGTCACCAATATTTTTTCAGATTGGATGAAATTCATTCTTATTGAGATTTGGTTGTTTGGATCTGACCGAGTTTCCGAACCACGAAAAACTCACGAAATGAATCACACATGTCTAGTACAAATTATGGGTGTCTATATAAAAGAGATGTGTATTCAGTCAATACCAGTTAAAACTTTGTCATAAAGAAACGCTGGTTCAGCCACTTTAACAGACAGAAATTTGAGCAACATGTGCAACTCTTTCATTGTTTGAAAATCATTTTCTTTTAGAGAACAAGCAGCATGACATTTCATGGACTCATTAATAATTATTTTTCTTCCTGAGAGTAATTGTCAAAAATGGAATTATATTAACACATCTTTATGTATTGAAGGATCAGTGAAGCCCAACAGGAAGAGTTCTGGAAGTACCTGGGCACATGATCTCTACTTTTTGAGATATTGAAGTGACCAGCACAAATTTTGTTGCTCATCATTTCTGCAATCGGACTAACAGTCTTAGGGCTCTTATCACATCTTTATTTCTCAAACTATAGATCATAGGGTTCAGCACTGGTATGATTATTACATAAAAAAACGTTCGTACTTTGTCTCTGCTATCATTTAAAAAAACCTTTGGTCTCATGAAAGCAATGACAGCCACCTGATAATGCAAGGTCACAATGATGAGGTGTGGAGCACAACTGGAAAAAGCCTTGTATCGTCTGGAGCGGATCCCTTTAATTGAAGAAATAATTTTATAATAAGAGAAAAGAATGAGAAGAAGTGGGACCAGGAGGATGGTGGCACCTCCAAAAGATATCATGAAATCAAGTACAGAGGTATCACTGCAGGACAGGAGCATCACAGTCGGTAAGGAGCACATGAAGTGATTAATGATGTTTGAGCCACAAAATGTCAATCTACATAAAAAAAAGATGCTAAATGATGACGTGGCAAAACTCACTGTCCACGTGGCAGTAATCATCAGCGCACAAACCGATCGTTTCAAGATCCTGCTATAATGGAAGGGTTTACAGATTGCAACATATCGATCATATGCCATGAAGACTAGAAGGAGGCATTCACTTACTACCATAACAAAACTAAAAAATATTTGTGTGACACAAGCTGCAACCACAATACTTTTATTCCCACTTACGAAATCTACAAGCATCCTGGGAATAATGGCTGAAGGACCACAGATATTAATGATGGACAGGTTAACGAGAAAGAAATACATTGGGTTGTGTAGCCGGTGATCACTGAATACAACCAGAATAAGAAGGATATTTGCCACCAGTATGACCACATAGAATACCAAGAAGATGAGGAATATTACAGTTTCTACCTTGGGGTCACTGGAAAATCCAAGAAGAATGAAGTGGGTCACATTACTGTGATTCTTGTTTTCCATAAATGCCATTGTTTTTGACAGGTAATTCCAATTACCTGAAACAAGAACAGAGACACGGAAATGTGAAAGCATGACAGTTATCATTTAAAACTTTGAATAAACATTAATGGGAGCAAGAGATGTTAGCAGGAGTCCATCAAATGGTGGGCTGGCTGACTGGCTCACTTCCTGTGCAGCAGCAATAAAGAGAGGCTTCCTGTTAAGCACTCACCTCCAGCCCTGCAGGGGACTTCTCCTTTTATCCCCATTTTGGATTACTTGATTGTGCCAGGGAAGACTTATCAATCCTCTCACCTTCGCCACAGTTTTGCCTGAGCATCATTGTATCAGCTGTCTACTGTGAGCACTTTTAGTGCGTGTCTCACATTCTCATATCTCCTCTGATCCAGTGGACAACAGCTTGAATCCTCTACAGGGCTGGCTGCACTGTTGGAAGAAGAGGCATTTCACTTCCCAGGCAGCTGAATGAGCCTGCAACATTTTGAAGGCCATAGACTAAAGCATTGCCTTGTGTGCTTGAAGAGCTGCAGGAGACAACGCAAGATCAGCCTGTATGGCCGTTAGCTTACTGCTGGCTCGCTCTGTGTCACCAAAGCGTCACCTGTTTCTGCTCCATAGTAAACCAGCCTTCAACTGTAACATTTTAATGTTCTTGAACCCAGGACATACTTGAAAACGAGAGAAATCTCAATGTATCCTTCCTGGTAAAATACTTTATAAATAAATAAATAAATAAGGCTGACGGCCCACCGGGCAAGGGCCTGGTATAAAGTATTTCCTGTCTGGGCCTGCACATGTCTACATATTGTTTCCATCAAATCATCTATAATTATTAAAAACAAATGGGTTTGCTATCTACCAATAATAAATTGCCCAGGATTTTGAGGAGCTTCAAGACCATGGTGACACACACATTGAAATTTTTTTTTTTTTTAAGGTTTGCAAATGCAATTGATGGATAGGCATAATAAATACAAACATTAATGAGCTCCATATACCATGCATGACAAGGAATGCAAAAATAACCGTGAGCGACCCATGGAGAATTTAGCATTTTTTTTAATGGAGAAAAATAAATAAAATATCAAAGAATATAACAAAAAATAATTTAAGGCAACATTATGTCTTTCCCAAGGAAAAAGACGACATGAAAAATAAATCTCATTATCCATATAACACGGGCAATGTATTTTTTAAACATATTCAGGATTTTAATAGTAAAACCTTCAGCCTGATCTGTTTTATTCAGTTGGAATTCCTGCACTAATGACCTGATTTTGACCCAAAATGCCATAACACAAAATATTTTTTCTGAATCGTAAATTCAGAATTACTTTTATAACTGTAAATAGATTTAATGATTTTGGTCTTTTTAAAGGATTCTGTCAATTGATTGGGATAATGTCAGGCACATATGGAGGTTTGATTGGTTTTCTTTCTTACCTTGTCGTTAATTGATTTGTGAAACCAGCGCAGAATCTGGCCGTGACGTGCCCAGCTGTCATTTATTATGCTGCATTAATGTACCTCACCTGTCCTGTTCCCCATCAATCTCTTTAACCTGGATGGGTTTTTACTCTGGAAATATTCCTCTGCTTTTATAAATAAAATAGCACTTGTGTCTTTAATGAATTAAACCGAATAAATGATGAGCTGGAGGATTCCCATTATAACCATCCAATATGTCACCTGAAAGCACGCGTGTGAGAAATTAACCGTTGAATATATTCCATATAAAGCCTCCTCAACTCCCCGATCGGCCAAAGAATCCCCAGTCGGGTTCTACAGATATAGATCAAGGAGCTGCTGTTACTTCAGAGACCTCATTAATTATATCAGGGGTTTATTAGCGCAGATAATGTTTTCATTGCACTGATGTGTCCAGGCTTCAACAACGAAATAGGGCGATTATCATTCCAATTATTAACCCTTTCGCTGCTGAGGCTTTTCACACCTCTGTGCTGAGGTCATTTTTACCGGTTTTGCTCATCATGTTTAAACGTGTTTTGAAGGCTTATTTTAGTATATGACCCAGACATATTATATATCGTTCTTTCCGTCAGACTCGGTAGATTCATAATATGTCATTATTATATGTATACGTTATGTCATGTCTGTATATTATAACAAAAAATGCAATAAAATATGTATTTTCAATAATTTACAACGTGTAAAGTGTTTTTTTTCACATTTTAACATTCGAGCAATTGCGGTTAAATTTTGTATGGGGTGCGCTTGTTAAAAAAATTAGAGATGGGGTCTTGTTACATTTTTTTTGGGGGAAAATTAAACTATTTTTAACAAACGCACCGCATACAAAAATCGTTAGTGCAGCATCATTGTTCACATTATAATTGAAATGGGAACAATATTGCTGCATTAACGAACCAAAAAAAAGAAAAAAAAAATGTTTATTTTTTTTTTTATAATTTTTCTTTAAATATATTTTTATTTTTAATTTTAATTTTTATTTTTTTAAAAAAACTTTTTTCACTTTAGTGTTTGGTATCGTTGGAACGGCCATGCTCTGGCCGATCCAACCATACCAAACTTTAACCCCTAGCTGCCACGGATCGGGAGATAGGGTGTTCATTGGAACTCCCTATCTCCACCGTTGGTGGCAGTTAGGGGTTAACTCTAGGACTGGCGTCATCGTGCTATGCATGATGACGCCAGTCCTCAGGGGGAGTTCCTGGAGGCTTGGCCGACATCCAAGATGTCGGCCAGCTCCAGGAAAGGATCACGAACCGGCGCTTTTCAGCGCCGATTCGCGATCCAGTTCACCAGGGGTTAATGCCAGGCACCATTTGGAGGGGCAGGCTGTGCCCTTCCAAATGGTGCCTGGGTTAACCCCCGCAACGCCGCCGATCGGGAGGGAGAGAGGTCCGAAGGACCTCCCCCCCTCCCTTTCAGGCGCCTCCTCCGCACATGCGGGGGGGGCGCCTGAATTAGGTGTCATCACGCTGCCGCGATGACACCTAATTTCATCGGCGGCGGTTCCGGATGCTGGGCTGACATCGAGGATGTCAGCCCGCACCGGAGGGGCCAGCGATCGGCCGGAACCCGGCCGAACGCTGACCCCAAAGGGAGGACGCGCTCAGCGCATCCTCCGCACAGCGGGAGCCATGTGGAGGACGTGCTGAGCGCGTCCTCCGCATGGAAGTGGTTAATATTATATCTATATTTAATAATATATTTTTAATTTAATGAAAATACAATTTTTTTCATTCCGTTCTTACATATTGGTTTGCATAAGATCTGTATGAGATTATGTCTACAGAAAATATTAGACATGTGCATTTCGTTACGTCCCGTATCCAAATCACCATTTTCTGTTTTTCGGAAGCATTTCCGAAAAAAAAAAAAAAATCGGCCTCCCGAATTTTCGGATCGATCTGAAATTTTGAATCGATATAACACACAAACGAAATCGATTTGGAAATGAATACGAAGCATGTGACGAAAATTATACAAAATGATGAAAAAAACGGAACAAAACGATTAAAAATGAATAAAATTTGAATGAAATGATCTGAAACAAAAAAACAGTACAAAATGATTTAACCCTTTCGCTGCTGAGGCTTTTCACACCTCTGTGCTGAGGTCATATTTACCGGTTTTGCTCATCATGTTTAAATGCGTTTTGAAGGCTTATTTTAGTATATTACCCAGACATATTATATATCGTTCTTTCCGTCAGACTCGGTAGATTCATAATATGTCATTATTATATGTATACGTTATGTCATGTCTATATATTATAACAAAAAATGCAATAAAATATGTATTTTCAATAATTTACAATGTGTAAAGTTTTTTTTTTCACATTTTAACATGCGAGCAATTGCGGTTATATTTTGTATGGGGTGCGCTTGTTAAAAAAATTAGAGATGGGGTCTCGTTACATTTTGTTTTGGGGAAAATTACACGATTTTTAACAAACGCACCGCATACAAAAATCGTTAGTGCAGCATCATTGTTCACATTATAATTGAAATGGGAACAATATTGCTGCATTAGCGAACCAAAAAAAAGAAAAAAAAATGTTTATTTTTTTTTTAATAATTTTTTTTTAAATATATTTTATTTTTAATTTTAATTTTTATTTTTTTTTTAAATCTTTTTTCACATTCGAGTTTGGTATCGTTGGAACAGTCATGCTCTGGCCGATCCAACCATATCAAACTTTAACCCCTAGCTGCCACGGATCGGGAGATAGGGAGTTCATTGGAACTCCCTATCTCCACTGTTGGTGGCAGTTAGGGGTTAACTCTAGGACTGGCGTCATCGTGCTATGCACGATGACGCCAGTCCTCAGGGGGAGTTCCCGGAGGCTTGGCCGACATCCAAGATGTCGGCCAGCTCCGGGAAAGGATCACGAACCGGCGCTTTTCAGTGCCGATTCGCGATCCAGCTCCCCAGGGGTTAATGCCAGGCACCATTTGGAAGGGCAGGCTGTGCCCTTCCAAATGGTGCCTGAGTTAACCCCCGCAACGCCGCCGATTGGGAGGGAGAGAGGTCCGATCAGGCGCCTCCTCCGCACATGCGGGGGGGGCACCTGAATTAGGTGTCATCGCGCTGCCGCGATGACACCTAATTTCAGCGGCTGCGGTTCCGGATGCTGGGCTGACATCGAGGATGTCAGCCCGCACCGGGGGGCCAGCGATCGGCCCGGAACCGGCCGAACGCTGGCCCCAAAGGGAGGACGCGCTCAGCGCGTCCTCCGCATACCAGCAGCCATGCGGAGGACGCGCTCAGCGCGTCCTCCGCATTGAAGTGGTTAAATGAAAAAACACAACCAAATTATAAATATTCCAGCTGGTACCAAAATAATCCCATAGTTTTCATTATTAAAACAATCCCCTTGTTTTTTAAATATTTATTAAACCATTATTTTTTTTCACCGGCACAGTAAGCCATTTTGGTTATTTATTTTTTAGCATTTTTAGGCATTTTTCTTGTGCCTGCATTCAGATGCTTAATACCATATCTGGAGATGGACGGGAACAGTGTCTCTGCATGACCATAGTAAAAATGGTTCTCTTTCTCCACACATCGTGGAGATGTTTTAACTGCAACATATATTTTAATAAGCCTCTCGATCACAGGGAATAATATCGAGATCGAGAGGCTTATTGAGATATATGTTGCAGATAAAACATCTCCACGATGTGTGGAGAAAGAGAACCATTTTTACTATGGTCATGCAGAGACACTGTTCCCGCCCATCTCCAGATATGGCATTAAGCATCTGAATGCAGGCACACTCACTGAGTGGATTTCCAAAGAAAGGCGTGGAACACACGTTGAGCTGCATTGACCATCCAAGATGGCGTCACCTTCAATCATCTGGTGCATTACGAAAGTGAGGCGTGGAACACATGCCAGAAGACGTCTGGGGACACATGCATATGGTTGATCTTAATTTAGAGGACTATAAAACATCTTACAGGTGACACTGATCCTTAACCAGCTGAGGAAGTCGCCTAGTGCGACAAAACGCGTCCTGGGTACCTGTTTTTATCCATTTGTTTTACATGTTTTTATTTGAATACAATTTTCTTTCGAAAAGAAGATCCAGCCTGTATCCTTTTGGTGGTTGGTGGGTTTGCCCGAGCCTGAAAAAATCCATATGCGCAAACCTTAGAGCTATTGAAGCTCCACCAAGTGTAAGTGAAAAATTGGCTGAAAAGCATATATACACTAATATTTTTCATTCTGCACAAGGAGAGTTGCCCTGTCTTTTCTTGTCTTATATGGTTCCTTGATATGTGAAGCGAAACAGCCATGTAAGGTGTGGGTCACCTGTGAACAATATAGTAGAAAAAACAACCCAAAACGTGCAGTTCCACTTAGAGCCAGTGCTAGGCTCTATGTTTGTGAGTGAAACATCATTCATTGCATTTTATTTATAGTATATATTCGATATACTTCACCATTGTGTATTTTTATATTTTGTTTTATGTACCAAAATATGGTCTGCTGATCTATGAGAGACACCAAGATACTGATAGCAATTTTTATTGTGCTGATCAAGATACGTATATGTTTCTTTCATTCACCTGGTATAGGGAAGACCACTGTGTTTGATCAAGCATTTGGGAGATTAGTGGTAGACGTGATTTGTGGCACTGACCTGCTTGTTTTATAAGGTAAATCTCATTATTTGCTATGGGACCCATTCATATCTGGGTGTTTTACAGCACGCAGGAACGCGCTGTAAAACGTCCTACGCCCAAAGAAGTACAGGAGCTTCTTTGGGGCGTATTGCAGCGTGTTCACTCTGCAGTCTATGGCCTGAACGCGCTGCAATGCGCGTTCGCTTGTTTTTTACGTTTGCTCAATACGCGCATTAAAAAACGCGCGTGTTGGGCACGTAAAAAAAACACAGGTGTGAACCCAGCCTTACAGTATAATTAATGCAGCATATGATTCCGCACACTGCCGGGCAGCACCTCTACAGTTTGTGGATCCAGGAATCAAGTGAGTATTAGAAAGAAAAAAAAGTTTTATTTTATGTTGCTGGGGACATTTTAAAAATGTCCTCGGATTTTATTTTTTTTAAAAATGTGTCGCCTTACCTTAGCCTGGTGGTCAGTGGGGGCTCCCTGGATCCTGGTTGGGCGGAAGGGGGGTCTGCCGTGGCTCCCTCCCTGGAGTCCCTGTGCCACTTTTCTGCCACATGCACCCTGCAACCTGGATCCTGGTTGGGCAAAAGGGGGGTCTGCCGTGGATCCCCCCTGGAGTCCCTGCGCCACCTCTCTGCCACATGCACCCTGCAACCTGGATCCTGGTTGGGCAGAAGGAGGGTCTGCCGTGGCTCCCTCCCTGGAGTCCCTGCGCCACCTCTCTGCCACATGCACCAGGCTGGCCAGCCTGCACAGTCGCAGCTCTGTAATCTTGTGGCCGCATGCTCCTCAAGTCAAGGGGTCCTTGGGAGGGAGGCTCTGGCGGGCTGCCCTCTACAGTGCCTGATTTAGAGGGCCTCATCTGCCTGATGTTTTAGGAACAAGAATGTTTTATCCCATAGGCTTCAATGTGAAAAATATTCCCGTTTTAATTCAATATCTAATAAACCATTGCTTATAATATTCTGCAGTAAAGAGTCTCTTTATTTTTAGATTTTTTAGGATTTTTTAAGCATTTTTTAATAATTTTTTTTTTTAACTCGAACCGAACATGCAAAAAGGATCGAAGTTCGCAAACTTTCGAACTGCCAAAGTTCGAATCGAACTCCGAACCGAACAGCTCATCCCTAGTCTCCAGGCACACTGCCAGCGGGGGCCTGGGCAGGGGGTTACGTGACAATAGACAAAGGTATAGGTAGCCACACGAGTGTTAGACGAGTTATACCAGAAGGTAGTCATTCCGTTTTCCCGAGTGACAGCCACCTGTTGTCCCCTACACCCAACCCCCAAACAAGAAGGATATACACGATCATGGTTGAGTTGCAGCCTGGTCCGCTTCAGATGCGCAGGTCTTTTTGCAGTGGGAGGCGTGGATCCAGGTGGCCTTTCCTTCCTGCTTTACCGAAGTTGCTGTTGTGAAGAGGACCTGGAATGGGCCATCGTATCTGTGCTCCAGGGGATTTTCCCAAAGTAATTTCTTGACCAGTACCCAATCTCCTGGGACCAGTTGATGACTGCCGCTGATGATCTTGGGGTCTGGAATGGAAGAAAACACCTGGCCTTGGATATCAGTTAGTACATTAGGTACACCAATGACATATTTTACTAGACTGTCAGATTGTAATTGCAGTTGCTGGGGGAAAAAGCACCCTAGTCTGGGGGGCCCTGCCAAACAGTATTTCGAAGGATGACAGATTGTGTAGGCCCCGGGGAGTATACCTGACGTTGAATAGGGCCATGGGCAGACTCTCTGGCCAAGGCAGACATGATTCCCGTGCCATTTTACGCATTCTAGATTTCAGGGTACCGTTTAGCTTTTTGACTTTTCTGCTACTTTGCGTGTGGTACGGATCATGGAACGTGAAGGTGACCCTTAAGCCGGACCAGATTTCCTTAGTTATGGTTGCTGTGAATGCTGGTCCCTGTTCACTATCTATCACTTCAGGATCGCCGTACCTACAATTTCTGTCAACAATTTCTTTGCTGTAGTCTTAGCGGTTATATTAGTCACTGGGTAGGCCTCGGGCCATCCTTAAAACATGTCGACGAGGGTGTATTCGTACCTTCCACTTTTAGGCATCTGAATATGATCTATTTGAACCTGTTGGAACGGATATAAAGGCCTAGCTTTTTTTTGGGACTTTCTCAGGTCTACCAGAGTTACATTTGGCGTAGATGGCAAAGGTTTTACAGTACTAGGCAGTGAGAGTAGAAATGCATGTAGCCCCCCTTTTTTCCCATTCTCCCCTTTCGCTGCTTGTTGTGGGGCCTTGTAACTGCGTTATTTGTAGTTCTGTGATGGGGTCTGCACCAACAATGGAACTGGCTGCCCGAGTTCCTTTTTCTGTGTCTGGCTGGTTGCCTGTTTTGCCGCCTGGTCCGCTAAGTGATTGCCTCTGGCTTCTGGGGTGTTACGCTTGCTGTGTGCCTTCACTTTAAGGATTGCAACCTGTTTAGGTGATAGTAGGGCATCCATAAGGGACTGTATGGCTTTCCCATGCTTGACAGGGGTATGGAGAACGCTTGTTTGACACTGTCAAAACTAGTGATGGCGTCATGGGTTCCAGACTGCATCCAAGAGCAGAAGTATGTCTCGGGCGAACTTTACCCGCATGCCTGCTGAGGTTAGTAGGCCGCAGTATTGGTACAGAGGGCTCCTTCTATGTGGACAGACATGAATGCGTACTTAGTACCCTCTTGTCTTTGGCTAATTCCAGGGCTCGGATAAGGGTAATGATTTCTGCCAATTGGGCAGATGTTCCTGGAGCCAGTGGCTCTGCATCCAGAAGTACATTGAGTGAGACTATTGCATATCCAGCATATCTCTTCCTGTTTTCCACCAAGCTGCTTCCATCGGTAAACCGTTGCATATCGTATAGGGGTATATCTTTCAGATCAGGTCTGCTGCTGAAGACATCATCCATAACTTGGAGACATTCATGTTCCTGATTCCCTGTAGATTCTGGTAGCAGGGTAGCTGGGTTCAGAGTTGAGATGTGCTTCAGATGAACTCTTGTGTCTTCACACAGTATCCCTTGGTACGTAGTCATTTGACTGTTGCTGATCCAGTAGTTGCCCTTGTAGTCCAGAAGGGTTTGGACTGCATGGGGCACTCGCACGTAGATTTCTTGGCCCAGGGTGGGCTTGTCAGCTTGGCAACCAGCAGGGCTGTGGCTGCTACGGCTCTGATACAGAGTGGTAGGCTACAGGTGACTGTGTCCAGTTGTTTTGACAGGTAGGCCACAGGTCTGTGCCAAAACTCCAGATACTGGACTAGTACTCCAGCGGCTGTTTGGTTCTGTTCATGCACATACAGGCAGAAAGGCTTGCTGTGGTCAGGTAGTCCCAAGGCTGGGGCCTCCATCAATAGAGTCTTTAGCTGGAGAAAGGCACTTGTCTGTTCTTCTTCCCATTGAAAGGGATCTTTCTCTCCCCTCTTTGCAGCTTAGTTGAGGTGTTTAGCAATCATAGCGAAGTTGGGGATCGGCAGAATCCTGCTGCTCCCAATAACTCACAAACTTGGCGTGTCTTTGGCTGTGGGATACGGCAGACTGCTTCTTTGCGTTCAGGATCCATTGCACGGGGTCCTGTTCGATGAAAGCTTGGATACTTTACACTGGGCCTGCAGATCTGTGCTTTTCATTTGGATACTATGTAGACGGCTTCCCGCAGTAAATGTAGAAACTTCTGAGTAGTGGCTAGACAGTCTCTTTCAATTGGTCAGGCGAGCAGCAAATCATCAACATACTGTAGCAGTATAACTTTGTCTGGCTGAGAGTGAAAGGCCAGGTGATCTGGTCCCCAGATGAACTCACTTCTTGGTTCGTATTTCTCCCATGTGAAATATATCAGGTCTCACCGTTCCTGTCTGTTCTTCATGGTTAAACATAAAGTAGTTCAGGATGCTATTTTTTACATTCTGCAGACGTTTTTTTATCCAGTGTTTTTATCAGGAAGAACTACCACCAGGGCCTGGTGTATCTTGGCTCCTAGTTCTCCCAGACACTTCAGAATCTGGGTAATCCGTAGGTTGGTGGGACTGTTGGAATTCAGGCTTTCGAATTTTCCCTTGGCATTCTCAGACCGTTTTTCCTCCCCTGTATCTTCTCTTAGAGTAATGCCATAGAATTTCAGCATTAGCTTGTAGGGCTCAAGGAGTTGGACTTCTTTGTTCTGCTCCATGATTGAAAGCCCAGGCTTTGTCAGCTTCTTGGCCCATTCATTCTGTCCTCGCTTTTGAAGGGGGACTAGCCACTGGATATAGGAATGGTTTTATTATAGTATTTTGTATCTATCTAGCCACTGCTTGAGGATTACCTAGATGAAGTCTCCATTTAGTTCAAACTGCTGTTTGTTCAGGTAGAATTCCATATTTGTCATTTCAGGTGGAGTACTGGGCAGATGGGTAAGGACTTCAGGGAGGTCTGGATGATTTCCTCGATATCTTTTCAGTCCTATAGCAATTTGACGTTGCTGTACCTTTGATAGCAGTTTGTCTTCTGTTGCTGCTATTCTTTATCCTCTTTTTTCATCCCAGGAATCTGTTCCTCCTCTGTAAGGATTATTCCCTGAGGTGGATGTTTCTTGCTATTATTAATGAATCCAATGCAATTGCTACTATCCCCAGTATCCCCTTTGGAGACAAGCTGCACCTTATCAGTTCCCCTAGAGTCTCGCCAGCCTTCTCCATTCTTCACTGGGTGTGAGACGGGCAGACCCTATTGGTGCCATCCCCCTTTGTAGCTGGGCTTGAGCTTGGTCGAGACTGGTGGGTCGGGATTCAGGCCTACAGCTTGTCTGCATTGGGTTTTATATATCCAGGGCAATCGATCACCAATTTTGACTGTAGTTGGGGTAGAACAATACTTGGACCGGTCTGTCCTATCTCGGTATTGCCCACGTCTTTCTTTTAATTATCTTAATCTTTATCAATCACCAGACTGTTGTAACTAGTATCTTGATCTGTATTGGGGGACAAAACTTTTCAGACATTAGTAACTTTCTCATGTACATAGCTACGTCACACTCTGTCTGTGGGTTGGTCACTAACTAGAAAATCCTATATAAAATACACATTTTTCCTTAAAAATAACAACCTGCAATTACAGATACAGTTTTCATATTATTCATCATAAACCAAAATAAGTGGCATCTAAAATGCTATTGCAGGAGGTAAAATAAACTCGCTCTACCCAAAATTGCAGAGTTGTAAATTTTTTAATTTTCACAGGCATAAAACAATAGAAAACAGGATATTTTAAAGCTTGTTTTAAAGCACGTTGTCTATGAACTCCGCATGCCCTGTCGCCCCCCCCCTTACTGGAGCTGCTGTTCCTGCTGCCCCTCCTCCTCTCCCGGCAGTAATCTCTACGGCATACAAATTTGTACTGACTTTTACTTTACCTTTTTATATTTTTTGTTACTAATCCCTATTTTTACTAACTTGTATTCATCCCTGAACCGTCAGGATGGAGGATGGTTTTAAACATCTACAAATCTCCATCGGGCTTTGTAGCACTGTACAAAGCCAAAACAAAACATCAAAAATGGTGACTGGCTTTCAGAAAAAAAAAACCTTGCTCTGTCATGCAGAGCAAAGTTAATATAAATTTATAGCCTCTCCTTAAATAAACTATTTATTGCAGATCTGACATTGGTATTCCAAATAACAGGGATATCTGTATTCCCAGGGCACATTTTTGTATAAAACCCACACTTTATTAAAAAGGCAGGGCGCTGGCAAAAATCCCTTAATTAATATAGACATACATTCTTTCAACAAGTATAACAGTAATTCTGCATACTGCAATTGCCTATACTTCACATTATTCATATGCAATAGAGCAGTAATGACGCCGTGCAATACTAATGCAACGCAGAGGGTTAATCTTTTTACAGAATGCACTGTTGTTATCAGAGTCCTGCTACCGTAATTCACTCCCCCGCCCCTCTAGTAACTCACTCCCCCCGTCCCTCTACAGAGACCATGTGGGCTAACAGGTGGGGTTGCATGAGTGAAGAAAAGAAGAATCCTATTATTCTCAGCCAAAGCTTGCATTACACGCTAAATTTAGACATCCAGTGAAAAAGTTTGACTCCCGGTATGGGAGCCAGGGGTTTGCAAATGCTGTTTTAACAGGACAATTATCTCGTGCCCCTGGACACACCACACGCACACACACCCCCCGAACAGCATCTAATTATTTCAATTAACCCCATACTGACATCTCAGTTTAACCAAAACTATTTTTAAATCAAATATAAGATCTTGAATATCAGATAACAAATCAAGGAATGGCCATATAGCTACTAATATATTCACTCCTGAAACTCCTGAACAGTTACCTGCCTAAGATAATTCCAAATTTTGTTGTTTCCTTTTTTTATTTTTGCATCATTGTTTTTTTTTACACAAGTCGGAACAGGAATCCCTGTCGAACGGTCGATTAAATTTATACCTTTTGCATCTCAATTGTTTACACGGGTCCATACATCCCACACAGCTACTCTGTTTGTGTCCCATCTTGGTTGTCAGCTGTTTTCTGATAATTCACATAGTCTACTGGCAGTCAGAACTGAGGACGAGTCTTTACCGCCTCTTCCTCCCACTATATTCCGAATATAGTGTATAAGTACCCTGCTACCAGGTGCTTTACCACATTACCTGTTTACCGCAGTATATATATATATATATATATATATATTGTGACCTACTACCAGATATCCTATACCTGTTACCGCTGGCTCACAATAATCCCTCTGACTGTCAATCAGACTAAAACCCTATCAGAAGGATATATTGTGTCTCACTACCAGGTATCTGATACCTGTTACCGCTGGATGACGACACTCCCTCTGATTATCAACCAAACCAAAATCTTATCAGGACATGTGCCTAAGACATAAAACAAAGGACAAATAGCCAGATAACAGACATTCGGCTAATGATGGGTCAGCAATAACGAACATCCGAGCAAAGTTAAACAAAACCCACTTTTGGTGTCCCCCAGGTGCCACACTTAGTTTCCCAGAATTGGGACAGCGAACCAGAATACGTCACAAGTAAGATAACAAAGGGTATCTAACTGTGAGGTATGGAGGTGATCAAGCTTCTTCTGGTACCGTGCATCTCCAAGGAAACCAATTTTGTTGGCACTCAGGCGGAGCACAGCTTGGATGCCCCACATTGGGCACCAAATTGTTTTGGATGACAAAACGTAGCCTCGAATTTCTGCTTCTATCCAAATTCTGAGAAGTTAAGTAAGTTACGTGCGCACTGAAAGAATTTCAAAGCCGGATTGTTGTCTATGCATTCCTCGCAACTAGGGATGAGCGGTTTGGGTTCGGACAGTTCGGAGTTCGGCCCGAACTTAGCCTGTTCGGGTAGATCGCGAACTCCAAACATTTCCAGGTGTTCGGCGCATGTTCGAGTCCACAATGCATCACAATGGCCCACAATGCATTTTCCCACTGGCCTGAAGCTCATAATTGGCTACAGCCTTGCACCTGACCACAGGTCTGGTGCAAGACAGGTTCAACAGTATGCCAACCACCGCTCAATCATGGGCTCACAGAGCTAAGTCCCGCAGCACACTATATAACGTTTCCACGCGCCGATTCTGCACGCATTTCAGAGGAAATTTCAGAGGAGATTGTTGTATGTTGTTACTGCCGGTCTGCCACGCTACTGGGGGGTTTCATTTCTACAAAATATAAGGGAATTGATATGTGTGTCTTGTCACTGTGCCAGCAAGTTTTTTTGGGGTCACTAATTTCTTTAAAACATTTGTGAATTGAGGTGATCTTCTGTGTCTTGTCACACAGCCAGTGCCACGCTGTATTTTGGGGCTCCCTAATTTCTACAAAACATTTGTGAATTGAGGTGATCTGTGTCTTGTCACACAGCCAGTACCACGCAGTATTTTGGGGATCACTAATTTCTTTGAAACATTTGTGAATTGAGGTGATCTGTGTCTTTTCACACAGCCAGTACCACGCAGTATTTTGGGGCTCCCTAATTTCTACAAAACATTTGGGATTTGAGGTGATCTGTGTCTTGTCACACAGCCAGTACCACGCAGTATTTTGGGGCTCACTAATTTTTTTAAAACATTTGAGAATTGAGGTGATGTGTGTCTTCTCACACAGCCAGTACCACGCAGTATTTTGGGGCTCACTAATTTCTTTAAAACATTTGTGAATTGAGGTGATCTTCTGTGTCTTGTCACACAGCCAGTACCATGCAGTATTTTGGGGCTCAATAATTTCTTTAAAACATTTGTGAATTGAGGTGATCTGTGTCTTGTCACACAGCCAGTAACACGCAGTATTTTGGGGCTTCCTAATTTCTACAAAACATTTGTGAATTGAGGTGATCTGTGTCTTGTCACACAGCCAGTACCACGCAGTATTTTGGGGCTCCCTAATTTCTACAAAACATTTGTGAATTGAGGTGATATCTGTCTTGTCACACAGCCAGTACCACGCAGTATTTTGGGGCTCCCTAATTTCTTTAAAACATTTGTGAATTGAGGTGATCTGTGTCTTGTCACACAGCCAGTACCACGCAGTATTTTGGGGCTCCCTAATTTCTACAAAACATTTGTGAATTGAGGTGATCTTCTGTGTCTTGTCACACAGCCAGTACCACGCAGTATTTTGGGGCTCACTAATTTTATTAAAACATTTGTGAATTGAGGTGATCTGTGTCTTGTCACACAGCCAGTACAACGCAGTATTTTGGGGCTCACTAATTTCTTTAAAACATTTGTGAATTGAGGTGATCTGTGTCTTGTCACACAGCCAGTACCACGCAGTATTTTGGGGCTCCCTAATTTCTACAAAACATTTGTGAATTGAGGTGATCTGTGTCTTGTCACACAGCCAGTACCACGCAGTATTTTTGGGGTCACTAATTTCTAGAAAATATTTGGGAATTGTTATAATCCGTGTGTTCTCACTGGCTGTCACCCATCAAGGGGTCTCACTGATTTATAAGATGTTTCACTGCCACCCATCAAAGGGTCTCACTGATTTATAGGAGGTTTCACTGCCACCCATCAAAGGGTCTCACTGATTTATAGGAGGTTTCACTGCCACCCATCAAGGGGTCTCACTGATTTATAGGAGGTTTCACTGCCACCCATCAAAGGGTCTCACTGATCTATAGGAGGTTTCACTGCCACCCATCAAAGGGTCTCACTGATTTATAGGAGGTTTCACTGCGACCCATCAAAGGGTCTCACTGATTTGTAGGAGGTTTCACTGCCACCCATCAAAGGGTCTCACTGATTTATAGGAGGTTTCACTGCCACCCATCAAAGGGTCTCACTGATTTATAGGAGGTTTCACTGCCACCCATCAAAGGGTCTCACTGATTTATACCAGAGTTCTGTAAATCTTTAATCTTTATACCAGAGTTGAATCAGAGTTCTGTATATATTTAATCTATATATCACTCACCATGTCTGAAAGAACAAAAAGGACAGGCAGACGCTCCCAGACACAGATAAGAGGGCAAGCAGCCCCTGTGCCGGGAGGCTGTGCCTCTGGTCGTGGTGGACGTGGTGCTTCCTCTGCAGGGTCACGCTTGTCCTTTATAACTGGTGCTGGCCGTCTTCTTAACCTGCAGCAACATACAGAGGATTTGGTGGATTGGCTAGCCAGGCCATCCTCATCCTCCGAGTCCTCTCCCAGCCAGGCTTATAGTGCTTTACAGTCCACCTCAGCTGCCAAAGCATCTAATGCAGCCTCCATGTCCACAGCTACTCCTGCCGTAGCCTCGCTATCACACAAGGAGGAGTCAGCTGAATTGTTTGACTACAATGAGAGTGACATGCTGCTCGAGGATGCGCAGCAACTACAGTGCTCTGATTCAATCTCTGAGGTTGAGGAAGGGGGAATAATCAACCTAGAGGAAGGGGGTGCCAGTGATGACACACAAATAACTGGCACTCATGTTGCCCCAGCAGCTGCCGCATACTGCCAAGTTGGCTCCAGTGACGAGGAGATAGGGGGTGAAGGTGACATTGATGATGAGGTCACTGACTCCACCTGGGTGCCAGATCGAACTGAGGAATCAAGTGAGGAGGAGGGGGAGGAGGAGGCACAGCAAACACAAGGCACAACATCCTCTGTGACCAACCGTAGCACTAGCCAGTCCAAGGCATCAGATGTCAGAGCTGCTCCAGTGCAGAGCGCTGTTGTCTCAAAGAACACATGCAGGAACTCTGCTGTCTGGGAGTTCTTTAAGAAATGTGTAGCAGACCTCACCGTTGCTATTTGTAATCTATGTCAGATGAGGCTTTAGCGTGGGAAAGATACCGGACACTTGGGTACCATGTGCTTGAGGCGACATATGACCACCTGCCATGCATCCCGTTGGCACAAAACTTTGCGTAGGTCCTCCTCTTCCTCATCTGTCTCTACCCCCACTGTATGTCCTGCCATGTCATTGCCTACAACCTCCACTGACAGGGATGATGTTACAGTAATGGATGTACCAGGTCCTTCCTCACAATGTGACATCCTCCCAGCAGCTGAAGATTTACGCAGTCAGATTACGTTGCTGCAGCGTAAGAAAAAATATAGTCCCAAGCACAGCGTCTAAATGCCAGTTTAGCAAAATTAATTGCATTGCAGCTGCTGCCTTTCCAGCTGGTGGACTCTGCTCCCTTCCGTGAATTTGCTGAATATGCTGTACCACAGTGGCAGATTCCAAAACGCCATTACTTTTCATGGAAGGCCATTCCAGCACTATACCAGCACGTGGAAGACAATGTTATCCAGTCATTGGGAAAGGCAGTCAGCAACAAGGTGCATGTGACTTTAGACACGTGGTCCAGCAAGCATGGACAGGGTTGTTACATTTCCTTCACGGCACGCTGGGTAACTCTGATTGCAGCTGGGAGGGATCCAAGATGGGGCTCTGTGCTGGAGCTTGTTCATCCACCACGCCTCCAGAAAGCTGCTTGTATGAGGTCTGTCTGCTCCACCACCACCACCTCTCCCTCTTCCTCCTCCTCCTCCTCCTTCTCCGTCTCTGGCGACGTGGCAGTTAAACCGACGCCTGACAGGGTCTACGCAATGGCTCAAGCAAAAATAAGCCATACTGTGCTTGAGCTGGTTTGTTTAGGGGACAGGAGCCATACCGGGCCATAAATTCTGTCAGCTCTGCAGGGCCAGGTGCAGAGATGGTTAACACCACGCCAGCTTGAGCTGGGAATGATGGCAGCAACCTTCTCTCCGCCCTACGCAAGGGTAAATTGACGCATGTACCATGCCTAGCACACATCCTAAATCTAGTGGTACAGTGTTTCCTAACCAAGTACCCAGGGCTGCGAGAGCTTCTCAGCCAGGCCAGAAAAGTCTGCAGCCACTTCAGACGGTCATTCCCAGCAAGCGTTCGCCTGGCAGAAATTCAAAGAGAATTCCACCTTCCCACAAACCGTCTGATCTGTGACATGCCCACCTGGTGGAACTCGACATTAGCAATGCTGCAGCATCTGCACAAGCAGCAGAGGGCCATCAACGAGTACCTGTGTGAGTATGGCACAAGGACAGGTTCAGGTCAACTTGTTTTTTTCCCCCCTAACAGTGGCTGATGATCAAGGATGCATGCACTGTACTGTCACCATTTGAGGAGGCAATGAGGATGGTGAGCAGGGACAGTGCATGCATCAGTGACACAATTCCTTTAGTGTTCCTGCTGGAGCACACTCTGCGGGGAATTATACATGTTTCCCTAGAGGCAGAGCAGCGGGTGGAAGAGGAGGCCTTCCCTAGCTCTCAAGGCCCCAGTATTTCTGCAGACAGCATTCCAGCGGGTCCTACTCAGATCAGACAGGAGGAGGAAGAGGATGAATATTTAAGTAGTGGGGGCATTGAAGGTGGGGATCCCTCAAGAGATGGTTTCATGTGCCCAGAAACAGAAGGGCTAGTGCGTGGCTGGGAGGAGGAAGTGCACGATACGGTCATCTTCATTGACCAGGAAGACTCGGAAGCTAATGCCACCTCCAACCTACGCTGCATGGGCTCCCTAATAATGCAAAGCATGCTAGAGGACCCCAGGATTTGTGCTATCAAGGAGAGGGATCATTACTGGTTGGCAACCCTTCTTGATCAACGATACAAGGGTAAAGTTGCAGAGCTCATCCTGCCCGCACAGAGGGAGCACAGGATGAAAAAACTTGAGGATGCTCTAAAGCGACACTTGTGTAACACCTTTCCAGGCACTGGTAGATTACCAAGTGCTGACACACGTGCTTCTGAGGCTGCAGATGATAAGAGGAATAGTGGTGAAGGCCAGGGCCGCTTGACTGATGCATTTTTTTAGTCCACAACGCCCAGGGACGTCAAATGTATGCACCCATTGCCAGCGTCTTCACCATATGGTGCAGGACTACCTAGGGACAAGGGCAGACCTGGATACCTTTCCAGCAGATGATCCACTGGCTTACTGGGTGTTGAGATTGGATCACTGGCCAGAATTTAGCCAATATGCTATGCAGCTACTAGGTTGCCCTTCATCCAGCGTCCTTTCTGAAAGGACGTTCAGTGCCGCTGGAGGTTTTGTCACAGACAAAACAGTGCGTCTGTCCACTGATTCTGTAGACTGGCTGACATTTATAAAAATGAATCAGTCCTGGATCAGCAGCTATCAACCCCCTGATGCTGACGTAATGGAATAGATAGGGGATTTCTTCTGCATTCACAAAACCTCCAGCACTGAACTCTTCCACAATACCACAAAAGGGTTACAGTATGAATACACTTGCTGCCATGAAAGGTGCAATATTTGGCTGCACTGACGCCTGTGCCAGATTTATATCTTTTTAATTTTTTGAACCGCAGGGTCCAACCCTGCACTCTTCCACAATACCACAAAATGGTTACGGTGTGAAGGCACTACCTGCCATGAAAGGCACAATATCTGGGTGCACTGACGCCTTGACCAGAATCATATCTTTTCAATATAGGACCACATGGTCCACCCCTGCATTCTTCCACAATACTACAGAGGGGTTACTGTATGATGATACTTGCTGGCCTGGCAGTCTTGCACCAAAGGCAGAATATCTGGGTGCAATGATGCCTTTACCAGATGCATATCTTTTTAATATAGGACCGCAAGGTTCACCCCTGCATTCTTCCACAATACTACAGAGGGGTTACTGTATGGTGATACTTGCTGGCCTGGCAGTCTGGCACAAAAAGCACAATATTTGGGTGCACTGCCACTGACGCCTGTATCAGATTCATATCCTCAGAGGGATTACGGTTTGACGGCACTGTTGGGGATGCTAAAGGACTTATTTTGAACCACCTATTGTTACTTTTATCCAAAGCCTGCATAAGTTTCACAATAATTTAGCCAAAAAAATCAGTAAACTTTTTCTGCGTGTCCGAAAATGTCTCCTTTTTTCATACAGACTGCCGCCCCAAGCAGTTGTTTATGGATAGATTAAAGGAAAAGCATTTACCGTCATTTGAAACATCATTATTTTGTTTTTAAGTGTTTCTATACATCCTACAAATCCGCCACTTCACGGGCAGGTTATGGGGACCTCCTAGGCATGATATTTGAAGGAATTTTTTGTTTTTATTTTTAACCCTTATTTCATGGAAAACTCAATGACCCTTTAACCACTTCAATGCGGAGGACGCGCTCAGCGCGTCCTCCGCATTACCGCTGGTATGCGGAGGACGCGCTGAGCGCGTCCTCCATTGGGGTCAGCGTTCGGCCAGGTTCCGGCCGATCGCTGGCCCCTCCGGTGCGGGCTGACATCCTCGATGTCAGCCGCACATCCGGAACCGCAGCCGCTGGTATTAGGTGTCATCGCGGCAGCGCGATGACACCTAATTCAGGCGCCCCCCCCGCATGTGCGGAGGAGGCGCCTGAAAGGGAGGGGGGGAGGTCCTTCGGACCTCTCTCCCTCCCGATCAGCGGCTCTGCGGGGGTTAACCCAGGCATCATTTGGAAGGGCACAGCCTGCCCTTCCAAATGGTGCCTGGCATTAACCCCTGGGGAGCTGGATCGTGAATCGGCGCTTGAAAAGCGCCGGTTCGCGATCCTTTCCCGGAGCTGGCCGACATCTTGGATGTCGGCCAAGCCTCTGGGAACTCCCCCTGAGGATGCACGATGATGCCAGTCCTGGACTTAACCCCTAGCTGCCACGGATCGGGAGATAGGGAGTTCATTGGAACTCCCTATCTCCCGATCCGTGGCAGCTAGGGTTAAAGTTTGGTATGGTTGGATCGGCCAGAGCATGGCCGTTCCAACGATACCAAACACGAAAGTGAAAAATTTTGTCAAAAAAAATAAAAATAAAAATAAAAATAATAAAAAATTAAAAAAAATTATAAAAAAAAAACAAAAACTTTTTTTTTCTTTTTTTGGTTTGTTAATGCAGCAATATTGTTCCCATTTCAATTATAATGTGAACAATGATGCTGCACTAACGATTTTTGTATGCGGTGCGTTTGTTAAAAATAGTGTAATTTTCCCCAAAAAAAAATGTAACGAGACCCCATCTCTAATTTTTTTAACAAGCGCACCCCATACAAAATATAACCGCAATTGCTCACATGTTAAAATGTGAAAAAAAACACTTTACACATTGTAAATTATTGAAAATACATATTTTATTGCATTTTTTGTTATAATATACAGACATGACATAACGTATACATATAATAATGACATATTATGAATCTACCGAGTCTGACGGAAAGAACGATATATAATATGTCTGGGTCATATACTAAAATAAGCCTTCAAAACACGTTTAAACATGATGAGCAAAACCGGTAAAAATGACCTCAGCACAGGGGCGGGAAAAGCCTCAGCAGCGAAAGGGTTAAAAACGAATTTTTTTAAACTTTTTGTCCTTGTTTCCTGTCGACCAGGGCACTACCCGACCCCCATACACCTTTTATGGCAAATATGTAGCATATATGCCCTCTTGGAGGGCACTCTAAAAACCGAATTTTCAGCCCCATTGCCTTGTATGGGGTTCGGGTTCGGACCCGAACATTTGGAAAAATTCGGGTTCGGGCCCGAACCGAACTCTGAGGTTGTTCGGCTCATCCCTACTCTCAACCAGAGCCAAGGAACTTCTCTTTATTGTTTCAGCAAGCACACGCTTATATGCATGAAATTAACAAGCAGTGAAAGATAGGACATTAGCCTCGTACTTCTCCTTCTGTCATCACTCATTGGGGCGTAGATTATAACCGTTAACTAAGGATGAGCTGTTCGGTTCAATCAGTTCGGAGTTCGATTCGATCTTTGGCCCTTTGCAATTTCGCGAACTTCGAACTTTTTGGAGTGTTCTGTTCGAGTTCTAAAAAAAAAAAAAATTGGGTAAAAAGTATAAAAAATGCTTAAAAAATACTAAAAAATCTAGAAATAAAGAGACTCTTTACTGCAGAATGTTGTAAGGAACGGTTTATTAGACATTATTTTTTAATTCAATATCTATGTGCAAAGATTCTCACCTCCTAAATGACCTGTGCTCTCAAACGGCGAAACAACAGGTGTTTAATTAGTGTTTGGAAATAACATGTGCTTCAAATTAGTCCGTCTCATGAATTTGATACATTGTATGCAGACTGGAGGTGCCAGGTGTCGTGTGTGGGTCTGTGCTGTGATGGTTATGTTTCCATACATCCTACAAATCCGCCACTTCACGGGCAGCTTATGGGGACCTCCTAGGCACGATATTTGAAGGAATTTTTTGTTTTTATTTTTAACCCTTATTTTATGGAAAACTCACTGTTCCTTTAACCCTTTCACTGCTGAGGCATTTCACTGCTGTGTGCTGAGCTAATTTTTACCGCTTTCGCTCATCATGTTTAAACGCGATTTGAAGCCACATTTTATTATACGACCCAAACATATTATATATCGTTCTTTCCGGCAGACTCGGCAGTTTCATAATATATCATTTTTATATGTATACGCTATGTTCTGCCTGTATATTATAACTAAAAATGCACTAAAACTTGAATTTTTAATCATCTGCAGTGTGTAAAGTGTTTTTTTTCACCTTTTATCACATGAACATTTGCGGTTATATTTTCTATGGGGTGCGCTTGTACAAAAATTAGAAATGGGGACTTATTAAATTTTTGGGGGGGAATTATGTAATTTTTAGCAAACGCACACCATAGAAAAGGTTCATTAGTGCAGCATCATTGTTCACATTATAATTGAAATGTGAACAATATTGCTGCATTAATAAAAATAACACAAAAAAATACATGTTTTTTTAAAATTATTTTTCTACTTTATAGCTGGTCATGTTGGATATCATTCAAAAGGCCATGCTCAGGCCTTTCGATTGACACCCTCCATGACCCTCTAGCTGCCATGGTTCTGGAGATAGGGGGTTCATTTGAACCACGACATCTCTACCAGGGGATTCCGGGCAGCTAGGGGTTCCCCAGCTATCTGATGTCATATCTGATGATGTCATATCTGATGATATGCGTGAGGATGTCAGGCAGTGAGGGGAGACCCGGGGGTAGAGCCACAATCCAAGATTGTGGCCCACACTGGAGCTAGGCCGCTCTTCGGTGCCGCAAGGCGCTGAAGCGCGACACTGTGCCTAAGGGGTTAAAGCCAGGCACCGCTTAAAAGGGGAGACTCTCCCCTTTTAAACGGTGCCTGGCTTTTTTTGTGGGACCTCCCAATCGGGAGGGAGAGGGATCTGAACAGATCCCCCACTTCCAGGCAATCTCCCAGCATTGCCGGGGGCAGGGCCGGCACTAGCGTAGGGCGGCACAGGCAGCCACCTTACTATCTGGCTTCCTGCCAGTTTGTGGGAGCGGAATTCCCCGGCCTCAAGCGCCACCATTTTGGTCGGTCGGGAGACCCAGAGCAGCGCTAGGGGCCGAACCAACTGACCAGCACCGCATGCGATCTCACGAGAACGCGGCTGCGCTGGTCATGTGGTTCCCGCCCAGCGAGCGGCAAAGCTGCATCATGTCAGCGGCCACCATGAGGAACGCCGGCGGAGCCTGGGGGGCCTGGCAGCAGGTGAGAGCTGGGGGCAGATATATCCATATGTGAGCTGGGGGCAAATATCTCCATATCAGCTGGGGCAATATATACCCATGTAATCTGGGGGCAAATATATCCATGAGTTGGGGGCAAATATATACACATGTGATCTGGGGGCAAATATATCCTTGAGTTGGGGGCAAATATATCCATGAGTTGGGGGCAAATATATATATATATATACATGAGCTGGGGGCAAATATATCCACATGTGATCTGGGGCAAATATATCCATGAGTTGGGACAAATATATCCACATGTGATCTGGGGGCAAATATATCCACATGTGATCTGGGGGCAAATATATCCATAAATTGGGGGCAAATATATACAGTCAGGTGCAGAAATATTGGGACATGGACACAATTCTAACATCTTTGGCTCTATACACCACCACAATGGAGTTGGAATGAAACAAACACAATGTGCTTTAACTGCAGACTGTCAGCTTTAATTTGAGGCAATGTACATCCAACTCAGGTGAACGGTGTAGGACTTACAGCAGTTTGCAGATGTGCCTCCCACTTGTTAAGGGACCAAAAGTAATGGGACAATTGGCTTCTCAGCTGTTCCATGGCCAGGTGTGTGATATTCCCTCATTACCCCAATTACAATGTGCCGATAAAAGGCCCAGAGTTCATTTCAAGTGTGCTTTTTGCATTTGGAATCTGTTGCTGTCAACTCTCAAGATAAGATCCAAAGAGCTGTCACTATCAGTGAAGCAAGCCATCAATAGGCTGATGAAACAAAACAAACCCATCAGAGAGATAGCACGAACATTAGGCGTGGCCAAAACAACTGTTTGGAACATTCTCAAAAAAAAAACGCACCGGTGAGCTCAGCAACACCAAAAGACCCGGGATACCACAGACAACAACTGTGGTAGATGACCAAAGAATTCTTTCCCTGGTGAAGAAAACACCCTTCACCACAGTTAGCCAGATCAAGAACACTCTCCAGGAGGTAGGTGTATGTGTGTCAAAGTCAACAATCAAGAGAAGACTTCACCAGAGTGAATACAGAGGGTTCACCACAAGATGTAAACCATTGGTGAGCCTCAAAAACAGGAAGGCCAGATTAGAGTTTGCCAAACAACACCTAACAAAGCATTCACAGTTCTGGAACAAGATCTTATGGACAGATGAGACCAAGATCAACTTGTACCAGAGTGATGGGAAGAGAAGAGTATGGAGAAGGAAAGGAACTGCTCATGATTCTAAGCATACTACCTCATCAGTGAAGCATGGTGGTGGTAGTGTCATGGCGTGGGCATGTATGGCTGCCAATGGAACTGGTTCTCTTGTATTTATTGATGATGTGACTGCTGACAAAAGCAGCAGGATGAATGCTGAGGTGTTTCGGGCAATATTATCTGCTCACATTCAGCCAAATGCTGCAGAACTCATTGGACGGCGCTTCACAGTGCAGATGGACAATGACCCAAAGCATACTGCAAAAGCAACCAAAGAGTTTTTGAAGGGACAGAAGTGGAATGTTATGCAATGGCCAAGTCAATCACCTGACCTGAATCCCATTGAGCATGCATTTCACTTGCTGAAGACAAAACCGAAGGGAAAATGCCCCAAGAACAAGCAGGAACTGAAGACAGTTGCAGTAGAGGCCTGGCAGAGCATCACCAGGGATGAAACCCACTGTCTGGTGATGTCTATGCGTTCCAGACTTCAGGCTGTGATTGACTGCAAAGGATTTGCAGCCAAGTATTAAGAAGGGAAAGTTTGATTTATGATAATTATTCTGTCCCATTACTTTTGGTCCCTTAACAAGTGGGAGGCACATCTGCAAACCGCTGTAAGTCCTACACCGTTCACCTGAGTTGGATGTACATAGCCTCAAATTAAAGCTGACAGTCTGCAGTTAAAGCACATTGTGTTTGTTTCATTCCAACTCCATTGTGGTGGTGTATATAGCCAAAGATGTTACAATTGTGTCCATGTCCCAATATTTCTGAACCTGACTGTATATATATCCATGAGCTGGGGGCAAATATATCCGTGAGTTGGGGGCAAATATATCCACATGTGATCTGGGGGCAAATATACCCATATTATTATTATTCTTTATTTATAAAGCGCCAGCATATTCCGCAGCGCTGTACAATAGGCACAGTATAGACGGGTTACAATACATTGAACAACATTTGACAAACAGTACAGGAGGAGATGAGGCCCTATTCCCGTAGGAACTCACAATCTAGAGGGGTTGGGGTTGGAAACAGGAGACTGCAAGGTGAGAGTGATTGATGGTTGCGTCAGTGTGTTGGGTGGTAGGCTTCCCTAAATAGGAATGTTTTAAGGGAGCGTTTGAAGGAAGAGAAGTTAGGGGAAAGTCTGACCGTACGAGGGAGAGCGTTCCAGAGAATGGGGGCTGCGCGTGTGAAGTCCTGTAGTCTATCATGGGAAGAGGTGATGCGGGGAGAAGCTAGGCGCAGGTCACTGTTTGACCTTAGGGAGCGGGCTGGGGTGTATTTGGTGATTAGTGAGGACAGGTAGTGGGGCGCTGAGTTAGTGAGGGTTTTGTAGGCAAGGATAAGGATTTTGAACTTAATTCTGCAGTGGATGGGGAGCCAGTGAAGGGACTCGCAGAGGGGAGTGGCAGAGACAGAGTGACAGGTGAGGTGGATTAGCCTGGCAGAGGCGCTCAGGATTGATAGTAGGGGGGAGAGGTGGGAGAGAGGGAGGCCAGATAAGAGATTATTGCAATAGTCAAATCGGGAGATTACCAGGGCGTGTATGAGTTGTTTTGTGGTGACAGCGATGACACTCAGATCTACCTCTCTACCCCTGATCTCTTTCCCCTGTCCTTTTCAAAAAGTCAGTGACTGTTTATCTGGCATCTCCTCCTGGATGGCCCTCCCACACCTAAAGATCAACATGTCAAAGACTGAACTCCTACT